>OZ024867.1:23642019-23644519 GCA_964017155.1 Oasisia sp. SBJ-2009 | reverse complement strand
ACGGACGGACGGACGGACGGACGGACGGACGGACGGACGGACGGACGGACGGACGGACGGGCGGGCGGGCGGGGGGGCGGGCGGGCGGGCGGGCGGGCGGACGGGCGGGCGGGCGGGCGGGCGGGCGGGCGGGCGGGCGGACGGACGGACGGACGGACGGACGGACGGACGGACGGACGGACGGACGGACGGACGGACGGACGGACGGACGGACGGACGGACGGACGGACGGACGGACGGACGGACGGACGGACGGACGGACGGACGGACGGACGGACGGACGGACGGACGGACGGACGGACGGACGGACGGACGGACGGACGGACGGACGGACGGACGGACGGACGGACGGACGGACGGACGGACGGACGGACGGACGGACGGACGGACGGACGGACGGACGGACGGACGGACGGACGGACGGACGGACGGACGGACGGACGGACGGACGGACGGACGGACGGACGGACGGACGGACGGACGGACGGACGGACGGACGGACGGACGGACGGACGGACGGACGGACGGACGGACGGACGGACGGACGGACGGACGGACGGACGGACGGACGGACGGACGAAGAGACAGAGACAGAGACAGAGACAGAGACAGAGACAGAGACAGAGACAGAGACAGAGACAGAGACAGAGACAGAGACAGAGACAGAGACAGAGACAGAGACAGAGACAGAGACAGAGACAGAGACAGAGACAGAGACAGAGACAGAGACAGAGACAGAGACAGAGACAGAGACAGAGACAGAGACAGAGACAGAGACAGAGACAGAGACAGAGACAGAGACAGAGACAGAGACAGAGACAGAGACAGAGACAGAGACAGAGACAGAGACAGAGACAGAGACAGAGACAGAGACAGAGACAGAGACAGAGACAGAGACAGAGACAGAGACAGAGACAGAGACAGAGACAGAGATAGAGAGAGGGAACGAGAGAGAATGAAGCTAGATAGAGGACGAAATGAGGGAGGGAAGGGAGGTAGAAAGGCTAGAGCTGTGTGCGCATATGTATGTATGCGCGTGTGTATGTTTGCTTGGATGGCGAGGAATGAAAGGGCAAGAACACAACAGAGAACGAACGATAGAAGTAGTGCTAGAGAATGAGTGAGAAGGAATAAATAATATAATTATTATGTACACATATATAAATATATATATTAGTATCTTATTATGCTTATATATATATATATATATATATATATATATATATATATATATATATATATATATATATATATACACATAATGTATATCTCACTTTCACTCTCTTTTTCTATCTTTCTCCCTCTCTCTATCTCTCTCTCTCTCCCTCCCCCCCTCCCTCCCTCCTTCCCTCCCTCCCTCCCTCGTTCCTTCCTTCCCTCCCCCCTCCCTCCCTCCCTCCCTCCCTCCCTCCCTCCCTCCCTCCCTGTGGTATATGGCGACATATAAATGTAATTCTTATGTCAGAGTTGCAATGCTAGACTTTGGCAAAGCATTTGATCTTATTAATCATCATTTGTTGCTAGATAAACTACAATCGTATGGGTTGCCCGCATTTATTTTAAGATGGATGGCAACATTTCTATTAGACAGAGCTCAACGAGTAAAAATAGGAAATGAATATTCCCATTCTGGTCATCCCAATGGGGGAGTACCGCAAGGGACATTGTCTGGACCTAAATGTTTCCTTGTTTACATAAATGATTTAAGAACGACTGTTCCACTATATAAGTATGTAGATGATAGTACGTTATTTGAAATATGCGACAGAAAGGGTGTATCTGTTATACAAGAGTCGGTTGATATTGCTGCTAGATGGACAGAACAGAATGACATGAACATTTATTCGGAGAAATCAAAAGAAATAATCATTAGTTTTGCACAAGATGGCAATTTCAGAAGCACTATCCCGAATATAAACATTGATGGGAGGGATGTAGCACAAGTTTGCCATGCCAAACTATTAGGTGCGACCATTTCTCAGGATCTGACATGGAACAAACACGTAGATACTATTGTGAAAAAAGCTGGTAAACGCTTGTACATGTTATATCAGTTAAAGCGTGCAGGGATTACACAGAAAGATCTGGTCAGTATATATGTTAGTGTGGTGAGACCAGTTCTAGTTCTAGAATATGCATATCCTGTATGGCACACTAACTTGCCCCAATATTTGTCCGACAATATTGAAGTTATACAAAAAATGGCACTAAAATGTATTTTTCCTGGATTGGGTTACGCGGAGATACTAAGACGTGTTAACCTGGATACGTTGAATGTAAGACGGGAGAGCATTTGTCAAAAATATTTTGATAAAATTAAAGTCGGCACACATAGATTAAATTATCTGCTGCCTGACAAAAGACATACCGAGTATAATATTAGACAAGAAAATGTGTACTCGTTACCAGTGACTAGAACGAATAGATTTCGTAACTCCTTTATATCGTGGGCTTTATACAACTGTCAATAAAAAGGCTATTGATATGGTATGATTTGCGG
>OZ024867.1:23634519-23637019 GCA_964017155.1 Oasisia sp. SBJ-2009 | reverse complement strand
AAAAGGATATCGTCACAAAGCTTACAGAAATGCCACGGCCAGTAAGTGACAGAATCATGACGATGAGACTACCTCTGAGTAAGGACAACTTTGCTACAATTATCAGCGTGTATGCTCCGACAATGACAAACCCAGACGAAAACAAGGAGGCCTTCTACAACCAGTTGGCAAGTGTGCTCAGTGGCATCCCCCGTACAGATAAGCTACTGCTGATAGGAGACTTCAATGCGAGGATAGGAAGAGACAATGACAAGTGGCCCTTGGTCATGGGCAAACATGGGATTGGGAAATGCAACTCCAATGGCGAGCTTCTACTGGCTCTGTGCTCTGAGTTCGAACTGATAGTGACGAACACCATGTTCAAGCAGAAGGATGAACGCAAGACCACCTGGATGCATCCTCGTTCCAGACACTGGCATATGATCGACTTCATCATCACGAAGTGTCGGGATAAGATGGACATCCACAGTACCCGAGCCATGCGTGGAGCAAACTGTTGGACCGATCACCAGATGCTGAGGTCAAAAGTGACTTTCAGAATACGACAAAAGCACAGCAGGCAAGGAACAAGTCAGCCGACCAAGCTCAACACAGCAAAACTAAGTACCACCAGCCATAGGGAGAGTTTTGAGCAGGAGATGGACAGTGCTCTCGCCCAATGGGACGAGAAGGAAAACTCAACACCAGACGAGGAATGGGAAGCTCTGCAGCAGGTCGTGTACAACACAGCCAAGACATATCTTGGCAAGCCAGACAGAAAACACCAGGACTGGTTCGACCCCAACGATCAGGAGCTACAAACTCTTATGAGCAGAAGAGACCAAGCCCACCAGAGAGTGTTGCAAACCAGGAGCACTAGATCCACCTCTGCAGCATATAAAGACGCCTGCAGACTGCTACAAAAACACACCCGTGCACTGAAGTCAGACTGGTGGGAAAGGAAGGCAGTGGAGCAGCAGAGAGCTGCTGACAGTAACAACATGAAGGGCTTCTACAATGGACTGAAGGAAGTGTGGGGACCCAAAAAGAAGGGACCTGTTCAACTGAAATCAGCAGATGGAATGGAGACCTTCTCTGACAGCAAGAGAGTTGTGGCAAGATGGAGTGAACACTTCCAGAAGCTACTCAACGTCCCTGGAGATATAGATCACGAAGCTTTGGACAACATCCCGCAGCGCATTACCAAGACAAGCCTAGATGAGATTCCAACTATGGATGAGATGGCTAAAGCAATTGCCGGCCTGAAAGATGGCAAAGCACCTGGAGGAGATGGAATTCCTGCAGAAGTATGGAAGCACGGAGGAGACAATCTGTTCAGCAGACTGCACCAACTAATCACCAATGCCTGGGAGGTGGGTTCTGTACCACAAGCATGGAAGGATGCCAGCATTGTAACCATCTACAAGAAAGGTGATCGAACAGACTGTGGGAACTATAGAGGAATCTCTCTTCTTTCCATAGCAGGCAAGATCTTCGCCAGGATCCTACTCAACAGACTATCTACCCACATAACACCAGAGGTAGTTCCAGAGACTCAATGTGGCTTCAGAGGTAACCGGAGCACCGTGGATATGATATTTTGTCTCCGACAACTACAAGAAAAGTGCATTGAGCAAGACCGACCACTGTACATGGTATTTGTTGACTTCAGTAAGGCGTTCGATACAGTTGGGAGAACCGGGCTATGGCAGCTACTGAGGAAGTATGGATGCCCAGAGAAGTTCACAACAATGATCGAGGCACTACATACCGGAATGATGGCAAATGTTAGTGTTGGAGGGGAAGTCTCGGAATCGTTCAGTGTCACAAATGGGGTCAAGCAAGGATGTGTACTGGCCCCCACGCTGTTCTCCATCTTCCTATCAGCAATGCTCGATGATGCTTTCCGAGACATGGGGGATGGTGTCTACATACAGTCCAGACAGAGCGCTGACCTATTCAACGTCGCACACTTCAGAGCGAAGACCAAGACTATTCGGATACTGATGAGAGAGCTGCTATTCGCAGATGACAGTGCACTGGTTGCACACTCTGCTGAAGAGATGCAGAATATAGTGGATGCTTTCTCCAATGCGTCAAAGAAGTTTGGCCTGAAGATTAACATCAAGAAGACCGAGGTGCTGTACCAACCCAACTCTACAAGAACCCGAGAGGAGGATATCATGGTTGATGGAAACAAGTTGAACTCTGTTCTGGAATTCACCTACCTCGGAAGCACTATATCAAGTGATGGATGCATTGACGATGAAATACAGAGGAGGATGGCCAAGGCTAGTGCATCTTTCGGCCGACTACGCCAGAGACTCTGGAACAACCACCATGTGTCCATGCGGGTTAAAGGCAAGATATACCGTGCAATCGTGCTGTCCACCCTCCTATACGGAGCCGAGGCATGGACAGTGTACAGACGACAGGTGAAAAAGCTGCATGCCTTCATGATGCGACATCTGCGATCGATCATGAGGATAACCTGGATGGACAAAGTGACAAACAAGGAAAT
>OZ024867.1:23619519-23624519 GCA_964017155.1 Oasisia sp. SBJ-2009 | reverse complement strand
TGCCATTCGAGTGTTTTGCCCTCTTTACGTAAAGGTACGTTTGTGGGAAGCGGTGGGCGCGCTGTAGAGCGCCGGACTGTCAGTCGAGGGAACGGTGGTTCAATTCCACCTACCGCGGTTTCGAAACTTAGGCAATTTCGTTTACCCCACATTCGCCTGTGTCTTTCGGAAGACTAAAAGACACTAAAAGCCGGTGGTCCCTTCAATCTGGTGTCTATGACAGGGGAAGTAAAAGATCCCGCACAGCGGGTAAATGTGTAACCGGTAATGGACTCACTAATTCCAGAGAATAACTCCTGCGTTAGCCCAAGTTTCAGTTGTTTGGAGGAAACCACCTAAGAACAAATAACGTTTCGGTTTTTCTGCACGTAAATACGTTTCGTCTGGTCTTCTCGAGTATGTACCTTAGCGGCTCTAAGACATTCCAGACATAGAAGCCGAAGCCGTGTCAACAGAATAAAGGGTGATTTGCATTACACATCTAAGAAGATATCGGCATTCGTGGCACGTTTTTAAATAGGTCAAAGCCACAATAATTATTTTATTCTAAATATCAACACAAACTCACAGAAACACACACACACGCACGCACGCACGCACGCGCGCACGCACGCACGCACGCACGCACACACATACAAACACAAACATACACACACATACACATGCATACACACGCATACACAAACACACGCACAAACACACACACACACACACACACACAAACACACAAACACACACACACACACACACACAAACACACACACACACACACACACACACACACACACACATACACACACACACACACTGACTCATCGTGCATGTCAAATATGCTAGTCGCACATACATAGGCACTTAGGCTCGCACATCCACTAACATATTATACACAGTAACATCATTTATTTATTTACTAGACTATGCCACAAATGTACTCATTAAGGTTATCACTTACGCTTAAACGTCGTCGCCTTTATCATCGTCGTTGTCTTTGTCGTTGCTGCCGCCGCCGCCGTCGTCATCATCATCGTTATCATCATCGTAGTAGTAGTAGTAGTGGTAGTGGTAGTGGTAGTGGTAGTGGTAGTGGTAGTAGTAGTAGTAGTAGTCGTAGTCGTAGTCGTAGTCGTAGTCGTAGTCGTAGTAGTAGTAGTAGTAGTAGTAGTAGTAGTAGTAGTAGTAGTAGTAGTAGTAGTAGTAGTAGTAGTAGTAGTAGTAGTAGAAGTAGTAGTAGTAGTAGTAGTAGTAGTAGTAGTAGTAGTAGTAGTAGTAGTAGTAGTAGTAGTAGAATACCAATAGTAGTAGTAGCAGTAGCAGTAGCAGTAGCAGTAGCAGTAGCAGTAGCATTAGCAGTAGCAGTAGAATACCAATAGTAGTAGTAGTAGTAGTAGTAGTAGTAGTAGTAGTAGTAGTAGCAGTAGCAGTAGCAGTAGCAGTAGCAGTAGCAGTAGCAGTAGCAGTAGCAGTAGCAGTAGCAGTAGCAGCAGTAGTAGTAGTAGTAGTAGTAATTGTTGTAGTAGTAGTAGTAGTAGTAGTAGTAGTAGTAGTAGTAGTAGGAGTGGTAGTAGTAGTAGTAGCAGCAGCAGCAGCAGCAGCAGCAGCAGCAGCAGCAGCAGCAGCAGCAGCAGCAGCAGTAGCAGCAGCAGCAGTAGAAGTAGAAGTAGCAGCAGTAGCAGTAGCAGTAGCAGTAGCAGTAGCAGTAGCAGTAGCAGCAGCAGCAGCAGCAGCAGCAGCAGTAGAAGTAGCAGCAGTAGCAGTAGCAGTTGTAGTTTTCATCGCCGTCATCATCGTAGTAGTCGTCGCCATACCCGTCACGGTTTGTGTCACGTTTCCTGTCGTCCATGGACCGTGTCTGTTGCAGGCGACACCCGACTACCTGAACACACTGGACAGCTGCGAGGTGACACCACTGGGAGCAGTCGACTTCCAGGTAGGTGACGTCACACTCACTCGGTGGGTGACGTCACACTCACTCGGTGGGTGACGTCACACTCACTTGGTGGGTGACGTCACACTCACTCGGTGGGTGACGTCACACTCACTCGGTGGGTGACGTCACACTCACTCTTTGTGTGACGTCACACTCACTCGGTGGGTGACGTCACACTCACTCTTTGTGTGACGTCACACTCACTCGGTGGGTGACGTCACACTCACTCGGTGGGTGACGTCACACTCACTCTTTGTGTGACGTCACACTCACTTGGTGGGTGACGTCACACTCACTCGGTGGGTGACGTCACACTCACTCGGTGGGTGACGTCACACTCACTCGGTGGGTGACGTCACACTCACTCTTTGTGTGACGTCACACTCACTCGGTGGGTGACGTCACACTCACTCGGTGGGTGACGTCACACTCACTCTTTGTGTGACGTCACACTCACTCGGTGGGTGACGTCACACTAACTCGGTGGGTGACGTCACAATCACTCGGTGGGTGACGTCACACTCACTCGGTAGGTGACGTCACACTCACTCGATGTGTGACGTCACAATCACTCGGTGGGTGACGTCACACTCATTTGGTGGGTGACGTCACACTAACTCTGTGGGTGACGTCACACTCACTCTGTGGGTGACGTCACACTCACTCGGTGGGTGACGTCACACTCACTCTGTGGGTGACGTCACACTCACTCGGTGGGTGACGTCACACTCATTTGGTGGGTGACGTCACACTAACTCTGTGGGTGACGTCACACTCACTCGGTGGGTGACGTCACACTCACTCTGTGGGTGACGTCACACTCACTCTGTGGGTGACGTCACACTCACGACTGTCACGGGTGTCACGATGACATTTACTACAAATATGGCATTTACTACAAAGATGACATGTGCTAGAAAGATGACATATATAACAAAGATGACATTTTACTACAAAGACGACATTTATAACAAAGATGACATTTACTACACAGATGACATTTACTACACAGATGACATGTACTACACAGATGTGTGTTTCTGTCAGGGATGATTTACTTTATATAATGCATCGTTGTATCAGTGCGGCCAGCTAGAGGAAAGATATATTGCTGGCGTAAATAAATCCTTTATGTTCCTAGAATGAAGAGCAATCCGTAATGATCATAGCATGGCAAATATCAAAACACTTCTACAAGGATTTTATTTTGGAATATTTAACAAACATTTCGTCATTTTCAGATAGTTATATTAAATTGTCTAGTTACATCAACAAACACAATGTTATGAAATTATGATGTCAGCCAACCAATCACAGCTCGTGTAACATATGTCTTAGACCCGTCCCGACCTCGCACGTAAAGAGATTAACCGTTGGACAGCGGAGAAATCGCACAGACGAATCCTGGATGTTCTGCCGACAGGAATCATTGGCCGAGACACGCGGTTGCTGCTGGTGGCTGCGTCCTACATCAAGGTACGTCTTTTGTAATGCACCAATACACGTAGTGAGTGGCGGAATCGTCGGACTGTTGATCGAGGTGGTTCGAAACTGCCGCCATTTTGAAAACTATGCAATTCGTTCGCTTCACATTGGTTGCGTCTTTCGGAAGAGACACTATAGGGCCCATCTACCTGATTTATGTATGTCTGTCTGTCTGTCTGTCTGTCTGTCTATTTCTCTGTCAGTCTACCTGCCTGCCCCGATGTCTTAAACGGTATAGATTTATTTCTGGACGGCAAACAATTCTCGCCACGATAGTCATATACTACCACCATATACTAATACTATATACTAACACCATATACTGCCATGTGTTGCCAATGTCCAACGTCACGCAGCCATCCACCGATACGTGGCCTATTATTCAAATTGTTGAAATCGTAGAAGACAAGCGTTAATTGCGAAAAATATGTAACTAGAACAAGGATTGTAATTTCATTAGGTACGAATATAACATCAGTACGCGATATCGTGCGCGTATGCACCATCTTGACAATAGACTTTTTCCAAAGGTACTGTTAGTATAAATAACTTAGATTCCTAAGTGATATAATCTACAATGTAAACTGGAAGAAATACAACAAAACCAATAACACCAACACTTGTCCGTCAGCCATCCTTTGTCGTTGTAATGTTACACATACCGCCATGTGTATTCTAGTGCTTTTGCCGCCAGGTTCGCTGGAGATACGCGTTTGACCCCAAGAAGACGTTGACGGCTTCTTTCTATCTCAACCACAAAGAGACGCCCAAAGTGCTGATGATGAACCAGCAGCAGCATTACAACTGCAGCTTCTGTGCCAAAGTCGACAGCGACGTGCTCGAGCTGCCGTTTACAAACGGGTACACCAAGGTACGGTACAGCAATGTATGGTACAGCAAGGTATGATACACCAAGGTTTGATACAGCAATGTATGATACACCAAGGTTTGATACAACAATTTATGATACAGCAATGTATGATACAGCAATGTATGATACACCAAGGTTTGATACAGCAATGTATGGTACAGCAAGGTATGGTACAGCAATGTATGGTACAGCAATGTATGATGCAGCACTGTATGGTACAGCAATGTATGGTACAGCAATGTATGGTACAGCAATGTATGGTACAGCAATATATGATATAGCAATGTATGATACAGCAATGTATGGTATGGCAAGGTATGGTAGAGGAATGTATAATACAGCAAAGTATGATACAGCAATGTGTGATGCAGCAATGTGTGATGCAGCAAGGCATGATATAGCAATGTATGATATAGCAATGTATGATGCAGCAAGGCATGGTACAGCAATGCACGATACAGCAAGGCATGGCACAGCAAGGCATGATACACCGATACATGATATACTCAAGTTTAGTAAGGAAGGTATTATATATATATATATATATATATATATATATATATATATATATATATATATATATATATATATATATAGCTATGACACACCAAGGTGTGGTACATAAATTTATGGTACACCAAGGTACGATACACAAAGATATGATACACCAATGTATGACACACCAATGTATGATACAGCAAGGTATGATACAGCAAG
>OZ024867.1:23599519-23609519 GCA_964017155.1 Oasisia sp. SBJ-2009 | reverse complement strand
TAGAATGAGACCGGTAGAATGATAAAGTCCGTCGTAGAATGAGACCGGAAGTATGTTAGTGTCCGTCGTAGAATGAGACCGGAAGTATGTTAGTGTCCGTCGCAGAATGAGGCCGGCTGTATGATAGTGTCCGTCGCAGAATGAGGCCGGGAGTATATTAGAGTCCTTGCAGAATGAGACCGGTAGTATGTTAATGTCCGTCATAGAATGAGATCGGAAGTATGTTAGTGTCCGTCGCAGAATGAGACCGGAAGTATGTTAGTGTCCGTCGCAGAATGAGGCCGTCTGTATGTTAGTATCCGTCGCAGAATGAGACAGGAAGTATGATAGTGTCCGTCGCAGAATGAGGCCGGGAGTATGTTAGTGTCTGTCGCAGAATGAGACCGCCTGTACGTTAGTGTCCGTCGCAGAATGAGACCGGAAGTATGATAGTGTCCGTCGCAGAATGAGGCCGGCTGTATGTTAGTGTCCGTCGCAGAATGAGACCGGAAGTATGATAGTGTCCTTCGCAGAATGCGGCCGGGAGTATGTTAGTGTCCGTCGCAGAATGAGGCCGGCTGTATGATAGTGTCCGTCGCACAATGAGGCCGGGAGTATGTTAGTGTCCGTCGCAGAATGAGCCCGGTAGTATGTTTGTGTCCGTCGCAGAATGAGACCGGAAGTAGGTTAGTGTCCCTCGCAGAATGAGACCGGGAGTATGTTAGTGTCCGTCGTACAATGAGACCGGGAGTAAGTTAGTGTCCGTCGCAGAATGACACCGGGAGTATGTTAGTGTCCGTAGTAGAATGAGATCGGGGGTATGTTAGTGTCCGTCGCAGAATGAGACCGGGAGTATGTTAGTGTCCGTCGTACAATGAGACCGGGAGTAAGTTAGTTTCCGTCGCAGAATGACACCGGGAGTATGTTAGTGTCCGTAGTAGAATGAGATCGGGGGTATGTTAGAGTCCGTCGCAGAATGACACCGGGAGTATGTTAGTGTCCGTAGTAGAATGAGATCGGGGGTATGTTAGTGTCCGTCGCAGAGTGACACCGGGAGTATGTTAGTGTCCGTAGTAGAATGAGATCGGGAGTATGTTAGTGTCCGTCGCAGAATGACACCAGGAGTGTGTTAGTGTCCGTCGCAGAATGACACCGGGAGTGTGTTAGTGTCTGTCGCAGAATGAGACCGCTAGTATGTTAGTGTCCGTCGCAGAATGAGACCGGGAGTATGTTAGTGTCCGTCACAGAATGAGACCGGAAGTATGTTAGTGTCCGTCGTACAATGAGACCTGTAGTATTTTAGTGTCCGTCGCAGAATGAGACCGGGAGTATGTTAGTGTCCGTCGTATTGGTGGTGTGTCACAGCGGCATAACTTCAACCAAGTTCAACATGTACACACATACACATACACGCATATATACACACACGCATACACTCGCGTATATACATAAACACCCATATATATATATATGTATATGTATATATGTATATATATATATATATATATATATATATATATATATATATACGTACGTGCATACATACATACACACATACATACATAAATACATACATATGTACATACATGCATGCATGCATAAATGCATACATACATACATACATACATACATACATACATACATACATACATACATACATACATACATACAGACAGACAGACAGATATACAGACAGACATGCATGCATGCATGCATACATACATACATACATACATACATACATACATACATACATACATACATACATACATACATGCATGCATACATGCATGCATGCATACATACATACATACATACATACATACATACATACATACATACATACATACATACATACATATATAGATACATACATACATACATACATACATACATACATACATACATACATACATACATACATACATACATACATTCATACGTATATACATATGTACATACATACGTACATACATACATACACACATACAACCATATACATACGCACATGCACATGCACACAAGTATACGAAATATATACACGCCCATATAAAAAAACACAAAAAACACGCACACGCATGCGCACACGCAAATGCGCGCGCGAGCGCATACATTAAAACACACAGAGAAAAAGGAGCGATTGGCGCATGCGAAGGCGGGCAAAACATTTCCATGAAGTTGAACTGACTCGGACAATTAGTTGTCGCGTTGAATTGAAATATTGAAATATATGGTAGATTTTCAATTGTGCGCATGCGCGATGCCCTATATGGATCATGTTTTGTCATGTGCAAGTTACCCCACACTCTTGGCTGAAATATTGACTAGTAGACCATAAGCTCTGGATGATATTAACATTACTATTTACATTAGAATAAAGCATGTTTACATGTACATCTGCATGGTGAGACCTATGGCTGGGTGTGATCGCTGAGCCCATCTGATCTGGCATTCTGTACCCACAAGGAGGTATATAAATGAATGTAGTGACAGATTCATGTTTGACGTTTTAGACGTCAGTGTAGACCCTTTTGATCCAATCTGCAAAACGGGTGTAAACTGCCTGTTAAAAACGTTCATTTCATTTGACACACGGACAGCCTGTGACTTGACACTAATGACAAGTATTGACACATGGACAGCCTGTGACTAGACACCAATGACATGTCTTGACTCACGGACAGCCTTGGACTAGACACTAATGACAAGTCTTGACACACAGACAGCCTGGGACTAGACACTAATGACAAGTCTTGACACACGGAAAGCCTTGGACTAGACACTAATGACAAGTCTTGACACACGGACAGCCTGGGAGTAGACACTAATGACATGTCTTGACACACGGACAGCCTGAGACTAGACACTAATGACACGTCTTGACACACGGACAGCCTGGGACTAGACACTAATAACACGTCTTGAAACACGGACAACCTGGGACTAGACACCAATGACAAGTCTTGACACACGAACAGCCTGGGACTAGACACTAATGACAAGTCTTGACACACGGACAGCCTGGGACTAGACACCAATGACAAGCCTTGACACACGGACAGCCTGGGACTAGACACTAATGACAAGTCTTGACACACGGACAGCCTTGGACTAGATACTAATGACAAGTCTTGACACACGGACAGCGTAGGGCTAGACACTAATGACTAGTCTTGCTTGTTCACTGTCACTGACACTTGCATAACAAGACATCCAATCCACCCCCGGCTGTGTCTAGGACCATGGCCGGGCTGCAACACAAAACAATCTACAATCAAACTTTCTTGTACCGGAAGAGAAATTCTTTTACGCGTCAGAAAAAATTATATAAATAATATACAACGTAATACCGGTAAATGCATTCTTAAACAACGTATAAAACTTAATCCTGATAAAATGTAGATTATTATAAATACTGATGGAGTAAATTTATTACGGGCTTGTGTGTGTGTGTGTGCGTGTGCGTGTGCGTGTGCGTGTGCGTGTGCGTGTGCGTGTGCGTGTGCGTGTGCGTGTGCGTGTCCGTGTGCGTGTGCGTGTGCGTGTGCGTGTGCGTGTGCGTGTGCGTGTGCGTGTGCGTGTGCGTGTGCGTGTGCGTGTGCGTGTGCGTGTGCGTGTGCGTGTGCGTGTGCGTGTGCGTGTGCGTGTCCGTGTGCGTGTGCGTGTGCGTGTGCGTGTGCGTGTGCGTGTGCGTGTGCGTGTGCGTGTGCGTGTGCGTGTGCGTGTGCGTGTGCGTGTGCGTGTGCGTGTGCGTGTGCGTGTGCGTGTGCGTGTGCGTGTGCGTGTGCGTGTGCGTGTGCGTGTGCGTGTGCGTGTGCGTGTGCGTGTGCGTGTGCGTGTGCGTGTGCGTGTGCGTGTGCGTGTGCGTGTGCGTGTGCGTGTGCGTGTGCGTGTGCGTGTGCGTGTGCGTGTGCGTGTGCGTGTGCGTGTGCGTGTGCGTGTGCGTGTGCGTGTGCGTGTGCGTGTGCGTGTGCGTGTGCGTGTGCGTGTGCGTGTGCGTGTGCGTGTGCGTGTGCGTGTGCGTGTGCGTGTGCGTGTGCGTGTGCGTGTGCGTGTGCGTGTGCGTGTGCGTGTGCGTGTGCGTGTGCGTGTGCGTGTGCGTGTGCGTGTGCGTGTGCGTGTGCGTGTGCGTGTGCGTGTGCGTGTGCGTGTGCGTGTGCGTGTGCGTGTGCGTGTGCGTGTGCGTGTGCGTGTGCGTGTGCGTGTGCGTGGGCGTGGGCGTGGGCGTGGGCGTGGGCGTGGGCGTGGGCGTGGGCGTGGGCGTGGGCGTGGGCGTGGGCGTGGGCGTGGGCGTGGGCGTGGGCGTGGGCGTGGGCGTGTGCGTGTGCGTGTGCGTGTGCGTGTGCGTGTGCGTGTGCGTGTGCGTGTGTGTGTGTATGCTGTGTACTATGAATCACGCTCTCTGTATCACAAGCGTCGTCACGCATGGCTGAGTATGGGCGCTCGTCGCCTATTACCGAGATAAGATCAGAGAATCTAACAAAAGCCGACACGCGCCGACCAGATGAACGAGATAACGCGTTGTACACAGCTTTGTGTGCTACGAATCGACGGACTCTGTCAGGTGTCATTTACTGTAAAAAGCAACGAACACTTCCAAAGTGTTCACTTTCTCCAATGCAGGATCACGTGAACTGTCGACAGTAACGCGGCGTGTTCACCTCCCGTGTGGATCCACCCACTGCCGCCAGAATTAAACACCTCGAAAGAGTTTGTCGCTGTGCTGCCGAATGTGGTAATAATTAAAAAGAAAACCAGAAAATTATGTATGCACCTGGTAAACACTCACAGATGGCCGACTCTTGAACGAAGGCGCTTTATCAAACCACACATGACATACTATAAAATACCAAGTAGCTCTATAACATGAGCCCGCGTCCCCTCCGTCAGGCAGTCTAATACAATCAAGAAACCGTGGTCTCTACGTAGTCCCTACACAAGGCGTCAATGCCGCTGGTTTATCCGCGTGTCTCGAACAGTTCGTACACGGACTAAAGAGTAGGCAGAGTACATACAGCCCCTGTAAAGTATGTAACATTTCTAGGCCTCCCTCATATCCTCCTGGGAAAGTGATGCTCTTCGTTTGTGGCCGGGCAGAGACGCTGATTGGTTCTCGGGCCGAATTGAAATAAAACAATGAATTATTATACTATTTTATATCAAATAATATTATATTAATAACAATAGCTAAAATTAAATTGAAACATGTCACACACAATATTTACAAAATTGGAACTTTTCGTAGTAATGTTTATGTTATTTTTATTTTCTACGTTTTTTATACAGATATTTATAAATTAGTTTTGTTGTAAAAAGCATAGATATGATATAAACATTAGCATACACATACATTTTGAATCAGTTCAAGACATAAACTTTCCGATTTTTGCGCAGGTGCGATAAATGTAAAATCATTAATGTGCAGCGAAAGGACAATACATTTATGGTATAAATACTACGTGTTGTTCTTTAGGTTGTTCTTTAGGATGTATATAACCTCTGTGCAAAGATATTTGTCGCAAATTAACACGAAGCAAACAAGTGTTGAAGCATGTTTTGATAACAACCGTAAATCACGTGACTGTAGTGCACCATAATCCGTGACAGTGATTTAAGCAAACGTAAGATGCTATTGTATTGAACGACGTTTATAATAACTCTTCACAGTAATCATCACAGGAGAGTTAACAAACAGCCCGTGGTATTTAAACCAAAAAATGCGGAAAGTTTATAACGATCGGAAAAATGTAAGCGTGACAACGCAACCGAACGACAGTCGGTTAAAGGGGTACTCCAATCAGTGAGATATTCACACCATTCACTTACATATGTATACTAAAATGGTTGTACATAGTAATTGTGCATAAAGATCGTTAATAAACTATCAATTATAGTATAATTGTACCAGAAACACTCCATATTGGATTCAGGGCGCTGCCATATTGAGACTTATGCGCCAGTGACGTAAACCGGTTACGTCACTGGCGCAAGCACGTTCGAACATCCTATATCTGTCCAATGATATTTGTTGTATCCAGTACGTCGCTGATTACTTACGTCACAATCACAATTATTCGCAAGATTCCGCCAATCCTTGTCTTTTCCAACAATGCGCCAGTGACGTAAACGATTTGGCTTACGTCACTGGCGCATATGTCTCAAGATGGCAGCGCCCTGAATCTAAGTTAGCATGTTTTTGATACCATTAAACTACAACTAATTGTTTATTACCGATCGTTGTGCACTGTTACTAGACACAACCAATATATTATACATATGTAAGTTAATACTGTGAATATCTCACTGACTGGAGTATCCCTTTAAGCGGGACAATGCTTCAAGCAACGCACAGTAGGGGAAACTCGGGCAATATGGAAGAGTTAACATTTCGCTGTTCGTCACACCCACATTTTGCGCATTAGGGTAACAGTTTGTTGTGTATCGGCCAAACAAACCAAAACACAACAGGGCATTGTATTGTTGTTTTGTTGACATTTTTTGTTGATAAATACGGACTAGCTCGTTTTACCCGCAAATTTCCCATTTTACCCGCATATACGGGTAAAATGGGATTTTGATCCGGGAAATATGGGATGCATATTTAGTTATGTCATTCGCTAATGTGACATGGTCCTATATATTCGGAATAGCTATTTTAAGTTACTGATATATTACAACTAGTAAACTACAATAAGAATAGCCAAGAGTTGCGATATAGTAATGTCGTATAAGCAAAATGTCATACTTCTTTGTGAATTTGACCGCCGTACCTTGGGCGGATTACTATTCCTGTATAATTATGTTATTCATAGACCTCACATCTTTATGTAACTTAGTGAGCTATTAATTAAATTAAACGATCTACTGAAACAGGTATATTGTCAAAGTAAATTGCATTTTTAATGTTTTTTTCAATGAAAAATACAAAAACAAGATGATATAATATGCACAACTGTTGCAAACCAGTGAACGTTCGGTGTCCTAGGGACCTTTAGCAAAAGTCACATATAACATAGTCAACATGCATAACTGTTCTATGGTGTGTAACCATTATTCACAGACGTTACATATTTTGAAACTTCCGTTGATCATTATACAGGTATCGTGTATAAGCAAAATGGGATGACTCCATTTTACCCACATTAGTATATTCCATTTTGCCCGGAATAGGTATAGTTTAATCAAACTGTGATACAGTAAGCATCGCTCACTCTCATGAAAAAAACTATTATACGCTGAAACCCTCTTATACTAATATTACATCCTCACACGACATTCGAAGTTGAAATATGACAAGTTGTTACTTAGCAAACTTAGATGGATCGTCAAACAAACAATTTAACAAGGGATTAAAGCTAAGGATTACTAACGATTGTTTCAGTTTCGCGCGAAGAATTGCATACCAGTTGCTTTGTATAGTAGTCAGTAGATACCGCTACGTTAGATGGAAGCGAAAATAAGCTTTGTGGTAGCACTATTCTTTGCATATAGCAATTTCCCATATTACCCGAGTATCCCGTTTTACCCGGGTTTCCCCTACATGCGCAAAATACCACGCACAAAATACAGCGTCAGACAAACGGGAGAGCGAGATTGAAAGAAAGGCGCGGGGAGGTTTCATAAATCCAATGATATTGATTGAGAAATCTACCGTTAAAATTGCAGAATTCGTAATTTAGACAGCATTCGCCAGATGGCGCAATCGCCGTCAGCAGTTGGTCGTGACGAAGTAAATAAATAAATATTCCAATTTCGGGCTCTCAAAACCAGACTCCTGCCCTTCCCTTGCGGCACAACTTCTTGCAGCCGGGTCCAAAGGGATGTACACGTTTTGACGACGAATCATTTGCGTGTAAGTGCTTACGTGCGCGCGAGAGTATGTGCGTGCGCGAGGGTGTGTGTGTGTGTGAGTGCGCGCGCGTGTGTGCATGTGTTTGGGTGTGCGTGCGTGCGTGCGTGTGTATATACGTGCGTGTGTGTATGCGTGTGTATGTGTGTGTGTAAGTGCGTGTGTATATACCTGCGTGTGTGTATGTGTGTGTGTGTGTGTGTGTGTGTGTGTGTGTTTGTGTGTGTGTGTGTGTGTGTGTGTGTGTGTGTGTGTGAGTGTGTGTGTGTGTTTGTTTGTGTGTGTTTGTGATTGTCTGTGTGTGATTGTGTGTGTGTGTGTGCTTGCGTGCGTGCGTGCGTGCGTGTGTGTGTGCGCGTGCGTGCATGCGTGTGTGTGCGTGTGTGCGTTGCGTGCGTGCGTGCGGGTGTGTGTGTGGTAGTTGTGTTTATTATCGTGCATGCGTGTGTGTTTTGCCCTGTGTTAGTTGTTGTGTCACTTGTGCAGTTGAAGGGCTCAGTAGACTCGTCTTCCGAGGCTCCTTCTGCGTTGAACATCTTCCCAATGGCAATGGATTTATGAAAACAGAGCAATAACTGTTGATTTACTTTAAATATGACTTGTAAGCTTATACATATATCTTGAGTGGTTGTATTGTTATCAGGTCTAGTCGTGTCAAATCCCTGTCAGGTCTGGTCATGTTTAGCAGTGGTTGTGCTCAGTGGCGACGCACAACGGGCGGTGCACTACAAACACGCGTGTTTCCTGGAAGTGACGTAACTATTCTATTACGTAACTACCGCTGGCAACAACATGGCGAAATAAATATTTCAGGATTAACCAGGAACTCGACTTCCGGACAACACGGTATAAACGGAAACCTTTCAAGCCACAGGATGACAAATGACAAGGCTGCTACTCGATTTTGTAAGTTAACACATTAGTTGGGCTTTGCCTGCTCCAATATGTAAATGATTGACTTGCGTCCTTTCGCTCTAGGCCGCCGGACAAGAGAAATCCAAATAAGAACGACAAGCCCTGCTACAAAAAAGTAAAACAAATACATGTCTACATCATAGCTTTACATGGTTCCGTTTAAAATTACTATGTTGTTAAAGGTTAAACAAAGTCACAAAACGAGATCACTCGGTCTGTGCAATTAATGTTCGCACCGACGTTCCTGCGAGTGTAAACGCGAGTACAGCTAACGCGACTAACAGGTTAGCTGTATGGTGAGAACCGGAATTCCACACACGGATATATACTGTTATGTTAAATATACAGCTCCTCCTTCACACATCGACATACTAGTGATATCATTTTCTTACACAATGTTACGTTAAATGCAAGTTATCTGTTTGTAATGTGTGTGTCCTGATGTGCGTTATATCATGGGGGCTACAGTTCATACAGTTACTCTGGAAACAAGATGGCGGCGATCTCGAAGCTCAGACAGGCCTCGGTGAAACATCTGACTTCACTTTTTCATCAACATTTTATTCGTAGTAAATCTTAAACTACATTTCTATTCCCTATCATGACCAGAGTTTGTAGTACATCGGAATTCCACACACGGATATATACTGTTATGTTAAATATACAGCTCCTCCTTCACACATCGACATACTAGTGATATCATTTTCTTACACAATGTTTATTTCTGACGTTAAATGCAAGTTATCTGTTTGTAATGTGTGTGTCCTGATGTGCGTTATATCATGGGGGCTACAGTTCATACAGTTACTCTGGAAACAAGATGGCGGCGATCTCGAAGCTCAGACAGGCCTCGGTGAAACATCTGACTTCACTTTTTCATCAACATTTTATTCGTAGTAAATCTTAAACTACATTTCTATTCCCTATCATGACCAGAGTTTGTAGTACATCGGGATTTCGCACACTAATTAATGTCGACTCTCATTTATACCCACAAAGTATTGTTGTAAACATGATCATTACGCAAAGAAAGGGTCCACCAGATGCCTGTATATGTCTTCTCTCACGTCCCAACTGGAAACATAGAAAGCGCCGCAAAAATATTCATATTCGAAAACGTCCAGTCGCATAACACGACATGTGGAATTTCAAATTCATTGATTTGTTATATTTGGATTTGTGACCACGAAGCTACTTAGCAGCATATATTAAATAGCGACCTCTGTCAACAGCCAGAATTAACAAGTGTCACACGAG
>OZ024867.1:23584519-23597019 GCA_964017155.1 Oasisia sp. SBJ-2009 | reverse complement strand
ACATGCACATGCACATGCACATGCACATGCACATGCACATGCACATGCACATGCACATGCACATGCACATGCACATGCACATGCACATGCACATGCACATGCACATGCACATGCACATGCACATGCACATGCACATGCACATGCACATGCACATGCAAGAAGTATACATACATATATACACGCACATATCCACAAACACAAAATACACGCACATGCATGCGCACACGCAAACGCGCACGCGAGCGCATACATTAAAAACACACAGAGAAAAGGGAGCGATTGGCGCAAGCGTAGGCGGCAAAACATTTCCATGAAGTTGTACTGACTCGGACAATTAGTTGTCGCGTTGAATTGAAATATAAGTTAGATTTTTAATTGTGTGCATGCGCGATGCCCTATATGGATCATATTTTGTCATGTGCATGTTACCCGGCACTCTTGGCTGAAATATTGACCGTAAGCTCTGAATGATATTAACATTACTATTAACATTAGAATAAAGCATGTTTACATATACATCTGCGTTGTTAGAGCTATGGGTGGGTATGATCGCTGAGCGCATCTGATCTGGCATTCTGTATTCACAAGGAGGTATATAAATGAATGTAGTGACAGATTCATGTTTGACGTTTTAAACATCAGTGTAGACCCTTTTGATCCAATCTGCAAAACGGGTGTAAACTGCCTATTAAAAATATTCATTTCATTTGACACCCGGACAGCCTGGGACTAGACACTAATGACAAGTATTGACACACGGACAGCCTGTGACTAGGCACCAATGACATGTCTTTACACACGAGCAGCCTGAGACTAGACACTAATGACAAGTCTTGACACACGGACAGCCTGTGACTAGGCACCAATGACATGTCTTTACACACGAGCAGCCTGGGACTAGACACTAATGACAAGTCTTGACACACGGACAGCCTTGGATTAGACACTAATGACAAGTCTTGACACACGGACAGCCTGGGACTAGACACTAATGACAAGTCTTGACACACGGACAACCTGGGACTAGATACTAATGACAAGTCTTGACACACGGACAGCCTGGGACTAGACACTAATGACAAGTCTTGACACACGGACAGCCTGGGACTAGACACTAATAACAAGTCTTGACACACGGACAGCCTTGGACTAGACACTAATGACAAGTCTTGACACACGGACACCCTGGGACTAGACACTAATGACAAGTCTTGACACACGGACAACCTGGGACTAGACACTAATGACAAGTCTTGACACACGGACACCCTGGGACTAGACACTAATGACAAGTCTTGCTTGTTCACTGTCACTGACACTTGCATAACAAGACATCCAATCCACCCCCGGCTGTGTCTAGGACCATGGCCGGGCTGCAACACAAAACAATCTACAATCAAACTTTCTTGTACCGGAAGGGAAATTCTTTTGCGCGATATAAATGATATAAATAATATACAACGTAATACCGGTAAATGCATTCTTAAACAACGTATACAACTTAATCCTGATCAAATGTAGATTATTATAAATACTGATAGAGTAAATTTATTACGGGCGTGTGTGTGTGTGTGTGTGTGTGTGTGTGTGTGTGTGTGTGTGTGTGTGTGTGTGTGTGTGTGTGTGTGTGTGTGTGAGTGTATGTGTGTGTGTGTGTGTGTGTGTGTGTGTGCGTGTGTGTGTTTGTGCATGTTTGTGTGTGAGTGCGTGATTGCGTGTGTGTGTTTGTGCGAATGCATGTTTATGAATTGATGTATGTAGGTGTGCGCGTGCGCGTGCGCGTGCGCGTGCGCGTGCGTGTGCGTAAACATGTGTGTGCGTAGTCGCTTGCAAACGAGGGTGAGAGTCTGAATTCGTATAAGAACTTGCGTACATATGTTACATGTGCATTTGTCTTTGTATGTACACTGTGAGTCTACGGGCGTGCGTACGTATATAAATCTGAACGTCCATGCACGCATGCATCTATTTGCATGTGCGTGATGTGTTGCAGTTGTCTATAATGTGTAGACGGGTCCGGTTGTGTGCGTGTGTATAGCTGGAAGTGAGTGATTGCGACGTGTGTGTTCGCGCGTGCTTGTGTTTGTGTTACCCTGTGTATGTGTGTATTTGCGTGTGTTAGCGGGTTCCTGTCTGTGAGTATATGTGCAGGTGTGTTTTACGTATCCACGTATATGTGTGAGTGCATTTGTGCGTGCGTGCGTGCGTGTGTGTGTGTGTTTGTGTGTGTGTGTGTGTGTGTGTGTGTTTGTGTGTGTGTGTGTGTGTGTGTTTGTGTGTGTGTGTGTGTGTGTGTGTGTGTGTGTGTGTGTGTGTGTGTGTGTTTGTGTGTGTGTACTGTGTACTATGAATCACGCTCTCTGTATCACAAGCGTCGTCACGCATGGCTGAGTATGGGCGCTCGTCGCCTATTACCGAGATAAGATCAGAGAATCTAACAAAAGCAGACACGCGCCGACCAGATGGCCGAGATAACGAGTTGTACACAGCTTTGTGTGCTACGAATCGACGGACTCTGTCATGTGACGTTTACTGTAGAAAGCAACGAACACTTGCAAAAGTGTTCACTTTCTCCAATGCAGGATCACGTGAACTGTCGACAGTAACGCGGCGTGTTCACATCCTATGTGGATCCACCCACTGCCGCCAGAATTAAACACCTCGAAAGAGTTTGTCGCTGTGCTGCCGAATGTGGTAATAATTAAAAAGAAAACCAGAAAATTATGTATGCACCTGGTAAACACTCACAGATGGCCGACTCTTGAACGAAGGCGCTTTATCAAACCACACATGACATACTATAAAATACCAAGTAGCTCTATAACATGAGCCCGCGTCCCCTCCGTCAGGCAGTCTAATACAATCAAGAAACCGTGGTCTCTACGTAGTCCCTACACAAGGCGTCAATGCCGCTGGTTTATCCGCGTGTCTCGAACAGTTCGTACATGGAATAAGGAGTAGGCAGAGTACATACAGCCCCTGTAAAGTATGTAACATTTCTAGGCCTCCCTCACATCCTCCTGGGAAAGTGATGGTCTTCGTTTGTGCCCAGGTAGAGACACTGATTGGTTCTCGGCCGAATTGAAATACAAAATTAAATTATTATTATTATACCCTCTATACCAAATAATATTATATTAATAACAATAGCTAAAATTATATTGAAACATGTCACACACAAAATTTACAAAATTAGAACTTTTCGTAGTTTTTGGTACGTTATTTTTATTTTCTACTTTTAAATTTTGATACATATATTTATAAATTAGTTTTGTTATCAAAAGCATAAATATTATATAAACATTAATTGTCATTATACACATACATTTTGAATCAGTTGAAAACATAAACGTTCCGACTGACGTTTCTGCGCATGTGCGATAAATTTAAAAATCATTAATATGCAACGAAAGGACAATGCATTTAAGGTACAAACACTACGGGTTGTTCGCTAGGATTTATATAACCTCTCTGCAACGTTATTTAACGCAAATTAACACGAGGCAAACAAGTGTTGAGGCATGTTTTGATAGCGCGTAAATCACGTGACTAGTGCGCCACAATCCGTGACAGTGATTTAAACAAACGTAACATGTCATTGTATTGAACGATATTTTAAGCAACTCTTCACAGTTATCATCACAGGAGAGTTAATGGGTAGCCAGTGGCATTTTTACAAAAAGTGCGGAAAGTTTATAACGATCGGAAAATGTAAGCGCGACAACGCAACCGAACGACAATCGGTTAAGCGGGACAATGCTTCAAGCAACGCACAGTAGGGGAAAACCGGGCGATATGGAAGAGTTAACGTTTCGCTGTTCGTCGCACCAACATTTTGCGCATTAGGGTAACAGTTTGTTGTGTATCGGCCAAACACACCAGAACACAACAGGGCATGATATTGTTTTTTGTTGACATAATGATTTTTTGATAAATACGGACTATCCCGTTTTACCCGCAAACTTCCCATTTGACCCGCATATACGGGTAAAATGGGATTTTGATCCGGGAAATTTGGGATGCATATTTAGTTATGTCATTCGCTAATGTGACATGGTCCTATATATTCGGAATAGTTATTTTTAGCACTGATATATTAGAACTAGTAAACTACAATAAGAATAGCCAAGATATGCGATATGGCAAGGTCGTGTAAGCAAAATGTCATTCTTCTTTATGAATTTTACTACCATACCTTGGGCGGATTACTATTCCTGTATAATTATGTAATCCATATACCTCACATCTTTATGTAACTTAGTGAGCTACTAATTAATTTAAGCAATCTACAGAAACAGGCAGACATGCCACATTTTTGGGATGGCAATCCGTATTTTTGATCAAATATTCTGTAAGAATCCGTATCAATCCGTATCACTAATCATATCTTTCAGTTAACTGGCCTACGTTATTAATGCCTTTTCAAAACGGTTTTTCCACGATTTGTTTCGATGTGTGTGTACTAGGAATGTCATTATGCATCACTCCCGCTAAAAAGAAGTCAGATACATATTTTGTGTGTGTTATATATCAATTTAATGCCGTCGAGTCGACGTAAATAAACCGACGTCACAAAGCGCGAGCAATTAGCGCAGCCCAGACACATCGGGGCCTCAAACCCCGGCTTTGTCAAAAGCGATGTTTAGCGTGTGCATTGCGAAGTCGAATTTTTAATAAAAAATTTATGCTTAAAACAAATATATTTGCATTATGTAGAATACAAATTAATGATGTAGTCTTAGTTTTGGGGACATATTCGCAAATCGCAAGACATCGCCTTTGCGGTCGTATGTATTGCTCACTCCCAGTGACATCGGCTCATTTACGTCGACTCGACGACATTAAATTGATATAAAACACAATTAAAAAAATAATATGCGATTTCTTTTTAGCGGGTGTTATGCAGAATGATATTTCAAACACAAATACAAAAAAAGTGGTAAAACCGTTTGAAAAGGCCCTAATAATTTAGGCCAGTTAACTGGAAAAATACCGAAGTTTTTCTTCACTTTAGTTTAACACGTTTAAACTGCGTACCGCAAAACAGACAGTTTCATCAAATAATAAACAAAAATGTCAACACTTCGCGCGTATATCGAAGATTCACTGGCAAGCATCAACATCTTGAAATCAGAAATGCAGGCGATTTCGTTGAATTCGGCGTCGAGCTCCATTTCCAGTACTGCTTTTCATAATCGTCACACGCCTGCCACGGCCCCCGTTCCCACCCGTTGAGCCACTTGCCGCAGTTTTCAGAACAACACATTTACCAGCGCGCCATCTATTACGCGCTACAATAGTGAACTACAAGGACATAATAATGGTTGAAAATAATGTCTCCATAAATTTAGTTAAAATCCGTATCAAAATGGAGTACGGCCGTATTTCTTTAAAAACCGCCAACATCCGTATCGGATACAGATAATCCGTATCATGTGGCAAGTCTGAACAGGTATATAGTCAAAGTAAATTGCATGTTGTATGTCTTTTCAATGACGGTGTCGCGGTCCAGCATGTTGATGCAGTCCAGCATGTCTAAGGTTAGCAGTTCATGTCAAAAGGTTAGCGGTTCATGTCAAAGGTTAGCGGTTCATGGCGAAGGTTAGCGCGACGGTGTGCAACGTCGAGCGGTCCAGAACGTCGTGCCAGAATGTCGAGACTGAGTTCATGACCCCGCGGCGACAGTGTTACATAATAAATCATTTCTGGGCTGCAGCGACGACCTACATATATATATATATATATATATATATATATATATATATATATATATATATATATATATATATATATATATATATATATATATATATATATATATATATATATATGACAGTTACATATATCCTAAACTGCCAGAGTTATATGTCACGAAGACGCGAGGATTTGTATTCAATGCTGCACGTACTATAGACTATAGCCATAACATAACATGCACAAAGCTCTGAGACAAGGACATTAAGAAAAAACTTTATAAATAATTACAAGTAACGATGATTGTGAGGTTTTGTTATGTTTATTAATAATAATTGCAAGAAAGGAAGCGCATCAATATAATCAGGTATAATGTAAAAGAATTTTAATTTATCAGAAATATAAATGAGGATAAAATGGCATCGAACTAAGTCAATAAACCTGGAAAGTGTGCTAAAAATTTATGTTAATCAAGCATATGACTCTTTTCTAATATTTATGGATATATTTAACAAACACTGTCCAGTAACAAAAGATCCCCAAAAACGCTTTGAGAAAAAACCCTGGTTCACCAAAGGTTTAAAACGTGCTTGTACAAAGAAAAATAAGTTATATAACGCATTCATTGTAATGAGATCTGCAGAAGCAGAACAAAAAGTACAAAACATACACAAATAAATTAACATCTATATTAAGAATTACATAAAAAAAAACTATTATAGCTCGATGTTAAAAAAGCAAATGTTAAAGAGACCTGGAAAATACTAAATGAAGTAATTAACAAACGCAAAAAAAAGCCAACATGTCCAGAATACTTTATAAAAAACAACAAGATAATTTCAAAGAAAGAAGATATTGCTAATGAATTTAATAACTTCTTTACAAATGTTGGCCCCAACTTAGCCAAATATATCCCCTTACCTAAAAACGATACAACTATTTATGATTACTTAGAAGAAATCATTACACATACTATGTTTCTATAAGTCCTGTTGATGACATAGAAATTATTAGAACTGTTCAAAATTTTAAATATAAAAGATCAACTGATTTTAGTGACATTAGCATAAGCCTGCTTAAGAAAGTAATTTCTAAACTAGTTAGCCATTTCCTCATATATGTCACGTTTCATTTCAAACAGGTATTTTTCCAAAAAATATGAAAATAGCTAGTTATTCCGCTATATAAGTCTGGATAAAAAAAATGTTTTTTTTACAAATTATAGGCCAATATCTTTATTACTACAATTCTCAAAAATTCTGGAGAAACTATATAACAACAGAATGGACATGTTCACTGATAAATGTAACATACTCAGTCCAAGTCAGAATGGGTTTAGGTGTAGCATGTCAACAACTGAGGCTCTTTTAGATTTGGTAGAAGAAATTACAACTTCATTAGAAAAAATTAATATACTGTTGGAGTATTTATTGACCTAAACAAGGCCTGTGATACTATTGATCATGATATACTGTGTAAAAAACAGCATTTCTATGGTTTGTGTGGTGTCGCACAGGAATGGATTTAGAGTTATTTAGAAAATAGAAAGCAATTTGTCAGTTTTAATAACTGTCATTCAGAAATACTAAATGTATCGTGTGGTGTCCCTCAGGGTTCCATTTTGGGATCAAAATTATTTATCATGTATATTAATGACATCTGTAAAGTCTCACAAGTGTTCAAGTATATTTTATTTGCTGATGATACAAATCTATTATGTTGTGATAGAGACGTAAATGAACTTGTTCGGGTGATAAATGGTGGATTAACAACTGCAGACATGTTTTTTGATATTAAAAAACAATTACACGATTTTTGGTAATCGCAGAATAACTGCAGATATTTGTATTGTGCTGAAGTATGGGGTAACAAATGCTACAAATATACTTTGTTTAGTTTTGTTACAGAAAAGGGTTATAAGATTAATTTGTGGTGCCAAAAGACTTGATCACACAAACTTACTGTTTCACAATGTACATAATTTATTCTTAAAATACCAGATCTTGTAAAACTAAAAACTGATATAATTATGTTTAAGGCATAACACTATATATTACCAATGAATGTACACAAATTATTCAGAATACATGAATCACGATATTCATCCAGGCATAAATGTAAGTTCAAGCAAATCTATGTACGTACTAACTTTTAAAAAATATGTGTATTTCTGTTACTGGGGTTAAAGTATGGAACACCATCGAAAAAGTGTTATACAGATAGACTGTTGAATAGCTATGTGTTAGTCCTTGACTATTTTGCCAACATAAATTAGATAACTAAATTAAACATTCAGATTGTTGATTGTTATAAAGGTTTTTTCTTCAATAAAAGTCAAAATTTCTTATTTTCGATTAAATATAATGTGGTTATACATGTAAATAGTGTTCTCGCACCTTCTATTGCACTGTTCAGATACTTTATGTATGCAATTAAGCAATTATAATGGTAAACACGATAAGTATTGTACTTCTTTTACCCTTTTTTCAAAAATGTGTATTGTATGCACTATACGTATAATTTAGTAGTAGTAATTGTTGTAGTTGAAATACATTTCAATTCAATAAATGATTAACATAAACTATAATATGTCTGGTTCACTCATGTTAATTCGGCAGTCACCATGTTTACGCTGGTCACAGTATACGTTAACCTTTATCATGCACGTAAGAAGTCATTAAACAACACTCAAAACGAGGTGGAACACACTTTGATAGTGGTCCTATTGGAATGTTTCGTAGAATTAGATTGTTTATTCAATAAGGCTCTTTCTCTCCACCACTTTTGCAAATATGGGCTTAGCATTGCAGTATATAAATCCCATTGAGGTGCTTCAAGATCAGCATAAAGGGTGGAAATCTAGACGTTACCATATCCAAATAGTTGGTTTTACCAAAACAACTCGGCAATGATTTAATAATATATTTTGGGAAATGAGCCATGCATTCAAGACTTACAAAACTTTATTAACATGTCGACTGGTGGAAGTATGTGTCACTTGACAGTTCAATAGTAGTGTTAAATGAAATGCAAACAATATCATTAACAACAAAAGAAGCTCTTTCAATAAACCGTTGCATTTAATAACAAATAAATAAGACAACTTTCAAAGATTTATTAAGTCTTGCAACAACGCATGCCGAAAAGCAACAACGTCAGCCTGCCGTACTGTGTTTGTTTCAATTCTGTTGCAGATGGCCTTTGCGTACTGAAATATAGATACACATTATTGTTAATATTTCCTCATTTTAACAACGCATTCATCTGAATACGTCTTTATGGTCCCCTAGTAATATTGTTAGTCACATCATTTCTGTGGTTGTTCAGTTAATTATAACAACACTTCACACAGTAGTAAAATAATATAAATAACAAAAGATGTGTATTTTAAGCTTTGAACAGAGCGCATATAATTATAATATGACGTTTTCTTTCCTAAATCAGTAACAGACGTTCCTCTGTTTTTACAGCACCATGCAGAGGACTGACGCTTTTTAAAATTGGTAGTGTCTGAATAATTTCATTAGAATTTCAAAATCTAAGTAATGGTAAGACGTAACTGGTTCTCAAATGATGCTCACCATCAAAGTGAAGATGCCGCAACTGTGGTTGTCATGTTGCTGGCCACATGTGACGTCTATTGGCATCCACTTGTGTATTGGCAAGCCTAATATTTTGCACCGCACGTCTGTGTACTTCCTGGAAGAAGAACAGAAATTTGGTTCACATTTATCAAATGTACACCTCTTTAAAAAGCAAACGTATTTATTCAGAAACAAGATCCATACTAATCCAGATATAACATAACAGTGTATTGAAACTAACGCGACTTGTTGATGTAATGGCTGATTAAGGGCCACATGATAATAATTATACTCTACCTACTCCTGCAAAAAACATATCACTACGACAAAAACAGACATGGCTGAAAGGCTAGTAGGCAACAATCCATGTCTTCCCTGTTTTACTATAGCAATGAAAACGTGGGTATGAAAAAGTTTTAAAGACACACATATACACAATAAGCAGTGTTATGGCATCTGTTAACCAAGCTTATGATAGAAAGTAAAAGGAAATGGTTGTATAATAATAGTAACATATCCATAATGCCTATATCATCGAGAATCTTATGACACAGATGCAACATACAAAATCATTAAGAGTTGTCATAAACGGGTGTAAGCAACCGCATGAAGTTTAGATTTGAAATTATATTTCAAACAAATATGACGTCTTGATTTTTCAAAAGGTGATTATAATTTGAGATGACTTGATAATGATTTTGGGTTGATTATATGCAAGCAGTAGGAATGCTTGCACTAAATCATTTGACGGTAACACACTTACTGCCATAGCGCCACAAACTTGTCTCGCCTTTGCCTCTGTGCCAGTGAATCAAGCACTGCCACAGTGTGGTCATGGGTGTTGGCCGCCAGCAAGAACCAATGGTTTTGGTGGCAGATGGGTAGCAATATCCAGTGATATTTGTCAAAGCATACCTACAAAAATACAGAATACACATGTAAGGGTAAAGATGGGTTTTTATATATCACAATATCCAATTTTCAGGATTGCTCAAAGCTATTCATCTGAACACCATCTTGACTTCTCTGGAAAGCATTCAGCAATACTACATGAAGACTATTCATACACTAATATCCACCACTGTCTATGGCCAGGTATTATTAATACAGCTGAGTGATATGGAGCATGGTTTTACAGGGCAACACAGGGTTCGAACCCGCGTCTTCTTAGATGAAGCTCTGATGATGTAGCCACTGCACCACTGGTCTACTAAATGCACTAAATTTCTCTCGTGTAACATATTACATAATCCAATTTTTATTCTAGAAAGGAATTGTCTATTGCCATGAACAACTACTAACCTGGTCAAATAACCATGTACTGAATTGACCCATATCAAGATATGTTGCCAAATAACAGGGCAGCGCGTACACATTCCTGTTTCCTGAAGTGAGCATTCCAAGGTATGCATGAACGATCTGTAACAATCAAGTGTGACATTAAATATATTTTATAAATTTAAGCATAATTAGTATATTAGATGGACAGATAAGATAACTCCCTGTCCTAAAACATCCAGTTTTATATTGCCTATTATGACACTGTCAGTGCACTCAAACTATTTAGCCTATTGGAGTTGTGAATGTGCATGCATTCTATCGTGTGTGTGTGTGTGTGTGTGTGTGTGTGTGTGTGTGTGTGTGTGTGGTGGTGGTGGTGGTGGTGGTGGTGTGTGTGGTGTGTGTGTTTGTGTGTGTGTGTGTGTGTGTGTGTGTGTGTGTGTGTGTGTGTGTGTGTGTGTGTGTGTGTGTGTGTGTCTGTGTGTGTCTGTGCGTGAATATATAACTTCAGAAAGTGTGTGGAACATGCATGCACAAACTGTTTTTTTAAGATAACATACGTTGTCATTCAGCCATTCCCTTGGCAAAAGTGTGCGCAAATCTTTCTGCGTCATGGTGATTCCACCAGCTGTCACCTTAGACGGAAGAGACAGTGGGGTAGGAGGAGACAGTGAGGTAGGAGAAGACAGTGGGGTAGGAGAAGACAGTGAGGTAGGACGTGACAGTGGGGTAGGACGTGACAGTGGGGTAGGAGAAGACAGTGGGGTAGGAGAAGACAGTGAGGTAGGAGGAGACAGTGGGGTAGGAGAAGACAGTGAGGTAGGAGGAGACAGTGAGGTAGGAGGAGACAGTGGGGTAGGAGAAGACAGTGAGGTAGGAGAAGACAGTGAGGTAGGAGGAGACAGTGGGGTAGGAGAAGACAGTGAGGTAGGAGGAGACAGTGGGGTAGGAGGAGACAGTGAGGCAGGAAGGTGAGGTGTGTGGTAGGGTTTCAGCTGATCATAGGCCACCTTTGTCTTTAAGACCACGCCAGCTGTGTTTGCCAGTGTCACCTGGTAGTTTGGCCCGATATTTCTGATCCTAAGGATAAGGAACATATTATTAGGAATACTTTTATTATCTCACAGTAATGATATCCCCAATATCATCACCATCTTGCGATGTCTAAGTTTATCTACAATGATCAATGTTTGTCATTGCATTTATCAGAAAACTCCAGGTAAGTAATAGCCAATTTAGGATTCAGCAGCAATGTTGTCTAGTGCATCTTGTTTCTAATTAGTGCTGTCCTGTACCAATCAAAAATTGTCACACATCTAGTTCAGTTCTTATTTTAAAAGTAAGTAAGACATGTGAAACATTTGTCAAATTTATTGAGGATACGCTTAAATTGAGGCAAATAATTAAAATTGTTACCTGAATGGGCCATTCCACTGTGGCTCCAGTTTGCCACCTTTCCTCCCGACATTCCTCATCTTCCGTTTCAGGACAATGTCACCAATCGCAAAGTGAAATGTTTTCATTCCCTTTGTTTTTCTGTTCATGTACTGCTTAGATTGGCGCTGTTGGGCAGTTGTGACATTTGTGTGAACCTGGAAAGTCATGGTGCTTAGAACATAGTTGGATGGAAGACTTAAATATATAAAATTGCCAGTTAGAAGTAATAATTTATACACAATAAAGAATACAATTGCTGGCTCTCTCTAGTAAGGGACACAATTCTAGGAGTTGTAACTTGATAACAATGTTATCTCTATCTGACCAGTAGTTGTGCTATATTCATAGTCAGCATATGTTACCTGTAGTGGAAAGTAAGATACTTTGAATTCAGTTGGTGATATTGATCCACCAATGAAAAGCAACATAAATTGGTTCATCACAGTGGACGGGGTTACATTATTTTTACTGTTTACATTATCTTGTAAAGACCATGTAACACAA
>OZ024867.1:23384519-23577019 GCA_964017155.1 Oasisia sp. SBJ-2009 | reverse complement strand
AATCACCATAACTGCAGTTAAAACTAATTATTGCTTCAGGTCAGCAGCACTTCTAAGCCCGTCACTTGCGCCTGGGAAAGTGATGCTCTTCGTCAGTGGCCGCAGATGGCCTTATCACACAATAGGGTGGAAACGCCGATTGGTTTTCAGGCAGAATTTGAAATACAAAACTCAAAAATGACACCCTTTTATATCAGATATTATATTTTTTACAATTAAGTTGATATTGAAATATGTCACACACAAAATAAAACTTTTCGTATTTGATTTTTGTAATTTGTTGATTTTCTACTTTTGTGTATAGATAATTGATAACTTACTTTCATTATTAAACGCGTATATACAATATGAGCATTCATTGTTATTATACACGTATACATCAGAAACAATCCCAAAACATTGTTCCGACTGCTACAAGCACAGTAACATAAGAAAGATGTACGTTTTACCAGACTATTTTCTTGGCGAAGTTACACAACCTACCGAGAGTCGACTAAGCTAGACTTTGCTTCAAGTAACGCACAGCACATGCGCAATACTCCATACACTGCTGCGTCTAGCAAAATGGAGAGCGAGAGAAAAGAGAGTGGGGAGTTTTCATAACTCCACTAAAAGGTGTACAAATGGGAACGAAACCGTCAATGCGTGTATAGTTCATAGTTACAACAGCATTCTCCAGATGGCGCCTTCGTCGATAGCAGTTTTTTTGCACTGTGATATAGCACTGTGGTAGATTAGTATTATTGTTATATAGCAGGAAGGTGAATACTTGTAACTACTCCGGCTCAGGTGCGCCCATGTCCAATAAATGGTGAATTATTATGTTGTCCAAAGAATTGTCACCTGCGATGGCTCAGATACAGTTCAACAAACGGACGTGGCATTGTCGGATACTCGGGACACGGAAGTGACGAAACGACAGCGACGAGATGGAGTCGTTCTTTATCTTAATGGCGGAGGTCAGTGGGTCGACGTGGACGACATCAGTTGGCGGTCACTCACATGACAGGGTGAGGACCCTGGATGTCGTCCCGAAATGTTCGAAATATGACGGAGAGGGAGACAATGGCGGTGAGGGTGAGGCTGGACGGTGGCTGTGATGGCCAGGCTGGACGGTGGCTGTGGTGGTCAGGCTGGACGGTGGCTGTCGGCAGTCTCCGAAATAGCGAAAGGTGTAGAGACGCCGACACGTTGTTTTGTTGAGGCCGGTCTGCAACACGTCACAATGAACATTCATTAACTCGACGAATGTGTGACATGTATTGCCACGACGGGTACTAAATGTACACAATTTAGATATATGCAGTATAAAGATGGTTGTTGATGACGTAGAGTCGTGACGTGGATAACGTTGAGAAGGTGATTTTTGTTTTGTTTGGGGGTGACAAGAAAACCTGGCATAAATTGTTATGCAAAAGTAAACTAAAAAGTAAGTCACTTTACGTACTGACAGACATTTAAAAGCAAATTCGAAAGAATACACACAAGAATAAGTCGTATAGGGAAACACTAATTTTATGCGACAAATATTACGCGCAACAGCGAATTAGCTTTTTTGAAACAATGTTACAATATCGGCGTTCATCACAACAAAATGTATTATCGCCATGGAACTTGAGAAATGGTCTTATTGCTTTATTCGAGTTCGCGCAAACTACAAATATAACGTAAGTTGACACTAAATGTGTACTAATCTGTGATATGATTAAACTACATGTGTCATTTGTTTAGTCTCAACATCAACACGACAAGAGCGTCTTTTGTTGTCTTTTCAGGTTCTGTCAAAGACAAAGAAAGTTTACAAAGTCTGAGACAATTTTGATAAAGTATCAAACTTGTAGCCACTAAAAAGTATTGTTCGCAATGAACGTATGTCTCCTAAATAATTAGAAACATGACGTCAATAATAATATTAGTTACTATTTAATAATAACAAACATGTGACTGTGACTGTCTCGGTCTATGTTGACACTGACATTGTCATTCACTCTGTCTCTGTTTTCAAACAACGACTGTGTCACATTTGAGACGACCCCTCAGTGAGTAAATATATTCAACGTGAAAAAAAAGTTTATATTTATCGACCCAAATATGTCGTCAAAGTTTGTTTCTACAAAACGTCCTTTACACAAATGTCAACTGTCACCACTGAAGTGTGCACAACTGATGTATGTGATGCGTTTGGACAATGCGAGATGCAAAACCGGCGACATGTCGTGTTCACCCCATCACAGGGGTGAATCTGGTTGCCCCCGGCGACACGGGTGAGAGGGCGTGGTGACGTGACGAGATGGAGTTGTGACGAGGCGGTGTGACTGTGACAGGTGTGAATGAGGTGTTTACCTGGGACGGCGGAGTCAGTGACTCTCAGACGCGGCCTCAAGTAGATCACGTAGCCCGGCTCGTGTCGAGTCTATGACCTCTCGTATCAGGACCACGTCCCACTGCCACCGCCACATGTCACTGGCCTCGTCGTACGACGTCTCCCTCCTCATCGTGGCTCTATCCCTCCACGCCCACGGGACGACCCTGTCCGGGTGACGTGACGTCACTCGGGCCAGGACCGTCTCACAGACAGTCAACTCACGCTGCAGACCCTGGACGTCGTAGGTGTAGAACAGTGACACTGACTGTCCCGGCGGTCGTTGGACGTCGACCCTACAACAAGACACACGACATCTACAGCGACTGTCACCTCCGTCACCTCTCTCTACGACGACGTGACAATGTGACACGCTGAGGTGACAACGACCGACTGTCAGTTGACAGAGGTTCGGGTCCACCCGCGGCCCTTGCGACTATTCACCCTGAGTTGACGGCGTCTACCCTGCGTCTGTAAACCCCCGAGTGGGGTGTGTATTAGACGTGGAAGCGGTAAACAACAAACCCTCTGTGCTGCTACTCACGCCGGCAGCCACAGTCGGGGGGTGGCACGTGCCGCTGTCCTCACCCTGTCTCCGCCCGCCTCAGTCACGGAGTTGAAGTGCAGCCTACAACCGACAGATGCATCGGTGATTAGGGCAAAGTTCATCGTAAAGACCCTGTCACGTGACCACGACAGTTTACTGACGTCAGAATGTGTCAACAAAACATTAACTAACTCATCGACAACTACACGAGTGAGACACGATGGGGGTAATTACCCGGGTGAGAGTGAGACTGTGTGTTATAAAGACCCCGGCCCAGACAACGTACGCGAGTCGACTCATCCGCGGCAGTTCTGTCGCCATTGTAGTGACTGTCACGGCGCCGTCGTCGCCGAGGTCGTTGGCGTCCAACCTGTCAACAGTAGATCGTGTGACACTGATACACCGGACACAGTGTGACAAACGACAGGACACGACGCAAGACTCGATGTCACCAACTGGTCGTGTTTTGTGCACGGGTAGTTACGTACGTGTGGGTGTTAGTGCGTGTGTCTGTGCGACATTCATTAATGAGTGAGCACGTGTTGATGACGCGTAATAAAGTGTGTATACTTGTACGTGCGTGTGTATACTTCAATGCGTGTGTGCGTACGTGTGTCACTGCGTGTGTCAGTGCCTGTGTTAGTGCGTGTGTTGACTTCTGTACGTACCCTAACACTTCCAGGTGTGTCATGCAGGTGACAGCGGTGACAAGTCCGGCCACGTCGCTGTCGTCGAGTCCACACCGGCTGAGTCTGTTGGACACAAACACAACTGATTATTTCAAATGTCAACACTCGCGAGTTAACAAACTAGTGTCATCTCTGACTCTGTCAACGTGTCACCTGTCAACACTTTCACGGCGAATCACGACAGTTGTCGTACACTTTGACATTATCACTCGTGTGACAACATTTCGAGATGTGTTTGTGCTGTATAAAGTGTGTCTTATAAACGACGTGACTCGAGTTGACAAGACACATACATTGTCAACAACTTACTCTAACTTCTTCATCGCCGTCAACCCGGCGAGAGACGCCAGCGACACGTCGTGCAGTAGGCCGGGGTTGGAGCTGAGACTAATGTAACAAACAACACGTGTAGATTAGACATTTCACAGGTCACGACACATCAAATGTCAACTAACTCGACATTGTCACTTCACACGGACGTGGACAAAGCAACAAGGACCACCTTCTCGGGCGATAATATATTTTGTTGTGACGGACGCTGGGTTCTGTAACAATGTTTAAAACGCGCACATTCGCTGTTGCACTTTATGTTTACCTTCTAAAATTACTGTTTCATTGAATAATAAAAATAAAACGTACACGTGAATTTGTGTTAAAATAACAATACAAATAGTTCCTGTTGTGTTACGGCGACTGTTACGTGGCATGTTCTTAACTTACCAACTGTACGTGAGACTTTCATAACTTTACCTCAACTCTTCCAATGTTGGCAGGTGACTGGCGGCAGTGATCACCTTCTCCGTATCAGTCCATTTAAGACCACATCTCTCCAGGCTAGAAAAGTGCAACGGTTAACTTTACACGTCACATAAATTATGTATTTACACAAGTAATTCACAACAATAGTTCGATTTATTACTACTCTTGAATTGCCATTCCGTGTACAACAACAAGATATTCGCGAGGATGACAATTAGTGTTATCTTAGATATGCTATTCTGTTTATATTATTTAATAGTAAATATCCTGTATTTTGTATATAATTCAGCGTTAGGCGAATTGAAACAAATAACTCATTACCATATTACCATGCTCCTATAAAGTCTGCTGCCTGTCGCCGTTCATGATTACCTCAAATGGTTTGTTTTAGTGCATCGGAACTTGAATTCTCAATATTATAATATTATAATTGTTGTAATTATTACAATTACTAAAACACAATTACTGCACGGTGCTAGCCAGAGCATGAGCAATGACAATATAATATATTGTTCTATCTATTAGTGGACTTATTATATTATAATAAGTCCACTAATAGATAGAATAATCCAATTGGTAATACAGTTTTTAGCGATAGTAAATAAATAAAAAATCATCGCATTTATAACTAAATTAGTTCATGTTCTCTATCCGGAACGTGCGGGATATATGTTTTATATAATTATGTCTGTTATTATAATTGAATTCATATAACATATGTAAGATGTGGCCAATTAGAAATAATAATTGTTTATAAATAATATTATAACATAATATAAGTGACATCACATTACTTTAAAAAAGACATAATGGATTTTTGGTTATACCCATGGGATGTCTGTCAATAAGTATATTATTTAACAATTAAAACGTTATTTTAACAAGGCCTGTTGTGTCTTATATTAGGTATTGTAGGTGACACCATCAATGTGTTTTCAACGACGTTTGTCATGATTCTGAAACTTGCGGCTGTCACTCAGTTACAACAGTAACGGCCCATTTCATAATTGTGAAACAATATTATATATATTTTTAGTTTATTAGGGTAATACATACCTGTAAAACTACACATAACACATACACATAACCATACGTGTATTCGAATGAACAGACGAAAGAAAAACTATTAAAAACTGACAAACTTTGATGTGTTTTGGCGTTGTCAATCACGCGAACGCCTAAAACTGCTTGATGCTTTTTTAAACTACCTTAAATGTATCGCGTAATGTTTTCCGCATAAAATTGGTTACCAGTTAATATTTCTAGATATTTATTAAAAACCTCTACATAAAATATTTTCTAATTTTTGTTTTCAACAAATGTATGTATCACACCAAGAATATATTATGTTGTGTATCTTAAATGGCTTGAACATCTAAACATATAGTTAATCAGCATATATTATGTATTAAATGATGGACGTAAATTCGTGCCTCTTAATAATTCATGCCATGTTAACAAAAATCTTTAAAAAATTAAAATTATATTGTATATGCGACATAGTTATATCGCATTCGGCTAAATAATAAAAAGAAGCAACTGTCTTAAACTAGTTCTGAATAACGTATACAATAGAAGAACAATCTATTAACTTTCAAAACCGTCCCTTTTATGTGTTGAGTTGAATAAATAATTTTGATCTAGATGTGGGGAGACAGACAGACAGGCAGACAGGCAGACCGGCAGACCGGCAGACCGGCAGACCGGCAGACCGGCAGACCGGCAGACCGGCAGACCGGCAGACCGGCAGACCGGCAGACCGGCAGACCGGCAGACCGGCAGACCGGCAGACCGACAGACCGACAGACAGACACACAGACACACAGACACACAGACACACAGACACACAGACACACAGACACACAGACACACCGACAGAGAGGGAGAGAGAAAAAAGAGACACATAGAGAGATAGTTAGTAGAGATCAGAGTCATGTTTCACGAGGCATTTACGCTGTTCAGTTACTTAACGTCACGTGTAAATATTAATGTTTGCTGATCAAAAACCGCATCATTATTGATTTTTTGCGAAATATGGTTATAGCTTCAAATTATAATGCCATCAATGACCAGTTAGCATGTGTCCTAGCTGATAAAATAATTGGACTTATTGAAATTACTGGAAGGGTACCATCTGGCAAAGGATAGCACAAGATTGGCAGATGTGGAAGCAGCATGCTGTGGCCTTCGCCCAACCACTGAACACTATTGCTGCACAATAATGGTGATGAATTGAAATTATAGATTGAAAGTTAATTGTTAAGTCAATTTAGTTGAACATATAGTGTGGTTAGATTTGCAGGGCATATTTTGCGATAGGTGCGTCACAATATTCTTATTTTTGAACAAAAATGCAAACATCGCACGTACGTTATGCTGATGATGATGGCGGGGTTTAAAATATCCATAACATTGCCTTCTCACCAGAGGAAACCAACTCAAGTTCATCATAATAGTTCAAAGACTAGCGCGGAAATTGTTAACCGCATATCTTGTCGAACTGTCGGTAAACACACAACATATATTTCGGTCATAGAGTTATATCGCACACATTTGTAAATGTTTCCTAATCGGCCAAAAGAGTCCGATATGTTGTGAATGAGCTTAGGATAAGTCAAACAAGTATAAACTTCGGGATACGAATGAGGAGGAAATAGCTAACAGACACTTGGATGATGCACAGTTGCTGGTAAGAACTTATTGTGACATTGGAACTTATAAGTGTCACAATTGTGTAGTTTTTTCATAATGCCATTGTTGCTTTTCAGTTATTCATATTTGCATCGCCCTATAATAAACATAAATGTTCCCTTCTATAAATATATTGAACAGTATATTTCCTAATTCACTTCACCGTGGTTATGATTTTTTTTAATTATGTCAATATTTCTATAGCATAATATTGAAAATAGTGCCGCAGTAGAAAATAGTCCATAACTTGTAATAATATATTTACAACGTCAAAACCAATACATCACTCAAATATCTCTCCACAACACTATGACATATGCAAACACATGCACATGCGCACTCACACACGCACGTACACACACACGCGCGCGCACACACACACGCACGCACCCACGCCGCACACACACACACACACACACACACACACACACACACACACACACACACACACACACACACACACACACTATTCAAGCCGAGTTACCCATCGATGGTTGGGGTATGGGATTATTCTGCGTTATTACATTTGAGAATGGGAGACTCGTACAGCCCAAAACCCACCATTCGCGGGGGGCAGCACTGGGCTCACGATCCAAGCTGTGCTTTTTACATTTCGGCGAGATAAATTGTTTAGGTGATCAAGTGTTTTGTTTTACGCAAATCTAAAACATGGCAACATCAAAGGATTATGGTTCTTGGACACTAAAGACTTTGAAAATAGAACTTCAAACACGGAAGTCGAAAAGAACAGGGAAAAGGGCGGATCTTGTGAAAAGGTGAGTGAGCGATAAATAGGCCTTATTGACGATTGTCTCAGACTCGGTCATATTCTAATTGAAGAAACTTCGTCTGGATGCTAAATCAGCCTGTTTTATTGTTGCATCTGTATATTCCTGTGTTCAATTTAATGCAATTAAAACACAAATTAAATGTTTTCTACATTTGTTTCCAGGCTTGAGCACTATGACCGGAATCTGAACTTTGGCATGGAAGCACAAGAAGACGAGAACCCATACACGATTGTCACCCGCCTCGTGCTGACTACAAGGACATGAATGCTGACACGGAGGTGTGTATCTGTCGCACACATTTCCTGCAATCCATTGAACCATTAATTTTTATCATGTTCTGAGTTACTTTAATCAAGAAGTTAATTTAACAGTTATTTGGTAGTTTTAATTAAATACATTTATTTCAGACTGGCAGTTTGGAATTCACTCACACTGTAGATATACCTTTATCCTGTTTATGGTTTTTCATCACTTACCCTACCCTAAATAACATTTGTGTCATCTAACAGATACCCATTTACGCATGCACCTACCAGTGGAACCATTAGTATGCTCTTGTCGCAGTATTTGAAGCGGATGTAAGTTATATTCACTATATTATTAATAACCTGAATATAGTTCACACAACAGTTGAATTTATGTGTAAATCATTCTTATGAATACTACAAGGTCCTAATATGTTTGTCCTACCCGACTCTAAATAAAGATTATATGTATTTATTATCTGTGTTTTATGAAGTAAAATTATGAGTTTTTATACTGCCACATCTGTAGCTGAAAATATTTGTCACTTACATGTAGCTGTGAACATAAAGAATAATAATGCTTCATTTGTTTTCTTTTTATTATCAGTTTCCTCGGATAACGATGGACTCCTTAAAAGGATATCTGGCATCATTCGGAACATCACTCAATGAAAAGATAAAGGCACTATACAGAGAAAGATTCCTCCATTACATACGGACTACATCTGATGGGGACAGGTACTTTGCGTTGGCCAAATGTGCTGCTGAGATGAAGAAGAGTGTGCTGTGTGAGGTGGATGTGGCGGTGGACAAGGAAGGTGCTGTACTTGAGTGTCAGTGCGAGTGTGCTGTGGGCACTGGGCCTGACGCACACTGCAAACATGTGTAGTGTGTTTTGTATGGCTTGGTGTGTTTTGCAGAAATCCATGAAGTTGTCACTAAGGAGACTTGTACTCAACAACTACAGACCATCCATCACTGCAAGCCGTACAAAGGTCCCCCCCCCCCCCCCCCCCGAAAGGACCACAGTTACGCCCGAGAGGGACAGGGAAAGGCAGGGATCTGCGTAATTTTGTGGACTTCGATCCTCGGCCACAACATCTTGTTAGGAAACAAGCATATGCCTCATTATTTAACAATCAATGTTTAAATTACCAAGCCACCTATGGTGCATCATTTGCTGGGCTGCTAATGCCAATACTTCACATTATTCCACCTGCGAATATATATGCAGTGGCAAACGATCACGACTATTTGGCAGATCACAGAAAACATTTTATTAGACACCTTGAGTATCAGGACCATTGCTCACAATGACATTGAAGACATTGAGCGTTCGACCAGGGGAAAACAGAACAACAATAAATGGTTTACAGAACGATGTAAAAGGTTGACATCATCCAATTTGGGACGGATTTGCAATGCACAGATTGCACTGATAAAGTTGCACTAGCCCGTTCATATTTGAGCGGAAAACAAATTAACGCAGCTCCACTGCGCCATGGTTGCAAGTATGAACTTGTGGCTGTTCAAAAATATGAAGAGTTACAATCAGTGAAAACCAGTGCTTGTGGCAGTTTTGTTTCACTTTCAATGCCTTATATATCTAGCACGCCAGACCATGTGGTTGATGACAATATTATACTGGAAGTTAAATGTCCTTATGTTTGTCGTGATAAAACCATTTCTGAGGCAACAGTGCCTTATTTAAGAAATGTTAATGGTGAATTTTATCTCGACCAAAACCATGATTATTATTACCAAGTTCAGGGACAAATGTTTTGTTGTAGCCGTAAACTGTGCCATTTTGTTGTATATACTTTTGAGGATATTAATTTCATCGAAGTGAAGAGGGATGATGTGTTCATTCAAGGAATGCTTGAAAAGCTAATAAGTTTCTACAACAACTATTCCAGACAAGAATTGCTGGACAAGTTTTATTACTGAAGAATAGACAAATATGTGTTTGAATAGGCTCGTAGAAGTACAACATTCAACAAACTATTCCAACAGACCAGAATATAATTGTATTATGTGTTGATTTGAAAATTATTCTGAACATGTTGAATCATTTAAACACCAATTTGACAAAAAGGCCAATTATTGTTCCTTGATAATGCTGTACTGGGGACAAACTGAATCATGTGTGTTTTCAACCACTAAGCTCTCTCACAATTTTTATTGCTAGATTATTCTGTTATGGCTAAAATGTGTACATATACATAATCGATAAATACGGGTGATTGATGGCATGTAATTAAAACACATTTTGTTTCATTTCGCCTAAACATATCACCTGTATGTAGTAAGTAGTAGTAGTATTTCACAAATTGTACATGTCATAGAGCATAATAATAATAATGTGGTATGTAAACAAGCATGGTTTGAGGAATAAACAACAGGCTATTTGCCTGTCATCACCGATTAATACACTTATTTATTAAATTCTTTATATAGTGTAGGCAGATTAACAAATCTCCGACAAGGCTGCGGTGAAAATGTGAACACATGTGGACCATGAGCCCGGTCGTGCCACCTCGCGAATATATGGGAACTACACATTTTACGAGTCTCCCATTGGGTTACATTCGTTAATCTTTAACGTGTCCCGGAAATAAATAGAGTTACAACCGACAAACGATGTTACAACAAATGTTGTTGCCTGTGCTAAGCGATGAATATTTTCAAATGCGTATAATTTAGAAAGTATATGCAGAATGCCTTCGACAACTAAACACATAATTTTATATGGCATAATTGTCGTTACAATGACGTAGAAAAAACATGAAATTAATTGTCTTAGCTCGTTACTAACCTCCCCATTGTTGTTGGCGTCCTCGATTAAACATAACCACTCAATATGCAAGCATTCCAACGCCCACGTGTACACACACGCGCATACACACACGTACGCCAGCATTTGCACGCACGTTCGCACAGTTATTACAAAATTGTTAACACTTACCTCAACGACGTCAATCCTGTTTGTGGCAGAACGTATGCCAGCGCATGCAGCTCAGTGGGACTGAGGTGTTGACCGTTTAGATCAAGTTTCGTACCACCTTCCAAGATGTAGCTGGACACAAGGCTCCATAGCTCAGGCTGTCGCGATTCGTTGATCATCGTAACTAACAACATTGTGCTAGACTTGTGATCTGCAGATTTCTCGTTTGTGTTTGCTTCGATGGTTCGGGCTCGTTCAACTACTGACTTCATGAGCTGTTGTAGGGCCGTAGCATTCGTCTGAGCGAACGATCGCTGAAATGGTTTCCACCACCTACTCTTGGTCTCGTACACGGCGCGAAGGAATGGATGATTTCTGTCGTTACCGACTAAGCCAGCGACAAATATCACCACTAGGTCAAGTTGCCTGCGCGATGCCGTGGTCAACATACGCTGGAGTCGCTTGGCATTGCTCAACACTAGCTCAACAGCCGTCAAGAACTCTTGGAGAGTCAGGTGTTGGAAATAGTGAACTGGCCTGAAGGTAGGTGTGAACATAACAACGGTTGATTCCCTCGATTCTGATAGCAGACCACATTTCGTAGCTGTTTCTTCCAAGTGAAACTTGCAAATCTCCGTGTTTGGAAACGTTACAGCAATGGGGACCTTTTCCATGCCGTAACACGCCAACTTCGCGTGATCACGGACTGGATCTTTGAGTGTTGTAATCACTTGCTCTGGATTGTGTTTCGCGTTTGTATCTCTGAATTCTGGATGGTGATTGGCTAGAAGGTTTCCAACTGACCCGACTAGCAATTCTGTCAGTGTCTCCGGCAATTGCTGACTCCTCTCGTCGTGCATTTGCATTTTCACGATACGGCAGACCATACTCAGATTGACTGGGATGTAGCAGAAGCTACGAATGTTCACATTCTTGTCAATGTAGTCACCAATTGCTTTCTGCTCCGCATCGTTTCCACCACTGAACTTCACAATGTATTCAGTCATCTTTTCTCTGGTGAACCCGTAAATTTCCGCCTTCTTTGTATAAGCGTCGTAGTTTGTGACACCACCTGGCCTAGATGTGACCAGCAGTCTAACCGACGGCAGGGAGTTTCCATTGAGGATAGACGCAATCAACCTAGGCATTTCAACTTTCTCGTTGTAAGCAAATGCCTTGTTCTCTGACGGCATCGCTGCGGCCTCGTCCAAACCGTCAAAAATTATAAGATATTTGCTTGGATTGGATTGCATTTGTTTGAAGAAATGAGAAATGGCATCATGGCTTTGGAGCCCGCCTTTCTGGTACTTGAAGAACAAGTCTTCTAGAGAGCACGGTGATTGAATGCCAAACAAATCCCTCATCTTAAAGAGGAAGACCTGGCATATGACATCAGGCAGCAATTCATTGCGCAGCCACATATCAAGGATGTGAAAGCAAAGCACGCTTTTTCCTATACCGGCTTTCCCAAGCACAAGACTCCTACCAGGTTCACCTTCAAAGAGGTCACTTACGCTGATTGGGGAACATGTGTCGATTTCTAGCTTCAGCTGTAGGAGGTCATAATGAACTCTTCTTTCTAGCCGTTTGTAGTTGTCACTCTTGTTGTGCATCCTGAGTTCAACGAACATGTCAGCTAGGTCTTTGAGTGATGTACTTTCTTCTTCATTCCTCTTTCCTATGTATCCCTTAAGCATTAGCCTTTGTTCCTCTTTCAGTCGTTTCCTCCACATCTCCAACTCATCTGAAAGGTAGTTATTTTCCGTTTACAAACATAGTGTTTGCAACTGGTCAATATTATCACATCCAGGCAAGTCCATAAAACAAATTATAATGACCTAACCCAACGTATGTATTGTTAAGAAAATACAAGTAAATGAAGTTTCACTGATAATAAATTAAAATATATGTTACCAACATTGCAAAACAAGGCTGTGATGTAGTGAAATGAACAGTACGATTTTTTGCAGCTTTTGAGAAATCAAATATGCAGAAAGCGTCATTCATAAAAAATACATTGATTATTAGATGTAGTCATAAATATGTTGTTCATTGCAACTCTAAGTGTTTTAATTAAAACATTTGAAAACAGATATTGCGGTCAACATACTGTAGGTAGATTTTAGACTATTATAAGACTGATATAATTACATAACCACGTTATTTATACTCAACATAAGTACTGTTACTGCTACTTTGTATATATTTGAGTTTCGCTCGAGTTTCCTTCGAGCCAAACACATGTTGAGATTCAGGATTTTAAGTGCATCGTTATGATGTAGGTGTAATTACATTTAGCTGAATTTAATGTTCAAAATCAAGCATTACTAGCCACGACACAAACCATTAAGTACGCATACTATATTGTGATATTTACAGTTGACACGCTTCCTTCTCTCGGCATTGAACAGAATGGTCAACTACTTTACCATAACTACAGTCAATGTAATATTGCGTAGTATAATTCATCACATGTAGGTATCGTATATTTCTGCTACCTCATTTGGATTATCCGATTTCAGGTAAGATGTTTGACCCATATTTTAGTAGTTACAAAAGTAGACAATGTAAAAAGAGGTCTCTTTTATTAGCTGTTGAAAATTACTTGTTCAAAGTAATTTTTGAAATGACTGATAGCCACATTTATAAACTCGCCACACCAAGTTGCTGATATGTAATTTATCGCTTAACTCAAAGAATGATTTCACATCGTAAAGGAAAAACTACTCAAGGAATATCGGACATACAAAACACATTCATATTGTCCGTCGTATCGATGAGGACGAAACAATACAATCTCACATCCTTTGTGCTATCTTCTCACCCCAATGGAAAACAATCAATTATATTCTTAGTGGAAGCGTATCAATGCAATATTGCGCAGCACGATTAATGTGACGTAGGTCACTGATAAGCCGTCGCATCCTTGAAGGGTTACCCCATGTGGAATTTGTTGTGCATATTTGTTTCATAGATTTAAATTATATCGAATACCGTAAAAAATCAAAATAAACCCCACCCCATATATATAAACACACGTACACATACATGAAACATACTTTATATGTACAGGCACCAATCAGAACAGAAACGTGTATTTGAAAACAACATACGTTTTCCTTTTTGATTTGACGTTTGAGGCATTTCTTGGTGTTGTCTCAGTTGCGCGATTGTGTCTCCATGGCTTTCAAGTTCTTCTTGCAAATGTCGCTGAGACGCGTGTTGCTGAGAGATGCTGACGTCATGTCTTCTCACTGCTTCTTGTATCTCTCGCTGAGACGCGTGTTGCTGAGAGATGCTGACGTCATGTCTGCTAACCGCTTCTTGTATCTCTCGCTGAGACTCGTGTTGTTGAGAGATGCTGACGTCATGTCTGCTAACCGCTTCTTGTATCTCTCGCTGAGACTCGTGTTGTTGAGAGATGCTGACGTCAAGTCTGCTCACTACTTCTTGTACCTGTTGCTGAGACTCGTGTTGTTGAGAGATGCTGACGTCATGTCTGCTAACCGCTTCTTGTATCTCTCGCTGAGACTCGTGTTGTTGAGAGATGCTGAAGTCAAGTCTGCTCACTACTTCTTGTACCTGTTGCTGAGACTCGTGTTGTTGAGAGATGCTGACGTCATGTCTGCTAACCGCTTCTTGTATCTCTCGCTGAGACTCGTGTTGTTGAGAGATGCTGACGTAATGTCTGCTAACGGCTTCTTGAATCTCTCGCTGACACTCGTGTTGTTGAGAGATGCTGACGTCATGTCTGCTCACTGCTTCTTGTACGTGTCGCTGAGACTCGTGTTGCTGAGAGATGCTGACGTCATGTCTGCTAACCGCTTCTTGTATCTCTCGCTGAGACTCGTGTTGTTGAGAGATGCTGACGTCATGTCTGGTAACGGCTTCTTGAATCTCTCGCTGAGACTCGTGTTGTTGAGAGATGCTGACGTCATGTCTGCTCACTGCTTCTTGTATCTCTCGCTGAGACTCGTGTTGTTGAGAGAATCTGACGTCATATCTTCTCACTGCTTCTTGTACCTGTCGCTGAGACGCGTGTTGCTGAGAAATGCTGACGTCATGTCTGCTAACGGTTTCTTGTATCTCTCGCTGAAACCCGTGTTGCTGGCGGACAAGGTGCTGCCGAACAGCTGCGCAAAAGGTTAAAGAAAGGTTTTAATCATGGTATACTGAAATGTTTGCAAGTATAAAACAGCACGGTTACAAAAATGCTTCGACATCCCAAAACATAGTTATTCATTTCGTTGTTGTGAAAATAATAAATCTTGATCGCTTTATTACTAAGATGACTAAGTTTAACATAATATATGGAAGTGGTTTAAGGGCTGGATATATTGTCGTTTTTACGTATCATATCGTGCCAATGATAATGCCAATAACATTAATCAGTTTACCACAGTATAAATGTTGACGTAACTTGTCATCGTTGATTCATCGCATATCTTGTCAATGCGAATCGTCTGGCCTACATTTAGCCTTCACATAATTGAATATACTGGCCAAGTTAATATACAAGAGCACGTTGTACATGCACAGCACCAAGGCAAAACGTGCATAGCAATGTGCTGCTCTCACGAGCTATTCTAATAGTATACAAGATCGCTATGTACCAAAACAAACAAACAATCATCACAAATGCGTTACATTCACAACGTTTACCTTCTTGATGCTGCATTCGTTGTTCGTGATCCTGCACCGTCCCCTCCACGCCTTGCAATCTATGCTCTATTGCCTGCACGCTTTGACCCAAAGCCTGCACCGTGCCGTCAAGCGCGATGTGTCTCTGTCTCTCGACACTGAGCTGCTGTTGGAGACGAACACACTCCGCAGTGACCAAGGGGACTCGTGCCCACAGCCTCATCAAAGTGGGGTTCCAGTGCAGTTGTGCGTAGATGGTGTTCAAGGATGCAATTTTTCGGTTGAAGGGTCCAAGCTCTAAAGATGCTGACGTAGCGTGTGCTAGTTCATTGCGCATCACGCGCAATTGATCGATCCGTTCGCTGTCTGAAAACGGATATGTCCTAGCACCACTTCTAGGCGTCGGCAGGAGAATTCCGGTGCCGGAGAATAGCAAGCACGTAAAAAGTGCTGTGGAATCAAACTGCTGAGTGATTCCATGTCTGATGACATCAGTGACATGCCGAGGTGTATGCGGTGCACTGATATTGGCGACGAAAAATTCTCCTGATGTCCTGTTTTCACACCAGGTAAAGTGAAACCGTGCTTGGAATTTAGCTTTGAACGTTGCACGAAGATGTGTCGGCACGTCGTCGAGCAGGATGCGAGCTATGCGCATAAAGCGTTCTTCGTCGCCTGTCAGTGGTGGACCACTCATGTTGAACTCTGCAAGGAAACGAATTCAAATTACGGTATCTCACCACCTTGCGTTTCTCGACCTCACAAAGTTAATTTAATTCCCACGCTGTGTCGATTACATATTGTATGTTATGTTCCAAATACTTTGAATTTTAATTTCACTATATGTGATACGACAATAAGAACATCAACCGCTTTTAAATGTATGTGCTTGTGGGAATGATAAACTAACCAACTCGTAAGATTTGAACAAATGTTCATGTTTCATATTGTCTATTAACATATAATATCAACATATCAATTCAAATACAATTGATTGTCTTATCCAGTTTCGCCACAAAGGAGTTAATAAACAATAAACTAGACCGAATGTGTTTACATTTTTCGCGCTCTCAGCGGGTTGCAGACTGGTTGGTGACCAAATAAATGAACGGCTGACACATGGAATGTCAGGCTGACATGAGGATTGTCTAGTGGACACGAGGGATGTCAAGCTGACACGTGGGATGTCAGGCTGACACGTGGGATGTCAGGCTGACATGAGGAATGTCTAGTGGACACGAGGGATGTCAAGCTGACATGTGGGATATCAGGCTGACATGTGGGATGTCAAGCTGACACGTGGGATGTCAAGCTGACACGTGGGATGTCAGGCAGACACGTGGGATGTCAGGCGGACATGTTACAAGGCAGACATCTCAGGTTTGGAGACTGCGTCTGAAACAAAATACTATGCACTAATATGCGAGTGAAAGCAATGTCACATCCCACACTCGCGCGCACGCACGCATGCACGCACGCACGCACGCACGCACACTCATACAGACATATATACACATAGACACGCGCGAATTTTTGGAGACTTCGCGCGTGTCTGGGAGACTGGGTTTAGGACAGTAAACGGAAGTTTGAAATCACTGCAATACTTTAGTAACTCATGTAAAATAGACACTGTGCTTAATGAAACAGAGCTTTGGAACCACTGGTAAGAGGGTCGTTTATCAATAATAACCCAGCCGATTGGTGACTAAATATGGCCAAAATATACATGTGCTCAGCGTCATCAAGTTTAGCAGCAAAGCGCTTATGTATTTTATTAGATATCAGAGTCGAAACGTTTGTACTATTAACGTCCCATGCCCCATAATTAATGTCACATCCCACACTCGCGCGCACGCACGCACGCAAGCACGCACACACACACACACACACACACACTCTCTCTCTCTCTCTCTCTCAAACGACTAATATGTAAAATCAAAATATATAAATTGTATTTGTAGGTGGAACTATTCAAAGGTTGTGGACAAAAGATGGTTGATCGATCTGAGGTAAGTTGTTTGTGTGCTAGCAAGAAGTGGGTTAGAGGCCGACAACTTGTCAGTGTAGATGCAGAATATGCAACACAAGGACTGAAACTACATATTAATACGGAAAACGGGCTGATGACAACAGAGATTACGGGAGAGTTCCAGATCACAGTTTAATCATTAGAGGTGTATACACCGATGAATCCTGTCAACCATGATTTCAGTTCTATTATTCTCTTCATATAAGTTTCTTTAATCACAATTGCATCTGAAGATACCTATCGTCCCTTAAGAGAACTTAGTTATGACAACTCTCTTTAAGACAAATCGGCTATTTTTATGTTTTACAAGGACAAACATGTCTTTTATTGCTAGCGCCACAATTCTACTTATTGTTGGTCGTTCAAGGCGATTTAAAGGGTCCAGGTGTTTACTTGCCAGGGGCGTAAAACGGGTAATCAAAGGCAGGCAGTGCGTGCGATAAGGTTGTGGCTTGTACGATTTAATCTTTCTTAGAATTTGCCGTAGCTCTTTGTCACGCATGAGTGGTTCTGACGATAGAACCACCTATCTCGATTAACCGCCAACGTCGCCTGTAGAGCGGCTATCAATAGACAGTGTGCAGGTTATCAAAGTAGTCTTTAACACACTCATCCCACTTGGCAACATGCCACCCTCTATGAATCACGCACACATGCACATTGCCCCTGCGCTTCTCTACACATATGTCCTCTATATTTTAAATAGATAGAATAGACATTCGCTGGACCACACCTGTCAACCCGGTGCCGTGTTTTTGGTCCGCCTTTGCAAGAGCTGTCATGAAGGCAGAAAGGAACGACATTAAAGAATGTGCGACGAAGCATGACACGAGGCACTATTCGTTAGACGTACCGCAATGATAATAACATCTTGATTGCAGCGACAGTCTCTGTAAACTCACTACGGGTTATCAAAGTCATCTGTAACATGTACATTCCCACAGGATAGCAATTCATGGGCACTGTATCCGATACATTTATGGCATGTATGATTTAATCTTCAGTACATTTGCCACGGCTCTTTGTCACACTTGACTAGTTCTGATGACAAAACCAGATATACTTATTCAACGCTTTCAATAGAGTCAGCACGGGTTATCCAAGAAATATCTAGCACGCACCCTCCCCCAGGATAACAATCCTTCCCACGGTGAAACAGACAAACACATCCGGTCGAGTGAAGATATAATATGTCCATTGGTCAGCATACAAGTCTTTCTCCTTTGATTGTACTCGGCATATAAAAAATATATAGATGTTATGTTTGCCGTTATTTAGTCCATCGATGCTGTAACGTTCTAACAACTTTGGTGTATTTTATTAGGTCACCATTACTGTTACAACGTAAGTAATTATTGTAGCTATTATGAGGCCACATTTGCTGTTAACTGTATTTCGTCATAGTTTATTTGTTGTTAGCTAATATTGCCGTTGCAGCTGTCCGTGTTTTGTCTTATCATATTACGTCGCTACTGTTAAAATAAACCGTCATCATTGTTACAATGGTCCACCGTTGGTCCAGTATTGTGCCGCCATTGATGCGTCTTATTTCCATCACTGTTCTGGCATAACGATTTCGTTACTATTGCGTTACTATTCCGTTACTTGTGTCATTATACCTCATCGTTGTTGTCATTGTATTACATCATTATTGCTGCATTACAATGTCATTAACATTACATTACTACATGTGTTGTTATTATATTATTCAGTAAGTGTTACACATGTCCGGCTTTGGTGTTATAATAGTCCATTAATTAGGGTTGGAATGTTTTCTTGACATAATTGCTTGTACTCACACGACACAATAACCACGATATCTTATACAGCCATATCGAGACACGCATATATTAAAAAGCAATAATAAAAATAGCCCACTGTACCTGATGCAGTCGCTTGCTATTAGTGTCAGAATCGGTGAGTTTCTGAAGCCACCCAAGGAGATGATATTGTATCCAAGATTAATAAGTCAGAAAACCAATTGTGATTACATCACTTAAACGGATTGTTCGGTCTCCATTGTTGATAGCTCAGAACCGCTAGATTGTCGACAACGAGGTACTCCCTGTCTACACAGTGCTGTCACAACCTCCGTGTTGGGGCCATCATTCAAAATGTCCGGTCACGACTGAGGCGTCAAATCCCCTGCGTCGGACATGTCAAGTCAAAGACGAACGCTGAAAAGGAGAGAAAGAACAGTTATGATACACTTTATGGAAACTGCTCAATTAGGAATCGCACTAATTATGTAGCGGGAACGTGTAAGATCTTATAACTATCAACAGGTGGGCGCAGTGGACGAGCGGCAAAGGAGTTGGGCTGTCTTTTGGAAGGACCCCGAAAGGACCGTGAACTAAATGACCCTGGTGCCGCCGGATGGTTGTTCGGTACACGTTCGACTGCTGTGTCGAAGTTTGAGCACTTTTGTTTGCTCTACGTTGCCTGTGTCTTTCGGTTATAATTTCTTTTATACTAAAATTGTATTGATTTGTTTAGAAGATCAAGTTCTGTATATACCTGTGTATAGGACTGTCTAACTGTGAACGAACTAGACAGGTTATCTACGGTTAACGTTTTACTCTTAGACAGTTTATGAATAACAGTAATGATTCTACTATTCTGTCTCCTATTGTATGAAGGTCGCCGTTGCTAAACACGAGTTTAGCGCAACACACTGTTTAACCGATACGTCTGAATAAATGCGCTACTTTGGCATTGTGTGTTCTGCATATTTATGTAAGTATCGTCACCCGGTCGATGGACGATAAGTTTCGTTAAATAATCTGGCCGACAACCATTAACAGGTGATAGTTTTAAAACACCATATAAATATACACACAATCTTATTATAGTTGCCTAATCATTAAATGACGTATCACTATATAACACTATTTTAAAATACGAAAACCCGCTACGCGTTTAGCGGTGCAAAACTCCGACATTGCGTTGTCCTAATATTTGTTGTCATTCACCAAAACTTGTTTGATAAACATGCACATCGTTAACGTTTTGTTGACACTAGTTTGTGTTGCTCTACATTACTTGCTTGTTTTCATAACACAGAAATGGAACATGTAGTAACATAATCCACGACTAATGACTCACCTGATATGTACTGCTCCAAACAGGACATCGACGCCAGCGCAAGTTGTGTGAGTGTCCACGCCCAGGTAACAGGGCGCTTAAGTAGCGGCCGGTGACGTCGCCTACAATGGAATGCCGTTTAACCGGTTCGGCCAAAAATAAACGTGGAATCGCCGACTTCGCACACATAGCACAACCAGCCCGATGTCATATACGAATGTGTATATGTAGATATTACTGTTTTTAACGTGATTTAACGCTTGGTAGACTTTTAATGGGATATATAATAATATGGTGTTACGTGGATTTGTCTATTATCAGCGGGGTTTAATAGACGGACGTGTTGTTTATGAATGTTGTAGTCGAGCTGGTCACGGTTCAACGCACTGTGACCCTAACATCCGTTCGTTGTCGACTAAACTGTGACCGCTCAGTGCACACACACCCACGGCCACCAGTTTCAACTGGTTAGGTATATGAGCAGAAAACTACACCTGTATGATGGGTAGTTATGCAATTTGTGTTGCTTTTCTATAACTCGCACATTAACAACACAGTGTCATTCGACCATTTAAGTGAAGGCGGCACACGTGAATATACACAGAGCAGCCCCTTCCACCAACATGCTCTCGTCTGCAAACACGCGTGCATCAACACGCATGATCACGAGCAGGCACTGCAATACACGAAAGCGCACACCAACGGCGCACGTGCACGCACACGCATGCACACACACACACACACACTAACGTTTTCCTGAAGACACACACGCGCCATGTCAAACGCACACGCTCGCACATACATACACACACGCACGAACGCGCACGAACGCGCACACCCAGACATGCATGCATACAGCATAACGTTCTGTTACAGCGCGCTTGGTCAATCGATCACATTCACAAAAGAACACGCGATCATTCCAACTATAGCACAATGGCGCTGACACACTTACGTACACATACACTCATGCCAACACTCATGCAGACGCACTCATGCATGCAAGTCTACCATTCACATGTATTCAACTGTTGCCTCGATATTATTTATACTCCGCGTGATTCACTTGTGATCGGCCTAGCATCAATATGGCAGCCACAACGCGGTACAGTCTTGTTAGCGTATGCCACAGCTGTGACAGGAAGGGACAGACAAGGTATAAATTCTTCACTCAGTTACGTCATCGATGAACACACAAGTCACCACATGGCAAAACTAAATAATATCAATCGCTGCCAAACCAGACGAACAGTTTGGATTTCATAAATCTACATTTTGTTCATACATTCATTGAATGCACTCAGCTAGGCCAGCAACAAAGACTGTCTTTCGTATAGACAGGTCTGTGTAACCAAACCAGTGAGTCACTGTGACGTGTTCGGCCGACGTGTTTCATAAGCAATACCTGCGCGCTGTAATGCAACACAAATAGACACCAGTGAAGGCAACAGATTGTCCAGATATAAAATACGTTGGGTCGACGTTGTATGTGGAAAGCACAGACTTATAGAAGGTGCTTTTTTGAAGGGTAAGCAAGAGTAACTTGCTTTACCTAAACCGTTTCCTTAAATGTACTCCAAAAATAGTATGCTGTTATTCTAAGAGTGTTTAACCTTCTCCGTCTACATGATCAAGATCCATTTGATCGCGGTTTTGTTTACATCTTCTGCGTAATCAGTTTCTACAGCTAACGACCGGTTGTGACGTCATTGAAGTAACAGTCATTTAACAAGGCATGAATTGGTGTTACACGTCATCATTGAATTAGACATCGCGTAACGTCATATATTCGTATCTCACTGTATAAATAACAAGCTTGCTTGCACAATTTTTGCAGCCTATACACAGGAGTTTATGTATTTATTAATATGATCAAGCTCACATTTACTTGGAGTTTCCTCGATCAAAATAAAGGCGGGAACTCGAGCATTCTCAGTTGCCGCGCCTACACACTACACTTTACAAGATTAAATCAACAGAAACAAAGTTATATTTCGCCGTCACCTGAAAGCCTACCTGTTTATTCTTGCCTATCCACCGTAGCTTTTTAGCGCATTCATCCAATTAATGACGACCTTCGCCCTGACCTTGACTACGAGAATGATCAATCCTCTGGTTATGTTGCGTCCCTGAGATCGGATTCTGAGGAAATTCTCGCCATAGAAATTATTAATCATAATTATTAAGTTCGATATTAGATATATCGAAGTATCGCGATCTTGCAAAAGTTCGATACTGATACTTAGTGGTATCGCGGTACTTCGATATTTTTTGTATCGAACGCTCACTGTTCGATACCTTCGATACTTTCTATTCCTACGATACCTTCGATACCTTCGATACTTTCGAGACGTTCGCTATTTCGACATCGAGTCCATTCGACGACGTCGTTGTTTACGGGAACTAAAACTACAACGCTTCGCTGCCTAACTTGACTTAGGCGTGGTTGTTTAAAAAAATGATATCACATCAAATGTGAATTGTTTTCTAAAACTTTATTGTAGTTACTGCTACTGCATAGTAACTGTTTTCTGTGCGCGATCTTAGCCTAGGTCAGACATCGCTTAGCCTCGGTTATCCAAACCAAGGTTCGTGACTCTCTCGTTTGGTGGCACTACCATAGCATCTGTCTCCCTACTTTGGCTACGCGTTCAAAAATACACATCCTATGGTATTTGTATAGAGTGTTTATTGCACGCACTAGTGTTTATGAAACTAATTTCATAATAATATTATTAATATAAATAATTATTCATGCGCGATGCGCAAACTTTGTTTATCCGGGTTCCGTTTGATGGCGCTGTTTTGCTGTTTGGTGGCGCCACGGTTTGCGGTATACGACTCTCTCTCTCTCTCTCTCTCTCTCTCTCTCTCTCTCTCTCTCTCTCTCTCTCTCTCTCTCTCTCAACCAAGACGAACGACAACATGTCACAACGTTCATCGCCAATTTGGTGTTTGCTATAAAATAAATCGACACCAAGATGAAAGAAATCCAACATCTCTGGCGATTTTGAGTTGTTTTCATACCCTGGCGGCCATCTTGGAAATAATGGCCGCCATGTTGAAAATCCACGTGGCTAGCACATTTTTCTTACAGAGTGATCCTAAAGGAACGTTCCTACCAAATGTCATGCTTGCATCACCATTTGAACGATTCTGCCAAAAAATACACTTATCTGCTCCACTACTATGCCAGAAGCGCCCCAAAGATTGCGGGGGAAATTTCATCGAAGGACACATAGACTTCGCCGCTGACATCGTCAACGTCGCAACGACTCGATGTGTTCTATCGAAATATTCGATAATGAGCAAGCAATGTACATCTAGTTACACTTACAGTCGAGGCGAATCGCCATCGGTTGCCGCATCTACTACTGCGCCCACACGGCCATAGCGTAATTAAGAAGTGACATACAAGATGTGACTGATTGACTATGACGATACGCTTACTGCATCTACGGTCACTGGCCAAATAGGTTCACCACTGGCAGAGGGAGAGGAAGAAACCGACCCCTGTTCTTGAAAACAGTTGCAAAAGCATTATGGGGCTTGTTATGTGAACTTGATAAGGTGATAATTTAAGTTTTGCGTTCAAAATATTGGTGTGAACTGGGATTGGATTGTAGTTTTAATTAATATTTTTTCTATTATTAATTAGCGTTTTTTATTGTAGTCGTCCATACAGTTTCGATGTTAAATCATAATTATCTTTACGATACAATTAATAAAAAAAACAGTGATTGTTCAGCTATGCTGGCAATATTATAAGTGATAGGTATGTTTAACAATAACATTCCATTAATTTTATTGTATGTTATGTTTCAGCTGTACTTGTAACATTGGTAACATTAGGAGAAACGCCGACTTGAAATTAAGCTGCTATATAGTGTATTTGCAAAAAGTTGAGGTGAACCCGTTATAAATTTAAAATAATTCAGTGCAAGTAATTGATTTATTTGTCACTAGGTATTTGATTGCCGTTGTTTTAATATTATATTCTAATTACTTTTTACTTTTACAATAGTCATCAATTATATTGAAACTGTTGGTTGTTTACTGGAATAAAATGAAAATTGCATACTCATCATTGTTTGCATGACTGTAACATTTTCCGACAAGTGAAAATGGTGTGTTTCTGTGTCATTAGTCTAACTGGATAGTGTGTTTCTTTGGAGATCCCTACAGTACTTAATTAGACTTACAACGTAAATTATGACTATGAAATAAAAATCTGGTATCGAATAATTCTGGTATCGAACCAGCAATATATCGATCGATGTCGAAGGATTCTGATATCAAACCAGCACTACGTCTGTTGGAAACTGTGCTTTTGTTGGGAACTGTGTTCTATATGAATATTAAACTAAGTTACTATTATTATAACTGGTTCATCGGGATTCATCATCATCGTGCAGTGTGAGTCCCAAGGTTGCACAAAGAACAGAAGGATTTATGTGTAAATCTACCAACTTTCCAAGATGCTACAAATCAGTGTGCTGCGAGGTCCTAGTGACACATCAGTGGTGTCAGGTCCTAGTGACACATCAGTGGTGTCAGGTCCTGGTGAAACCTTTGTGGTGTCATGTCCTGGTGAAACCTCAATGGTGTCAGGTCCTAATGACACATCAGTGGTGTCAGGTCCTAGTGAAACCTCAGTGGTGTCAGGTCTTAGTAACACATCAGTGGTGTCAGGTCCTAGTGAAACCTCAGTGGTGTCAGGTCCTAGTGAAACCTCAGTGGTGTCAGGTCCTAGTGAAACCTCAGTGGTGTCAGGTCCTAGTGAAACCTCAGTGGTGTCAGGTCCTAGTGAAACCTCAGTGGTGTCAGGTCCTAGTGACACATCAGTGGTGACAGGTTCTGGTGAAACCTCAGTGGTGTCAGGTCCTAGTGAATTATCAGTGGTGTCAGATCCTAGTGAAACCTCAGTAGTTTCAGGTCCTAGTGATACATCAGTGGTGTCAGGTCTTAGTGAAACCTCAATGGTGTCAGGTCCTGGTGACACATCAGTGGTGTCAGGTCCTGGTGAAACCTCAGTGGTGTCAGGTCCTAGTGACACATCAGTTGTGTCAAGTCCTGGTGAAACCTCAGTGGTGTCAGGTCCTAGTGACACATCAGTAGTTTCAGGTCCTAGTGAACCATCAGTGGTGTCAGGTCGTAGAGACACATCAGTGGTGATTGGTCCTAGTAACACATCAGTGGTGTCAGGTCCTAGTGACACATCAGTGGTGTAAGGTCTTAGTGAAACCTCACTGGTGTCAGGTCCTGGTGACACATCAGTGGTGTCAGGTCCTAGTGAAATATCAGTGGTGTCATGTCCTGGTGAAACAACAGTGGTTTCAGGTCCTAGTGACACATCAATGGTGTCAGGTCCTAGTGAAACCTCAGTGGTGTCAGGTCCTAGTGACACATCACTGGTGTCAGGTCCTAGTGACACATCAATGGTGATAAGTCCTAGTGATACTTCAGTGGTGTGAGGTTCTAGTGACACATCAGTGGTGTCAGGTCCTGGTGAAACCTCAGGGGTGTCAAGTCCTAGTGACACATCAGTGGTGTCAGGTCATAGAGACACATCAGTGGTGTCAGGTCCTAGTGACACATCAGTGGTGTAAGGTCCTAGTGACACATCAGTGGGGTCAGGTCCTAGTGACACATCAGTGGGGTCAGGTCCTAGTGACACATCAGTGGTATCAGGTCTTAGAGACACATCAGTGGTGTCAGGTCCTAGTGACACATCAGTGGTGTCAGGTCCTAGTGATACATCAGTGGTGCCAGTTCCTAGTCAAATATCAGGTCTTCAGTAATCAAAAACAATTATTGTCGATTATGCTGTGAACATGGATGTCAGACGCGTGTTTATTGTATGTTTCTGGACATCTCGACTGGCCTGGGTGTATGTCAGTCAACATGCACGTGTCTACCGCTAAGTGTTAAACATTTGGACTGGCAAAAACATGATCCTCTATAGAGGCCTGGGTAGTGTCCTCCAGTTGAACAGACTACAACAGTTTCTGGAGTGAGTTACTCTGTCGTCTCCGTGTATCACAACAACACATCACAACATCAACAACACATCACAACATCAACAACACATCACAACATCAACAACACATCACAACTTCAACAACACATCTCAATATCGACATCACATCACAACATCAACACCACATCTCAATGTCAACAGCACAACAAACCGTAACATCAACAATACATCTTGACATAAAAACACATGACAACATCAGTAAAACATCTCAACATCAACAACACAACTCAACATATATACCATATACATACATACATACATACATATATGCCTATGTACGTTTTATATGCACACATATACATTATATGATATTATATATATATATATATATATATATATATATACATATATGATATAATATACCATGAATATACTTTATAATTATGACAGTGTTATAAGGCATGAAAAAACAGACAATTTATCAACGTAATTTGTTTGATATTTCTGTATTCTTTGTAACAGGTTCACAGTACATGAATGCAAAATGCTTTATATAAAATATATACAATATCATGCACATTACAAACCTAAATTATATCACTGAGTCCTTGGTCCTTACAATACCAACATGGGACAACATGATGTCACTTGACGTCTTCAGGACAAAGCAACACCACAACGCTAGGAACGTGTACATAAGGCCTGTATGTGAAGTTTATGACATTATATCATGCATATACAATATGTATGTAAGTGTGTACGGTTACACACGTGACAATGACGCACTTCTACAGGTGAAGCCCAATGCACAAACATCATAATTCTGCAGCACTGTTGCATATGATATCGAAACATCTCCCAAGTCTTATAGGAAATAAGCCCATTTTCACTTCCCACTGAAATACAGTTGTTTTACAGCTTAATGCAACATATGATTAAAGGACTTGATTAATTTGCTGCTGACAGGTTTTGCATGAATGCCCTGCTGTGTTACAAATTGACTGTAATGGCTTAATTGGACAACTATCAAATTTTCATTATTTTCATGTTAGTCAATTTCTGGGGGGCGGGCTATTTCCTGATTTCACTGCATTCACGCAGTAGTATTGCAATTTCGAGCATTTGTACATTCTGGGGCATCATACGCATTGATACGTTTGGGGGTTCTTAACAGGTGTGGCTGTAAGGCTGATAGTTTATGTCACAGGTGTCGTCAGTCATATAGTAAATTACCATCTAGAGCAGGATTATTGGTGGGTTTCTAGACGATTGCAGGACAAAATCCGAGCGGATAAAATCCCAATGAACAAAATCTCAAGCAAATTTAAATGGACTGTTGGACTAGACTTTCTCTGTGTATGCATACATACATACATACATACATACATATATATGTTACGTGTAATTGCTACCATCTAAATTCAAAGGAAACATCAATAGGATTAAGATCAATAGGGTGCATGTGGCCCCTAAAGACAATGCACAATGCACTAGGTGAGATAATCTACTTCCAGGATGGCAGTGGTCTGAAGGGGAGTGTAAGGATGAGTTGCATTGTTGAGCACAAATGAAAGCAGTTAAAACTGCCAAATTGTTAGAATTATTGTTTCAGTAAGAAGCAAAATAAACCAAAACAGCATAATAGTGTAGGGTGCATCAAGCAGCTCTGCATGGTGATAGTATGTATGCATGCAGAAAGTCTGGACATCCACATCTAAAACCAGTGGTTAGGTTAGGATTTTGTCCGCTGGGAGTGGCCTATACGTGCACAACATTCAACAGCTGTCATCGACATCTATATATGCTACACTGTGAACGTTAGTACAGTGATGCAAATGTGAACTGTGATATGTGAACGTTGTTCATGTAAACCCTACCGTAGTGGAACACATGAACATTTCTCAAAGGTGATTGCAATGGCGAACACACGAACATTACAGTTACAATGGTGCACACATGAACATTATAATGGTGGACACATGAACATTCTGTAATGATGACCACATACAACTACTCCAATAGTGCACACAGGGACATTATAATGGTGGACACATGAACATTATAATGGTGGACACATGAACATTATAATGGTGGACACATGAACATTATAATGGTGGACACATGGACATTATAATGGTGGACACATGAAAATTATAATGGTGGACACATGAACATTATAATGGTGGACACATGGACATTATAATGGTGGACACATGAGCATTATAATGGTGGACATATGAACATTATAATGGTGGACACATGGACATTATAATGGTGGACACATGAACATTATAATGGTGGACATATGAACATTATAATGGTGGACACATGAACATTATAATGGTGGACACATGAACATTCTGCAATGATGACCACATACAACTACTCCAATAGTGCACACATGGACATTATAATGGTGTACACATGAACATTATAATTATTGTGGACACACGAACATTATAATGGTGGACACTATAATGGTGGACACATGAACATTATAATGGTGGACACATGGACATTCTGCCATGATGACCACATACAACTACTCCAATGATACACACATGAACATTATAATGGTGGACACATTAACATTCTGTAATGATGATTACATACAACTGCTCCAATGGTGCACACATGAACATTAAAATGGTGGACACATGAACATTAAAATGGTGGACACATGAACATCATGATCATGAACACATGAATATTCTGCAACGATGTACACTTAGAATAACTGCAATGTCAACACATGAACATGGCAATAGTGACCACATAATACAACTGCAATGTTAAACACATGAACATGACAATGGCTACCATATAACAATACTTGAATGGTGCACATATTAATATATCTATGGGGAACACATGAATATTCTGCAAGGATGACCATTTAAAAATACCAGAGTGGCGCACACGTGAACAATAGAGCAAGGAGAAACATCTGAGATATTGACTTGTAAATATACAAGTTACACCAGGTCAGTGAATGGAGTGTTGTACTGGTCCACATAACATTTCACTTTCACAGTTTATACATCTCACCATCTTAACAGAAGTAATTGTGAGAAATTTGGCTTTTCAAGTGTGCATTGTGTCTCGCACTGTGTTGTTTGGAATCACTAGATTAGAATCACTGACTTGATTGTGATTAAAATAATATAATGTCCTGTAATCGTTTGATTTTATGACTTGTTCTTCCTTGAGCAGGTTAGAATCACTTGTCTGGTCCACTGAACTGGTTCCGTTTCAAGAACTACAGTTTACTGTCAACATGTCATTGTGAGACTCGATTGTGTCTTGATAACATGACAGCTCCGTGGAATTGGTTGTCCTTCAGATATTGTAGTGTCTTGTCAACAGTTGACTGTGTGACTCTATTGTAGTGTCTTTGTCAACAGTTGATTGTGTGACTCCATTGTAGTGTCTTGTCAACAGTTGACTGTGTGACTCCATTATAGTGTCTTGTCAACAGTTGATTGTGGGACTCTATTGTAGTGTCTTTGTCAACAGTTGACTGTGTGACTCCATTATAGTGTCTTTGTCAACAGTTGACTGTGTGACTCCATTGTAGTGTCTTGTCAACAGTTGACTGTGTGACTCCATTATAGTGTCTTGTCAACAGTTGACTGTGTGACTCCATTGTAGTGTCTTGTCATCAGTTGACTGTGTGACTCCATTATAGTGTCTTGTCAACAGTTGACTGTGTGACTCCATTGTAGTGTCTTGTCAACAGTTGACTGTGTGACTCCATTATAGTGTCTTGTCAACAGTTGACTGTGTGACTCCATTGTAGTGTCTTGTCATCAGTTGACTGTGTGACTCCATTATAGTGTCTTGTCAACAGTTGACTGTGTGACTCCATTGTAGTGTCTTATCATCAGTTGACTGTGTGACTCCATTATAGTGTCTTGCCCACAGTTGACTGTGTGACTCTATTGTAGTGTCTTGTCAACAGTTGACTGTGTGACTCCATTATAGTGTCTTGTCAACAGTTGACTGTGTGACTCCATTGTAGTGTCTTGTCATCAGTTGACTGTGTGACTCCATTATAGTGTCTTGTCAACAGTTGACTGTGTGACTCCATTGTAGTGTCTTATCATCAGTTGACTGTGTGACTCCATTATAGTGTCTTGCCCACAGTTGACTGTGTGACTCTATTGTAGTGTCTTGTCAACATTTGAATGTGTGACTCGCATGGCTTTGAGTAGAATCTCAAATGCTTCAGGAAGAGTCACAACACTAAAACACAGTATTACAACATGGAATAGTCACAATATTATAACACGGAAGAGTGACAATGGTACAACACAGAATGGTCACAACATGACAACACGGAAGAGTCACAATATTACAACACACGCGAGTCACAATATATTAACACCGAAGAGTCACACTATTGAATAACAGTCCATGTCCCTGTCCTACTTGTGGCTATTACGTAAGTGACCATGTCACTGTTTCATGTGTGGTTATAATGTAAGTGACCATGTCACTGTCTCATGTGTGGTTATTGTGTAAGTAGCCATGTCACTGTCCCATATATGGCTATTTCGTAAGTGACCATGTCACTATCTCATGTGTGGTTATAATGTAAGTGACCATGTCATTGTCCTATACATAGCTATTATGTAAGTGACCATGTCACAGTCTCATGTGTGGTTATAATGTAAGTGACCATGTCACTGTCCCATGTGTGGTTATTATGTAAGTGACCATGTCACTGTCTCATGTGTGGTTATTATGTAAGTGACCCTGTCACTGTCCCATGTGTGGTTATTATGTAAGTGACCATGTCACTGTCTCATGTGTGGTTATTGTGTAAGTGACCATGTCACTGTCTCATGTGTGGTTATTATGTAAGTGACCATGTCACTGTCCCATGTGTGGTTATTATGTAAGTGACCACGTCACTGTCTCATGTGTGGTTATTATGTAAGTGACCACGTCACTGTCTCATGTGTGGTTATTGTGTAAGTAGCCTTGTCACTATCCCATATATGGCTATTTTGTAAGTGACCATGTCACTGTCTCATGTGTGGTTATAATGTAAGTGACCATGTCCCTGTCCCAAGCGTGGTTATTATGTAAGTGACCATGTCCCTGTCCTATGTATGACTATTATGTAAGTGACCATGCCCATGTCCTATGTGTGGCTATTATGTAAGTGACCATGTCACTGTCCTATTTGTGGCTATTATGTAAGTGACCATGCCCATGCCCTAGGTGTGGCTATTATGTAAGTGACCATGTCCCTGTCCTATATATGGCTATTATGTAAGTGACCATGCCCATGCCCTAGGTGTGGCTATTATGTAAGTGACCATGTCCATGTCCTATGAGTGACTATTATGTGAGTGTCCCTGTCGCAGCCGTGTCATTTTAAGTAAGTAAGTGATGTCTGTGTCCTACATTTGACTACTGTGAAAGTGACCATGTCCTTTTTTGATATTAATTTTCCCAGTATCTTTATTTGGGTATCTTTATTTCAGACTTATCTGTACATCATGTACAGACGTCCATATAAACATTAAACATAGAGGTTAATAGAAAAAATAAAACAATATTACACCATGGAACATTTAGGCAGACCTGCTATGTGTACAGCACAATTTAAAACTGTGTCGTCGTATCCTGGAGTGGCACTTTAAATCACCCCCAATAACTGCAATTATCCATTTATTACAAGAGGCATCAAGTTTAAGCACAAATTTATATACAAAGTTTCTAATTACAGCTTTAATATTTGGTGTATGGTATCCTACAAACAGAGTGGATGCATTGCTCTTTTTAATGCTGATAATAAAAAGTCAATATTGTAAACAACATGACGTTTATGTATACTTGCTACTGTGTAATTCTGCCACAATTGAGTAGTATCTGTGGGAGAGCAGAAGGTTCTAAGCAAATGTTTCACTTCTATTGAACATATGTAACATTTTCGCTGCAACATATTACCCCTAGCATACAGTTGTTGGCATTGCTGTAATGTATTAGAAGTAAAGTGACCTAAGTATTTTACAAAATGAACTTGCGTTGATTTTAAATGATGGAACGTCACTATACGTTTGCATACAAACACAACATTTTAAATATAATAATTCAGCCCACAGAATCCACATACCTGCATCAGTACAGACAGTCCTGATACAGATGGGGACATAATTACTAGGTTATCACCATACATAAGATGACAGATAGTGGTAGTGCCTGTGACTGCGCTAACACAGAGAAACAAGAGAAGAGCAGAATCAACACTGTTGTTCGTATCAGGGAGGTGTCTAACTGTTATGACAAAACGACACACACTGGAACGTCTTTGAGAAATGTTCACCCGATCATGAGTACGTTGTCTACCAACAACACGACATCTATGTCTCTGTGAAACGACCAGTGCCATACATCTTCACCTGCTGACATCAGTGTCTCTGTAGTGCCCCTCTGTGAAACAACCAGTGCCATATATCTTCACCTGCTGACGTCAGTGTCTCTGTAGTGCCCCTCTATGAAACGACCAGTGCCATACATCTTCACCTGTTGACGTCAGTGTCTCTGTAGTGCCCCTCTGTGAAACAACCAGTGCCATACATCATCACCTGGTGACGTCAGTGTCTCTGTAGTGCCCCTCTATGAAACGACCAGTGCCATACATCTTCACTTGCTGATGCTTCAACAGCATCGGATTGTCACGTGACATACTGATGTACTGAAACAAAACATTGGAATGTCACATAACGTAGTGAGATACTGAGAGAACATTAGAATATCACATAATGTAGTGAGATACTGAAATAACAGCATTGGAATAACATGTGAGGTCAGGATACTCAAACAGCCAAACTGGAATGTCACATGGTATACTGAGACACTGAAATAAGAACACTGGAATGTCACATGACATATCAAGGTCCTGAAATAAGAACATTGGAATGTCACGTGATGCACCATGATCCTAAAACAGTAATGTCACACACGTGGATCAGGTTAACAACAGGTCAAATCACATTGAATAAAAAAGTAAAGTAAAGGCAAGTTCTTATATAGTGCAGTATCCAGTCTTCAGGACCGTTCAAAGCGCTTTACACTTTACGTCCTGACAGACCTGTTCAATCAAACACATGGTGACGGACGGTCGACCATGTTGACTGACGGTCAACCATGGTGACTGACAGTCGACCACGGTGTATGTCGGTCAACCATGGTGACTGACGGTCGACCATGACTGACTGACTGTCGACCACGGTGTATGACGGTCGACCATGGTGACTGACGGTCAACCATGGTGATTGACGGTCGACCATGGTGACCGACAGTCGACCATGTTGACTGACGGTCAACCATGGTGACTGACGGTCAACCATGGTGACTGACGGTCAACCATGGTGACTGACGGTCAACCATGGTGACTGACGGTCGACCATGTTGACTGACGGTTGATCATGGTGACTGACAGTCGACCATTATTTATTGACGGTCAACCATGGTGACTGACAGTCGACCATTATTTATTGACGGTCAACCATGGTGACTGACAGTCGACCACGGTGTATGATGGTTGACGACGGTGACTGACGGTTGATCGTAGTGACTGACGGTCGACCATCGTCACTGACGGTCAACCATGGTGTATGATGGTTGACCATGGTGACTGACGGTCGACCGTGGTGACTGACGGTAGACAGTGGTGACTGACGGTCGACCACGGTGTATGACGGTTGACCATGGTGACTGAGGGTCGACCATGGTGACCGACGGTCGACCATGGTGACTGACGGTCGACCATGGTGACTGACGGTCAACCATGGTGACTGACGGTCGACCATGTTGACTGACGGTTGATCATGGTGACTGACAGTCGACCATTATTTATTGACGGTCAACCATGGTGACTGACAGTCGACCATTATTTATTGACGGTCAACCGTGGTGACTGACAGTCGACCACGGTGTATGATGGTTGACGACGGTGACTGACGGTTGATCGTAGTGACTGACGGTCGACCATCGTCACTGACGGTCAACCATGGTGTATGATGGTTGACCATGGTGACTGACGGTCGACCGTGGTGACTGACGGTAGACAGTGGTGACTGACGGTCGACCACGGTGTATGACGGTTGACCATGGTGACTGAGGGTCGACCATGGTGACCGACGGTCGACCATGGTGACTGACGGTCGACCATGGTGACTGACGGTCAACCATGGTGACTGACGGACGACCATGGTGACCGACGGTCAACCATGGTGACTGACGGTCGACCATGTTGACTGACGGACAGCCATGGTGACTGACGGTCGACCACGGTGAATGACGTTCGACCATGGTGACTGACGGTCGACCATGGTGACTGACGGTCGACAACGGTGACTGACAATCGACCATGGTGACTGACGGTCGACCATGGTGACTGACGGTCGACCATGGTGAATGACATTCGACCATGGTGACTGACGGTCGACAACGGTGACTGACAATCGACCATGGTGACTGACGGTCGACCATTATTTATTTATGGTCAACCATGTTGACTGACAATCGACCACGGTGTATGATGGTTGACCATGGTGACAGACGGTCGACCATGGTGACCGACAGTCGACCATGGTGACCGACAGTCGACCATGGTGACTGACAGTCGACCATGTTGACTGACGGTCAACCATGGTGACTGATGGTCGACCATGTTGACTGACGGTTGACCATGGTGACTGACGGTCGACCACGGTGTATGACGGTCGACCATGGTGACTGACAGTCGACCATTATTTATTGACGGTCAACCATGGTGACTGACAGTCGACCACGGTGTATGATGGTTGACCGTGGTGACTGAGGGTCGACAATGGTGACTGACGGTTGACCACGGTGTATGACGGTCGACCATGGTGACTGACGGTCGACCATGGTGACCGACGATCGACCATGGTGACTGACAGTCGACCATGGTGATTGACGGTCGACCATGGTGACGGACGGTCGACCATTTTGACTGACGGTCAACCATGGTGACTGACAGTCGACCACGGTGTATGTCGGTCAACCATGGTGATTGATGGTCGACCATGGTGACTGACAGTCGACCATGGTGACTGATGGTCGACCATGACTGACTGACGGTCGACCACGGTGTATGACGGTCGACCATGGTGACTGACAGTCGACCATGGTGACTGACAGTTGAACAAGGTGACCGACGGGGACCATGGTGACTGACGGTCAACAATGGTGACTGACGGTCAACCATGGTGACTGACGGTCAACCATGGTGACTGTCGGTCAACCAAGGTGACTGACAGTTGACCATAGTGACTGACCGTCGACCATGGTGACTGATGGTCAACCATGGGGGTGGAGAGTCAACATGGTGCCTGATGGTTGACAATGCTGGTGGACAGTCAACCATGGTGACTGACTGTCAACCATGGTAGTGGACAGTCAACCATGGTGACTGACGGTCAACATTGGTGGTGGACCATGGTGACTGATGGTCGATCATGGTGACTGACGGGTGACCGTGGTGACTGACGGTCAACAATGGTGGTGGACGGTCAACCACGGTGACTGACGGTCAACCATGGTGACTGAGAGTCAACTATGGTGACTGACGGTCAACAATGGTGACTGACGGTCGACCATGGTGACTTACGGTCAACAATGGTGGTGGACAGCAAACCATATGGTGATTGACAGTCAACCAAGGTGACTGACAATCAACCCTGGTGACTGACGGTCAACAATGGTGACTGACGGTCATTCATGGTGATTGACAGTCAACCACGGTGGTGGACGGTCAACCATGGTGACTGACGGGTCAACCATGGGGACTGAGGGTCAACCATGGTGACTGACCGTCAACCATGATGACTGACGGTCAACCATGGTGACTGACGGTCGACCACGGTGACTTAGGGTCAACAATGGTGGTGGACAGTCAACCATATGGTGACTGACATTCAACAATGGTGACTGACGGTCAACCATGGTGTTTGACGGTCAACCATGGTGACTGACGGTCAACCATGGTGACTGACAGTCGAGCATGGTGACTGACGGGACGATGGTGACTGACGGTCGACCTTGGTGACTTACGGTCAACAATGGTGGTGGACAGTCAACCATATGGTGACTGACAGTCAACAATGGTGACTGTCGGTCAACCATGGTGACTGACGGTCAACCATGGTGACTGACGGACGACCATGGTGACTGACGGTCGAACATGGTGACTGACGGTCAACCATGGTGACTGACAGTCGACCATGGTGACTGACGGTCAACCATGGTACCTGACAGTTGAAAATGGTGACTGATGGTCAACCATGGTGCCTGACAGTCGACCTTGGTGACTGACAGTCATCCATGGTGCCTGACAGTTGAAAATGGTGACTGACGGACGACCATGGTGACTGACGGTCAACCAAGGTGACTGACAGTTGACCATAGTGACTGACCGTCGACCATGGTGACTGATGGTCAACCATGGGGGTGGAGAGTCATCATGGTGACTGATGGTTGACAATGCTGGTGGACAGTCAACCATGGTGACTGACGGTCGAACATGGTGACTGACGGTCAACCATGGTGACTGACGGTCAACTATGGTGACTGTCGGTCAACCAAGGTGACTGACAGTTGACCATGGTGACTGACAGTCGACCATGTTGACTGACGGTCAACCATGGTGACTGATGGTCGACCATGTTGACTGACGGTTGACCATGGTGACTGACGGTCGACCACGGTGTATGACGGTCGACCATGGTGACTGACAGTCGACCATTATTTATTGACGGTCAACCATGGTGACTGACAGTCGACCACGGTGTATGATGGTTGACCGTGGTGACTGAGGGTCGACAATGGTGACTGACGGTTGACCACGGTGTATGACGGTCGACCATGGTGACTGACGGTCGACCATGGTGACCGACGATCGACCATGGTGACTGACAGTCGACCATGGTGATTGACGGTCGACCATGGTGACGGACGGTCGACCATTTTGACTGACGGTCAACCATGGTGACTGACAGTCGACCACGGTGTATGTCGGTCAACCATGGTGATTGATGGTCGACCATGGTGACTGACAGTCGACCATGGTGACTGATGGTCGACCATGACTGACTGACGGTCGACCACGGTGTATGACGGTCGACCATGGTGACTGACAGTCGACCATGGTGACTGACAGTTGAACAAGGTGACCGACGGGGGACCATGGTGACTGACGGTCAACAATGGTGACTGACGGTCAACCATGGTGACTGTCGGTCAACCAAGGTGACTGACAGTTGACCATAGTGACTGACCGTCGACCATGGTGACTGATGGTCAACCATGGGGGTGGAGAGTCAACATGGTGCCTGATGGTTGACAATGCTGGTGGACAGTCAACCATGGTGACTGACTGTCAACCATGGTAGTGGACAGTCAACCATGGTGACTGACGGTCAACATTGGTGGTGGACCATGGTGACTGATGGTCGATCATAGTGACTGACGGGTGACCGTGGTGACTGACGGTCAACAATGGTGGTGGTCGGTCAACCACGGTGACTGACGGTCAACCATGGTGACTGAGAGTCAACTATGGTGACTGACGGTCAACAATGGTGACTGACGGTCGACCATGGTGACTGACGGTCAACAATGGTGACTGACGGTCATTCATGGTGATTGACAGTCAACCACGGTGGTGGACGGTCAACCATGGTGACTGACGGTCAACCATGGGGACTGAGGGTCAACCATGGTGACTGACCGTCAACCATGATGACTGACGGTCAACCATGGTGACTGACGGTCGACCACGGTGACTTAGGGTCAACAATGGTGGTGGACAGTCAACCATATGGTGACTGACATTCAACAATGGTGACTGACGGTCAACCATGGTGTTTGACGGTCAACCATGGTGACTGACGGTCAACCATGGTGACTGACAGTCGAGCATGGTGACTGACGGGACGATGGTGACTGACGGTCGACCTTGGTGACTTACGGTCAACAATGGTGGTGGACAGTCAACCATATGGTGACTGACAGTCAACAATGGTGACTGTCGGTCAACCATGGTGACTGACGGACGACCATGGTGACTGACGGACGAACATGGTGACTGACGGTCAACCATGGTGACTGACAGTCGACCATGGTGACTGACGGTCAACCATGGTACCTGACAGTTGAAAATGGTGACTGATGGTCAACCATGGTGCCTGACAGTCGACCTTGGTGACTGACAGTCATCCATGGTGCCTGACAGTTGAAAATGGTGACTGATGGACGACCATGGTGACTGACGGTCAACCAAGGTGACTGACAGTTGACCATAGTGACTGTCCGTCGACCATGGTGACTGATGGTCAACCATGGGGGTGGAGAGTCATCATGGTGACTGATGGTTGACAATGCTGGTGGACAGTCAACCATGGTGACTGACGGACGACCATGGTGACTGACGGTCGAACATGGTGACTGACGGTCAACCATGGTGACTGACGGTCAACTATGGTGACTGTCGGTCAACCAAGGTGACTGACAGTTGACCATAGTGACTGACCGTCGACCATGGTGACTGATGGTCAACCATGGGGGTGGAGAGTCATCATGGTGACTGATGGTTGACAATGCTGGTGGACAGTCAACCATGGTGACTGACTGTCAACCATGGTAGTGGACAGTCAACCATGGTGACTGACGGTCGATCATGGTGACTGACGGTCAACAATGGTGACTGACGGTGGACCATGGTGACTGACGGTCGACCATGGTGACTGACGGTCAACGATGGTGACTGACGGTCAACAATGGTGACTGTCGGTCAACCAAGGTGACTGACAGTTGACCATAGTGACTGACCGTCGACCATGGTGACTGATGGTCAACCATGGGGGTGGAGAGTCAACATGGTGCCTGATGGTTGACAATGCTGGTGGACAGTCAACCATGGTGACTGACTGTCAACCATGGTAGTGGACAGTCAACCATGGTGACTGACGGTCAACATTGGTGGTGGACCATGGTGACTGACGGTCGATCATGGTGACTGACGGGTGACCGTGGTGACTGACGGTCAACAATGGTGGTGGACGGTCAACCACGGTGACTGACGGTCAACCATGGTGACTGAGAGTCAACTATGGTGACTGACGGTCAACAATGGTGACTGACGGTCGACCATGGTGACTTACGGTCAACAATGGTGACTGACGGGACGATGGTGACTGACTGTCAACCATGGTGACTGACGGTCAACCATGGTGACTGACGGTCGACCATGGTGACTGACGGTCAACCGTGGTGACTGACGGTCGACCCTGGTGGTGGATGGTCAACCGTGGTGACATACGGTCAACCATGGTGACTGACGGTCAACCTTGGTGGTGGACGGTCAACCATGGTGACATACGGTCAACCATGGTGACTGAGAGTCAACCATGGTGACTGACGGTCAACAATGGTGACTGACGGTGGACCATGGTGACTGACGGTCGACCATGGTGACTGACGGTCAACGATGGTGACTGACGGTCAACAATGGTGACTGATGGCCAACCATGGTGACTGACGGTCAACAATGGTGACTGATGGCCAACCATGGTGAGTGACGGTCAACCATGGTGACTGACGGTCAACCATGGTGACTGACGGTCAACCATGGTGACTGCCGGTCAACCATGGTGACTGACGGTCAACCATGGTGACTGACGGTCAACCACGGTGCTGGAACTGGAACCATGGTGACATACGGTCAACCATTGTGACTGACGGTCGACCATGGGGACTGAGGGTCAACCATGGTGACTGACCGTCAACCATGATGACTGACGGTCAACCATGGTGACTGACGGTCAACCATGGTGACTGACGGTCAACCATGGTGACTGACGGTCAACCATGGTGACTGACGGTCAACCATGGTGGCGCCGGTCAACAATAGTGGTGGAAGGTCAACCATGATGACTGACAGTCAACCATGGTGACGCCGGTCAACCATGGTGACTGACGGTCAACCATGGTGACTGACGGTCAACCATGGTGACTGACGGTCAACCATGGTGACTGACGGTCAACCATGGTGACTGACGGTCAACCATGGTGACTGACGGTCAACCATGGTGACTGACGGTCAACCATGGTGACTGCCGGTCAACCATGGTGACTGACGGTCAACCATGGTGACTGACGGTCAACCATGGTGACTGACGGTCAACCATGGTGACTGACGGTCAACCATGGTGACTGACGGTCAACCATGGTGACTGACGGTCAACCATGGTGACTGACGGTCAACCATGGTGACGCCGGTCAACAATAGTGGTGGAAGGTCAACCATGATGACTGACAGTCAACCATGGTGATGGTCAACCATGGTGACTGACGGTCAACAATAGTGGTGGAAGGTCAACCATGATGACTGACAGTCAACCATGGTGACGCCGGTCAACCATGGTGACTGACGGTCAACCATGGTGACTGACGGTCAACCATGGTGACTGACGGTCAACCATGGTGACTGACGGTCAACCATGGTGACTGACGGTCAACCATGGTGACTGACGGTCAACCATGGTGACTGACGGTCAACCATGGTGACTGCCGGTCAACCATGGTGACTGACGGTCAACCATGGTGACTGACGGTCAACCATGGTGACTGACGGTCAACCATGGTGACTGACGGTCAACCATGGTGACTGACGGTCAACCATGGTGACTGACGGTCAACCATGGTGACTGACGGTCAACCATGGTGACGCCGGTCAACAATAGTGGTGGAAGGTCAACCATGATGACTGACAGTCAACCATGGTGATGGTCAACCATGGTGACTGACGGTCAACAATAGTGGTGGAAGGTCAACCATGATGACTGACAGTCAACCATGGTGACGCCGGTCAATCATGGTGACTGACGGTCAACCATGGTGACTGACGGTCAACCATGGTGACTGACGGTCAACCATGGTGACTGACGGTCAACCATGGTGACTGACGGTCAACCATGGTGACTGACGGTCAACCATGGTGACTAACGGTCAGCCATGGTGACTTACGCTCAACAGTGGTGGTGGACAGTCAACCATATGGTGACTGACAGTCAACCATAGTGACTGACGGTCAAAAATTGTGAATGACGGGCGACCAGGGTGACTGACGGTCAACCATGGTGACTGACGGTCGACCATGGTGACTGACGGTCAATCATGGTGACTGACGGTTGACCACGGTGCTTGACTCTCAACCATGCTGACTGAGGGTCAACCATGGTGACATACGGTCAACAATGGTGGTGGACAGTCAAACATGTGGTGACTGACAGTCAACAATGGTGACTGACGGTCAACCATGGTGACGGACGGTCAACCATGGTGATTGACGGTAAACCATGGTGACTGACGGTCAACCATGGTGACTGACAGTTGAACACGGTGACTGACGTTCGACCATGGTGATTGATGGTCAACCATGGGGGTGAGGAGTCAAACATTATGACTGACTGTCAACCATGATGACTGAGAGTCAACCATGGTGACTGACGGTCAACCAAGGTGTATGACAGTCGACCGTGGTGACTGACAGTCGACCATTATTTATTGACGGTCAACCATGGTGACTGACAGTCGACCACGGTGTATGATGGTTGACCATGGTGACTGACGGTTGACCATAGTGATTGACGGTTGACCTTCGTCACTGACGGTCAACCATTGTGACTGACGGTCGACCACGGTGTATGGCGGTCGACCATGGTGACTGACGGTCGACAACAGTGGTGGATGGTCGACCAGGGTGACTGACGGTCGACCGTGGTGACTGACGGTCGACCATGGTGACAGACAGTCGACCATGGTGACTGACGGTCGACCATCGTGACTGACAGTCGACCATTATTTATTGACGGTCAACCATGGTGACTGACAGTCGACCACGGTGTATGACGGTCGACCGTGGTGACTGGTGGTCGACAACGGTGACTGACGGTCAACCATGGTGACTGACAGTCGACCATGGTGCCTGAAAGTCGACCATGGTGATTGACAGTCGACCATGGTGACTGACAGTCGACCATGGTGACTGACAGTCGACTACGGTGACGGACGGTCGAGCATGGTCACCGACGGTCGACCATGGTGATTGACAGTCGACCATGGTGACTGACGGTCGACCACGGTGTATGGCGGTCGACCATGGTGACTGATGGTCGACTACGGTGTATGACGGTCGCCCATGATGACTGATTGTCGACCATGGTGACTGACGGTCGACCACAGTCTATGACGGTCGACCATGGTGACTGATGGTCAACCATGGTGATTGACGGTCGACCATGTTTGTGGTCGGTCGAGCATGGTGACTGACGGTCGAGCATGGTGATTGACGGTCAACCATGTTGACTGACGGTCAACCATGGGGGTGGAGAGTCATCATGGTGACTGATGGTTGACAATGCTGGTGGACAGTCAACCATGGTGACTGACTGTCAACCATGGTAGTGGACAGTCAACCATGGTGACTGACGGTCAACATTGGTGGTGGACAGTCAACCATGGTGACTGACGGTCGATCATGGTGACTGACGGTCAACAATGGTGACTGACGGTGGACCATGGTGACTGACGGTCGACCATGGTGACTGACGGTCAACGATGGTGACTGACGGTCAACAATGGTGACTGTCGGTCAACCAAGGTGACTGACAGTTGACCATAGTGACTGACCGTCGACCATGGTGACTGATGGTCAACCATGGGGGTGGAGAGTCAACATGGTGCCTGATGGTTGACAATGCTGGTGGACAGTCAACCATGGTGACTGACTGTCAACCATGGTAGTGGACAGTCAACCATGGTGACTGACGGTCAACATTGGTGGTGGACCATGGTGACTGACGGTCGATCATGGTGACTGACGGGTGACCGTGGTGACTGACGGTCAACAATGGTGGTGGACGGTCTACCACGGTGACTGACGGTCAACCATGGTGACTGAGAGTCAACTATGGTGACTGACGGTCAACAATGGTGACTGACGGTCGACCATGGTGACTTACGGTCAACAATGGTGACTGACGGGACGATGGTGACTGACTGTCAACCATGGTGACTGACGGTCAACCATGGTGACTGACGGTCAACCATGGTGACTGACGGTCGACCATGGTGACTTACGGTCAACAATGGTGGTGGACGATCAACCATGGTGACTGAAGGGACGATGGTGACTGACGGTCGACCATGGTGACTGACGGTCAACCGTGGTGACTGACGGTCGACCCTGGTGGTGGATGGTCAACCGTGGTGACATACGGTCAACCATGGTGACTGACGGTCAACCTTGGTGGTGGACGGTCAACCATGGTGACATACGGTCAACCATGGTGACTGAGAGTCAACCATGGTGACTGACGGTCAACAATGGTGACTGACGTTGGACCATGGTGACTGACGGTCGACCATGGTGACTGACGGTCAACGATGGTGACTGACGGTCAACAATGGTGACTGATGGCCAACCATGGTGACTGACGGTCAACAATGGTGACTGATGGCCAACCATGGTGAGTGACGGTCAACCATGGTGACTGACGGTCAACCATGGTGACTGACGGTCAACCATGGTGACTGCCGGTCAACCATGGTGACTGACGGTCGACTATGGTGACTGACAGTCAACCATAGTGACTGACGGTCAACCACGGTGCTGGAACTGGAACCATGGTGACACACGGTCAACCATTGTGACTGACGGTCGACCATGGGGACTGAGGGTCAACCATGGTGACTGACCGTCAACCATGATGACTGACGGTCAACCATGGTGACTGACGGTCAACCATGGTGACTGACGGTCAACCATGGTGACTGACGGTCAACCATGGTGACTGACGGTCAACCATGGTGACGCCGGTCAACAATAGTGGTGGAAGGTCAACCATGATGACTGACAGTCAACCATGGTGACGCCGGTCAACCATGGTGACTGACGGTCAACCATGGTGACTGACGGTCAACCATGGTGACTGACGGTCAACCATGGTGACTGACGGTCAACCATGGTGACTGACGGTCAACCATGGTGACTGACGGTCAACCATGGTGACTGCCGGTCAACCATGGTGACTGACGGTCAACCATGGTGACTGACGGTCAACCATGGTGACTGACGGTCAACCATGGTGACTGACGGTCAACCATGGTGACTGACGGTCAACCATGGTGACTGACGGTCAACCATGGTGACTGACGGTCAACCATGGTGACTGACGGTCAACCATGGTGACGCCGGTCAACAATAGTGGTGGAAGGTCAACCATGATGACTGACAGTCAACCATGGTGATGGTCAACCATGGTGACTGACGGTCAACAATAGTGGTGGAAGGTCAACCATGATGACTGACAGTCAACCATGGTGACGCCGGTCAATCATGGAGACTGACGGTCAACCATGGTGACTGACGGTCAACCATGGTGACTGACGGTCAACCATGGTGACTGACGGTCAACCATGGTGACTGACGGTCAACCATGGTGACTAACGGTCAGCCATGGTGACTTACGCTCAACAATGGTGGTGGACAGTCAACCATATGGTGACTGACAGTCAACCATAGTGACTGACGGTCAAAAATTGTGAATGACGGGCGACCAGGGTGACTGACGGTCAACCATGGTGACTGACAGTCGACCATGGTGACTGACGGTCAATCATGGTGACTGACGGTTGACCACGGTGCTTGACTCTCAACCATGCTGACTGAGGGTCAACCATGGTGACATACGGTCAACAATGGTGATGGACAGTCAAACATGTGGTGACTGACAGTCAACAATGGTGACTGACGGTCAACCATGGTGACGGACGGTCAACCATGGTGATTGACGGTAAACCATGGTGACTGACAGTTGAACACGGTGACTGACGTTCGACCATGGTGATTGATGGTCAACCATGGGGGTGAGGAGTCAAACATTATGACTGACTGTCAACCATGATGACTGAGAGTCAACCATGGTGACTGACGGTCAACCAAGGTGTATGACAGTCGACCGTGGTGACTGACAGTCAACCATTATTTATTGACGGTCAACCATGGTGACTGACAGTCGACCACGGTGTATGATGGTTGACCATGGTGACTGACGGTTGACCATAGTGATTGACGGTGGACCTTCGTCACTGACGGTCAACCATTGTGACTGACGGTCGACCACAGTGTATGGCGGTCGACCATGGTGACTGACGGTCGACAACAGTGGTGGATGGTCGACCATGGTGACTGACGGTCGACCGTGGTGACTGACGGTCGACCATGGTGACAGACAGTCGACCATGGTGACTGACGGTCGACCATCGTGACTGACGGTCCACCATGGTGGTGGACGGTCAATCATGGTGACTGACGGTCGACCACGGTGTATGACAGTCGACCATGGTGACTGACAGTCGACCATTATTTATTGACGGTCAACCATGGTGACTGACAGTCGACCACGGTGTATGACGGTCGACCGTGGTGACTGGTGGTCGACAACGGTGACTGACGGTCAACCATGGTGACTGACAGTCGACCATGGTGCCTGAAAGTCGACCATGGTGATTGACAGTCGACCATGGTGACTGACAGTCGACCATGGTGACTGACAGTCGACTATGGTGACGGACGGTCGAGCATGGTCACCGACGGTCGACCATGGTGATTGACAGTCGACCATGGTGACTGACGGTCGACCACGGTGTATGGCGGTCGACCATGGTGACTGATGGTCAACCATGTTGACTGACGGTCGACCATGTTGGTGGACGGTCGACAATGGTGGTGGATGGTCGACCATGGTGACTGACGGTCGACCACGGTGTATGATGGTTGACCATGGTGACTGACAGTCGACCGTGGTCATGGTTGACCTTCCACCACTATTGTTGACCGGCGTCACCATGGTTGACCGTCAGTCACCATGGTTGACCGTCAGTCACCATGGTTGACCGTCAGTCACCATGGTTGACTGTCAGTCATCATGGTTGACCTTCCACCACTATTGTTGACCGGCGTCACCATGGTTGACCGTCAGTCACCATGGTTGACCGTCAGTCACCATGGTTGACCGTCAGTCACCATGGTTGACCGTCAGTCACCATGGTTGACCGTCAGTCACCATGGTTGACCGTCAGTCACCATGGTTGACCGTCAGTCACCATGGTTGACCGTCAGTCACCATGGTTGACCGTCAGTCACCATGGTTGACCGTCAGTCACCATGGTTGACCGTCAGTCACCACGGTTGACCGTCAGTCACCATGGTTGACCGGCGTCACCATGGTTGACTGTCAGTCATCATGGTTGACCTTCCACCACTATTGTTGACCGGCGTCACCATGGTTGACCGTCAGTCACCATGGTTGACCGTCAGTCACCATGGTTGACCGTCAGTCACCATGGTTGACCGTCAGTCACCATGGTTGACCGTCAGTCACCATGGTTGACCGTCAGTCATCATGGTTGACGGTCAGTCACCATGGTTGACCCTCAGTCCCCATGGTCGACCGTCAGTCACAATGGTTGACCGTATGTCACCATGGTTCCAGTTCCAGCACCGTGGTTGACCGTCAGTCACCATGGTTGACTGTCAGTCACCATAGTCGACCGTCAGTCACCATGGTTGACCGGCAGTCACCATGGTTGACCGTCAGTCACCATGGTTGACCGTCAGTCACCATGGTTGACCGTCACTCACCATGGTTGGCCATCAGTCACCATTGTTGACCGTCAGTCACCATGGTTGGCCATCAGTCACCATTGTTGACCGTCAGTCACCATCGTTGACCGTCAGTCACCATGGTCGACCGTCAGTCACCATGGTCCACCGTCAGTCACCATTGTTGACCGTCAGTCACCATGGTTGACTCTCAGTCACCATGGTTGACCGTATGTCACCATGGTTGACCGTCCACCACCAAGGTTGACCGTCAGTCACCATGGTTGACCGTCAGTCACCATGGTTGACCGTCAGTCACCATGGTTGACCGTCAGTCACCATGGTTGACCGTCAGTCACCATGGTTGACCGTCAGTCACCATGGTTGACCGTCAGTCACCATGGTTGACCGTCAGTCACCATGGTTGACCGGCGTCACCATGGTTGACTGTCAGTCATCATGGTTGACCTTCCACCACTATTGTTGACCGGCGTCACCATGGTTGACCGTCAGTCACCATGGTTGACCGTCAGTCACCATGGTTGACCGTCAGTCACCATGGTTGACCGTCAGTCACCATGGTTGACCGTCAGTCACCATGGTTGACCGTCAGTCATCATGGTTGACGGTCAGTCACCATGGTTGACCCTCAGTCCCCATGGTCGACCGTCAGTCACAATGGTTGACCGTATGTCACCATGGTTCCAGTTCCAGCACCGTGGTTGACCGTCAGTCACCATGGTTGACTGTCAGTCACCATAGTCGACCGTCAGTCACCATGGTTGACCGGCAGTCACCATGGTTGACCGTCAGTCACCATGGTTGACCGTCAGTCACCATGGTTGACCGTCACTCACCATGGTTGGCCATCAGTCACCATTGTTGACCGTCAGTCACCATGGTTGGCCATCAGTCACCATTGTTGACCGTCAGTCACCATCGTTGACCGTCAGTCACCATGGTCGACCGTCAGTCACCATGGTCCACCGTCAGTCACCATTGTTGACCGTCAGTCACCATGGTTGACTCTCAGTCACCATGGTTGACCGTATGTCACCATGGTTGACCGTCCACCACCAAGGTTGACCGTCAGTCACCATGGTTGACCGTATGTCACCACGGTTGACCATCCACCACCAGGGTCGACCGTCAGTCACCACGGTTGACCGTCAGTCACCATGGTCGACCGTCAGTCACCATCGTCCCTTCAGTCCCCATGGTTGATCGTCCACCACCATTGTTGACCGTAAGTCACCATGGTCGACCGTCAGTCACCATGGTTGACCGTCAGTCACCATGGTTGACCGTCAGTCACCATGGTTGACAGTCAGTCACCATCGTCCCGTCAGTCACCATTGTTGACCGTAAGTCACCATGGTCGACCGTCAGTCACAATTGTTGACCGTCAGTCACCATAGTTGACTCTCAGTCACCATGGTTGACCGTCAGTCACCGTGGTTGACCGTCCACCACCATTGTTGACCGTCAGTCACCACGGTCACCCGTCAGTCACCATGATCGACCGTCAGTCACCATGGTCCACCACCAATGTTGACCGTCAGTCACCATGGTTGACTGTCCACTACCATGGTTGACAGTCAGTCACCATGGTTGACTGTCCACCAGCATTGTCAACCATCAGGCACCATGTTGACTCTCCACCCCCATGGTTGACCATCAGTCACCATGGTCGACGGTCAGTCACTATGGTCAACTGTCAGTCACCTTGGTTGACCGACAGTCACCATTGTTGACCGTCAGTCACCATCGTTGACCGTCAGTCACCATGGTCGACCGTCAGTCACCATGGTCCACCGTCAGTCACCATTGTTGACCGTCAGTCACCATGATCGACCGTCAGTCACCATGGTTGACTGTCCACCACCAATGTTGACCGTCAGTCACCATGGTTGACTGTCCACCAGCATTGTCAACCATCAGTCACCATGATGACTCTCCACCCCCATGGTTGACCGTCAGTCAACATGGTTGACCGTCAATCACCATGCTCGACCGTCAGTCACCATGCTCGACCGACCACAAACATGGTCGACCGTCAATCACCATGGTTGACCATCAGTCACCATGGTCGACCGTCATAGACTGTGGTCGACGGTCAGTCACCATGGTCGACAATCAGTCATCATGGGCGACCGTCATACACCGTAGTCGACCATCAGTCACCATGGTCGACCGCCATACACCGTGGTCGACCGACAGTCACCATGGTCGACTGTCAATCACCATGGTCGACCGTCGGTGACCATGCTCGACCGTCCGTCACCGTAGTCGACTGTCAGTCACCATGGTCGACTGTCAGTCACCATGGTCGACTGTCAATCACCATGGTCGACTTTCAGGCACCATGGTCAACTGTCAGTCACCATGGTTGACCGTCAGTCACCGTTGTCGACCACCAGTCACCACGGTCGACCGTCATACACCGTGGTCGACTGTCAGTCACCATGGTTGACCGTCAATAAATAATGGTCGACTGTCAGTCACCATGGTCGACTGTCATACACCGTGGTCGACCGTCAGTCACCATGATTGACCGTCCACCACCATGGTGGACCGTCAGTCACGATGGTCGACCGTCAGTCACCATGGTCGACTGTCTGTCACCATGGTCGACCGTCAGTCACCACGGTCGACCGTCAGTCACCCTGGTCGACCATCCACCACTGTTGTCGACCGTCAGTCACCATGGTCGACCGCCATACACCGTGGTCGACCGTCAGTCACAATGGTTGACCGTCAGTGACGAAGGTCAACCGTCAATCACTATGGTCAACCGTCAGTCACCATGGTCAACCATCATACACCGTGGTCGACTGTCAGTCACCATGGTTGACCGTCAATAAATAATGGTCGACTGTCAGTCACCACGGTCGACTGTCATACACCTTGGTTGACCGTCAGTCACCATGGTTGACTCTCAGTCATCATGGTTGACAGTCAGTCATAATGTTTGACTCCTCACCCCCATGGTTGACCATCAATCACCATGGTCGAACGTCAGTCACCGTGTTCAACTGTCAGTCACCATGGTTGACCGTCAGTCACCATGGTTTACCGTCAATCACCATGGTTGACCGTCCGTCACCATGGTTGACCGTCAGTCACCATTGTTGACTGTCAGTCACCACATGTTTGACTGTCCACCACCATTGTTGACCGTATGTCACCATGGTTGACCCTCAGTCAGCATGGTTGAGAGTCAAGCACCGTGGTCAACCGTCAGTCACCATGATTGACCGTCAGTCACCATGGTCGACCGTCAGTCACCATGGTTGACCGTCAGTCACCCTGGTCGCCCGTCATTCACAATTTTTGACCGTCAGTCACTATGGTTGACTGTCAGTCACCATATGGTTGACTGTCCACCACCATTGTTGAGCGTAAGTCACCATGGCTGACCGTTAGTCACCATGGTTGACCGTCAGTCACCATGGTTGACCGTCAGTCACCATGGTTGACCGTCAGTCACCATGGTTGACCGTCAGTCACCATGGTTGACCGTCAGTCACCATGGTTGACCGTCAGTCACCATGGTTGACCGTCAGTCACCATGATTGACCGGCGTCACCATGGTTGACTGTCAGTCATCATGGTTGACCTTCCACCACTATTGTTGACCGTCAGTCACCATGGTTGACCGTCAGTCACCATGGTTGACCGTCAGTCACCATGGTTGACCGTCAGTCACCATGGTTGACCGTCAGTCACCATGGTTGACCATCAGTCACCATGGTTGACCGTCAGTCACCATGGTTGACCGGCAGTCACCATGGTTGACCGTCAGTCACCATGGTTGACCGTCAGTCACCATGGTTGACCGTCAGTCACCATGGTTGACCGTCAGTCACCATGGTTAACCGTCAGTCACCATGGTTGACCGGCGTCACCATGGTTGACTGTCAGTCATCATGGTTGACCTTCCACCACTATTGTTGACCGTCAGTCACCATGGTTGACCGTCACCATGGTTGACTGTCAGTCATCATGGTTGACCTTCCACCACTATTGTTGACCGGCGTCACCATGGTTGACCGTCAGTCACCATGGTTGACCGTCAGTCACCATGGTTGACCGTCAGTCACCATGGTTGACCGTCAGTCACCATGGTTGACCGTCAGTCACCATGGTTGACCGTCAGTCACCATGGTTGACCGTCAGTCACCATGGTTGACCGGCAGTCACCATGGTTGACCGTCAGTCACCATGGTTGACCGTCAGTCACCATGGTTGACCGTCAGTCACCATGGTTGACCGTCAGTCACCATGGTTGACCGTCAGTCACCATGGTTGACCGTCAGTCACCATGGTTGACCGGCGTCACCATGGTTGACTGTCAGTCATCATGGTTGACCTTCCACCACTATTGCTGACCGGCGCCACCATGGTTGACCGTCAGTCACCATAGTTGACCGTCAGTCACCATGGTTGACCGTCAGTCACCATGGTTGACCGTCAGTCACCATGGTTGACCGTCAGTCACCGTGGTTGACCGTCAGTCACCATGGTTGACCGTCAGTCACCATGGTTGACCGTCAGTCACCATGGTTGACCGTCAGTCACCATGGTTGACCGTCAGTCACCATGGTTGACCGGCAGTCACCATGGTTGGCCGTCAGTCACCATGGTTGACCGTCAGTCACCATGGTTGACAGTCAGTCACCATCGTCCCGTCAGTCACCATTGTTGACCGTAAGTCACCATGGTCGACCGTCAGTCACCATTGTTGACCGTCAGTCACCATAGTTGACTCTCAGTCACCATGGTTGACCGTCAGTCACCGTGGTTGACCGTCCACCACCATTGTTGACCGTCAGTCACCACGGTCACCCGTCAGTCACCATGATCGACCGTCAGTCACCATGGTCCACCACCAATGTTGACCGTCAGTCACCATGGTTGACTGTCCACTACCATGGTTGACAGTCAGTCACCATGGTTGACTGTCCACCAGCATTGTCAACCATCAGGCACCATGTTGACTCTCCACCCCCATGGTTGACCATCAGTCACCATGGTCGACGGTCAGTCACTATGGTCAACTGTCAGTCACCTTGGTTGACCGACAGTCACCATTGTTGACCGTCAGTCACCATCGTTGACCGTCAGTCACCATGGTCGACCGTCAGTCACCATGGTCCACCGTCAGTCACCATTGTTGACCATCAGTCACCATGATCGACCGTCAGTCACCATGGTTGACTGTCCACTACCATGGTTGACAGTCAGTCACCATGGTTGACTGTCCACCAGCATTGTCAACCATCAGTCACCATGATGACTCTCCACCCCCATGGTTGACCATCAGTCACCATGGTCGACGGTCAGTCACTATGGTCAACTGTCAGTCACCTTGGTTGACCGACAGTCACCATAGTTGACCGTCAGTCACCATGGTTGACCGTCAGTCACCATGTTCGACCGTCAGTCACCATGGTCGTCCGTCAGTCACCATGGTTGACTGTCCACCAGCATTGTCAACCATCAGTCACCATGATGACTCTCCACCCCCATGGTTGACCATCAGTCACCATGGTCGACGGTCAGTCACTATGGTCAACTGTCAGTCACCTTGGTTGACCGTCAGTCACCATGGTCGTCCGTCAGTCACCATTTTCAACTGTCAGGCACCATGGATGACTGTCAGTCACCAAGGTCGACTGTCAGGCACCATGGTTGACCGTCAGTCACCATTTTCAACTGTCAGGTACCATGGTTGACCGTCAGTCACCATGGTCGACTGTCAGTCACCATGGTTGACCGTCAGTCACCATGTTCGACCGTCAGTCACCATGGTCGTCCGTCAGTCACCATGGTTGACCGTCAGTCACCATGGTTGACCGACAGTCACCATTGTTGACTGTCAGTCACCATATGGTTGACTGTCCACCACCATTGTTGACCGTAAGTCACCAAGGTCGACCGTCAGTCACCATCGTCCCGTCAGTCACCATGCTCGACTGTCAGTCACCATGGTTGACCGTCAGTCACCATGGTTGACCGTCAAACACCATGGTTGACCGTCAAACACCATGGTTGACCGTCAGTCACCATTGTTGAATGTCAGTCACCATATGGTTGACTGTCCACCACCATTGTTGACCCTAAGTCACCGTGGTCGACCGTCAGTCACCATGGTTGACCGTCAGTCACCATGGTTGACCGTCCACCACCGTGGTTGACTGTCAATCACCATGAATGACCGTCAGTCACCATTGTTGACCGTCAGTCACCAGGGTTGATTGTCAGTCACCTTGGTTGACTGTCAATCACCATATGGTTTGCTGTCCACCACCATTGTTGACCGTAAGTCACCATGGTCGACCGTCAGTCACCATTGTTGACCGTCAGTCACCATAGTTGACTCTCAGTCACCATGGTTGACCGTCAGTCACCGTGGTTGACCGTCCACCACCATTGTTGACCGTCAGTCACCACGGTCACCCGTCAGTCACCATGATCGACCATCAGTCACCATGGTCCACCACCAATGTTGACCGTCAGTCACCATGGTTGACTGTCCACTACCATGGTTGACAGTCAGTCACCATGGTTGACTGTCCACCAGCATTGTCAACCATCAGGCACCATGTTGACTCTCCACCCCCATGGTTGACCATCAGTCACCATGGTCGACGGTCAGTCACTATGGTCAACTGTCAGTCACCTTGGTTGACCGACAGTCACCATGGTTGACCGTCAGTCACCATGGTTGACCGTCAGTCACCATTGTTGACCGTCAGTCACCATGGTCCCCCGTCGTCACCATGGTTGACCGTCAATCACCATGGATGGCCGTCAGTCACCACGGCTGTCCGTCAGTCACCATGATCGCCCATCAGGCATCATGGTCGATCGTGGGTCACCATGGTCGACCGTCTGTCACCACGGTCACCCGTCAGTCACCATGGTCGACCGTTAGTCACCATGGTTGACTGTCCACCACCTATATTGACCGTCTGTCACCATTGTTGACTGTCCACCACCAATGTTTACCGTCAATCACCATGGTCAACCGTCAGTCACCATGGTTGACTGTCCACCACCAATGTTGACCGTCAATCACCTTGGTCAACCTTCAGTTACCACGATTGACCGTCCAGCACCATGGTCGCCCGTCAGTCACCATGGTTGACGGTCAGTCACCATGGTTGACTCTCAGTCACCATGGTTGACTGTCAGTCACCCTGGTTGAAGGTCAGTCACCATGGTTGACCGTCAGTCACCATGGTTGACTGTCCACCACTAATATTGACCGTCTGTCACCATTGTTGACTGTCCACCACCAATGTTGACCGTCAATCACCATAGTCAACCGTCAGTCATCATGGTTGACTGTCCAACACCATTGTCAACCGTCAGTCACAATGTTTGACTCTCCACCCCGATGGTTGACCACCAGTCACCATGGTAGACCATCAGTCACCATGGTTGACCGTCAGTCACCATGGTTAACTCTCAGTCACCATGGTTGACCGTCCAGCACCGTGGTTGACCGTCAGTCACCACGGTTGACTCTCAGTCACCATGGTTGACCGTCAGTCACCATGGTTGACTGTCCACCACTAATATTGACCGTCTGTCACCATTGTTGACTGTCCACCACCAATGTTGACCGTCAATCACCATAGTCAACCGTCAGTCATCATGGTTGACTGTCCACCACCATTGTCAACCGTCAGTCACAATGTTTGAATCTCCACCCCCATGGTTGACCATCAGTCACCATGGTAGACCATTAGTCACCATGGTCGACCGACAGTCACCATGGTTGACTGTCAGTCACCATGGTTGACGGTCAGTCACCATGGTTGACCGTCAGTCATCATGGTTGACTGTCAGTCACCATGGTTGACGGTCAGTCACCATGGTTGACCGTCAGTCACCATGGTTGACGGTCAGTCACCATAAAATAAATAAATAAAATAAACTTATATAGCGCCAAATCTAGCTTAAAAACTATTCAGTTGACCATGGTTGACGGTCAGTCACCATGGTCGCCCGTCAGTCACCATGGTTGACTGTCAGTCACCATGGTTGACGGTCAGTCACCATGGTTGACTGTCAGTCACCATGGTCGACCGTCAGTCGCCATGGTTGACCGTATGTCACCATGGTCGCCCATCAGTCACCATGGTTGACCGTCAATCACCATGGTTGACTGTCAGTCACCATATGGTTGACTGTCCACCACCATTGTTGACCGTAAGTCACCATAGCTGACCGTATGTCACCATGGTTGACCGTATGTCACCATGGTCGCCCATCAGTCACCATGGTCGACCGTCAGTCACCATGGTTGACCGTATGTCACCATGGTCGCCCATCAGTCACCATGGTTGACCGTCAATCACCATGGATGGCCGTCAGTCACCACGGTTGTCCGTCAGTCACCATGATCGCCCATCAGGCATCATGGTCGATCGTGGGTCACCATGGTCGACCGTCTGTCACCACGGTCACCCGTCAGTCACCATGGTCGACCGTCAGTCACCATGGTTGACTGTCCACCACCTATATTGACCGTCTGTCACCATTGTTGACTGTCCACCACCAATGTTTACCGTCAATCACCATGGTCAACCGTCAGTCACCATGGTTGACTGTCCACCACCAATGTTGACCGTCAATCACCTTGGTCAACCTTCAGTTACCACGATTGACCGTCCAGCACCATGGTCGCCCGTCAGTCACCATGGTTGACCGTCAGTCACCATGGTTGACTCTCAGTCACCATGGTTGACTGTCAGTCACCCTGGTTGAAGGTCAGTCACCATGGTTGACCGTCAGTCACCATGGTTGACTGTCCACCACTAATATTGACCGTCTGTCACCATTGTTGACTGTCCACCACCAATGTTGACCGTCAATCACCATAGTCAACCGTCAGTCATCATGGTTGACTGTCCAACACCATTGTCAACCGTCAGTCACAATGTTTGACTCTCCACCCCCATGGTTGACCACCAGTCACCATGGTAGACCATCAGTCACCATGGTTAACCGTCAGTCACCATGGTTAACTCTCAGTCACCATGGTTGACCGTCAGTCACCATGGTTGACTGTCAGTCACCATGGTTGACGGTCAGTCACCATGGTTGACCGTCAGTCACCATGGTTGACTGTCAGTCACCATGGTTGATGGTCAGTCACCACGGTTGACTGTCAGTCACCATGGTCGACCGTAAGTCGCCATGGTTGACCGTCCACCACCGTGGTCGAACGTCAGTCACTCTGGTCGCCCGGCATTCACAATGGTTGACCGTCAGTCACTATGGTTGATTGTCAGTGACCATGGTTGACCGTCAGTCACCATGGTTGACCGTCAGTCACCATGGTTGACCGTCAGTCACCATGGTTGACCGTCAGTCACTATGGTTGACCGTCAGTCACCATGGTTGACCGTCAGTCACCATGGTTGACCGGCGTCACCATGGTTGACTGTCAGTCATCATGGTTGACCTTCCACCACTATTGTTGACCGGCGCCACCATGGTTGACCGTCAGTCACCATGGTTGACCGTCAGTCACCATGGTTGACCGTCAGTCACCATGGTTGACCGTCAGTCACCATGGTTGACCGTCAGTCATCATGGTTGACGGTCAGTCACCATGGTTGACCCTCAGTCCCCATGGTCGACCGTCAGTCACAATGGTTGACCGTATGTCACCATGGTTCCAGTTCCAGCACCGTGGTTGACCGTCAGTCACCATGGTTGACCGTCAGTCACCATGGTTGACCGGCAGTCACCATGGTTGACCGTCAGTCACCATGGTTGACCGTCAGTCACCATGGTTGACCGTCACTCACCATGGTTGGCCATCAGTCACCATTGTTGACCGTCAGTCACCATGGTTGGCCATCAGTCACCATTGTTGACCGTCAGTCACCATCGTTGACCGTCAGTCACCATGGTCGACCGTCAGTCACCATGGTCCACCGTCAGTCACCATTGTTGACCGTCAGTCACCATGGTTGACTCTCAGTCACCATGGTTGACCGTATGTCACCATGGTTGACCGTCCACCACCAAGGTTGACCGTCAGTCACCATGGTTGACCGTATGTCACCACGGTTGACCATCCACCACCAGGGTCGACCGTCAGTCACCACGGTTGACCGTCAGTCACCATGGTCGACCGTCAGTCACCATCGTCCCTTCAGTCACCATGGTTGATCGTCCACCACCATTGTTGACTGTAAGTCACCATGGGTCAGTCACCGTGGTTGACCGTCCACCACCATTGTTGACCGTCAGTCACCACGGTCACCCGTCAGTCACCATGATCGACCGTCAGTCACCATGGTCCACCACCAATGTTGACCGTCAGTCACCATGGTTGACTGTCCACTACCATGGTTGACAGTCAGTCACCATGGTTGACTGTCCACCAGCATTGTCAACCATCAGGCACCATGTTGACTCTCCACCCCCATGGTTGACCATCAGTCACCATGGTCGACGGTCAGTCACTATGGTCAACTGTCAGTCACCTTGGTTGACCGACAGTCACCATTGTTGACCGTCAGTCACCATCGTTGACCGTCAGTCACCATGGTCGACCGTCAGTCACCATGGTCCACCGTCAGTCACCATTGTTGACCGTCAGTCACCATGATCGACCGTCAGTCACCATGGTTGACTGTCCACTACCATGGTTGACAGTCAGTCACCATGGTTGACTGTCCACCAGCATTGTCAACCATCAGTCACCATGATGACTCTCCACCCCCATGGTTGACCATCAGTCACCATGGTCGACGGTCAGTCACTATGGTCAACTGTCAGTCACCTTGGTTGACCGACAGTCACCATAGTTGACCGTCAGTCACCATGGTTGACCGTCAGTCACCATGGTCGTCCGTCAGTCACCATGGTTGACTGTCCACCAGCATTGTCAACCATCAGTCACCATGATGACTCTCCACCCCCATGGTTGACCATCAGTCACCATGGTCGACGGTCAGTCACTATGGTCAACTGTCAGTCACCTTGGTTGACCGTCAGTCACCATGGTCGTCCGTCAGTCACCATTTTCAACTGTCAGGCACCATGGATGACTGTCAGTCACCAAGGTCGACTGTCAGGCACCATGGTTGACCATCAGTCACCATTTTCAACTGTCAGGTACCATGGTTGACCGTCAGTCACCATGGTCGACTGTCAGTCACCATGGTTGACCGTCAGTCACCATGTTCGACCGTCAGTCACCATGGTCGTCCGTCAGTCACCATGGTTGACCGTCAGTCACCATGGTTGACCGACAGTCACCATTGTTGACTGTCAGTCACCATATGGTTGACTGTCCACCACCATTGTTGACCGTAAGTCACCAAGGTCGACCGTCAGTCACCATCGTCCCGTCAGTCACCATGCTCGACTGTCAGTCACCATGGTTGACCGTCAGTCACCATGGTTGACCGTCAAACACCATGGTTGACCGTCAGTCACCATTGTTGAATGTCAGTCACCATATGGTTGACTGTCCACCACCATTGTTGACCCTAAGTCACCGTGGTCGACCGTCAGTCACCATGGTTGACCGTCAGTCATCATGGTTGACGGTCAGTCACCATGGTTGACCCTCAGTCCCCATGGTTGACCGTCAGTCACCATGGTTGACCGTCCACCACCGTGGTTGACTGTCAATCACCATGAATGACCGTCAGTCACCATTGTTAACCGTCAGTCACCATGGTCGACCGTCAGTCACCATTGTTGACCGTCAGTCACCATAGTTGACTCTCAGTCACCATGGTTGACCGTCATTCACCGTGGTTGACCGTCCACCACCATTGTTGACCGTCAGTCACCACGGTCACCCGTCAGTCACCATGATCGACCATCAGTCACCATGGTCCACCACCAATGTTGACCGTCAGTCACCATGGTTGACTGTCCACTACCATGGTTGACAGTCAGTCACCATGGTTGACTGTCCACCAGCATTGTCAACCATCAGGCACCATGTTGACTCTCCACCCCCATGGTTGACCATCAGTCACCATGGTCGACGGTCAGTCACTATGGTCAACTGTCAGTCACCTTGGTTGACCGTCAGTCACCATTGTTGACCGTCAGTCACCATGGTCCCCCGTCGTCACCATGGTTGACCGTCAATCACCATGGATGGCCGTCAGTCACCACGGTTGTCCGTCAGTCACCATGATCGCCCATCAGGCATCATGGTCGATCGTGGGTCACCATGGTCGACCGTCTGTCACCACGGTCACCCGTCAGTCACCATGGTCGACCGTTAGTCACCATGGTTGACTGTCCACCACCTATATTGACCGTCTGTCACCATTGTTGACTGTCCACCACCAATGTTTACCGTCAATCACCATGGTCAACCGTCAGTCACCATGGTTGACTGTCCACCACCAATGTTGACCGTCAATCACCTTGGTCAACCTTCAGTTACCACGATTGACCGTCCAGCACCATGGTCGCCCGTCAGTCACCATGGTTGACGGTCAGTCACCATGGTTGACTCTCAGTCACCATGGTTGACTGTCAGTCACCCTGGTTGAAGGTCAGTCACCATGGTTGACCGTCAGTCACCATGGTTGACTGTCCACCACTAATATTGACCGTCTGTCACCATTGTTGACTGTCCACCACCAATGTTGACCGTCAATCACCATAGTCAACCGTCAGTCATCATGGTTGACTGTCCAACACCATTGTCAACCGTCAGTCACAATGTTTGACTCTCCACCCCCATGGTTGACCACCAGTCACCATGGTAGACCATCAGTCACCATGGTTGACCGTCAGTCACCATGGTTAACTCTCAGTCACCATGGTTGACCGTCCAGCACCGTGGTTGACCGTCAGTCACCACGGTTGACTCTCAGTCACCATGGTTGACCGTCAGTCACCATGGTTGACTGTCCACCACTAATATTGACCGTCTGTCACCATTGTTGACTGTCCACCACCAATGTTGACCGTCAATCACCATAGTCAACCGTCAGTCATCATGGTTGACTGTCCACCACCATTGTCAACCGTCAGTCACAATGTTTGAATCTCCACCCCCATGGTTGACCATCAGTCACCATGGTAGACCATTAGTCACCATGGTCGACCGACAGTCACCATGGTTGACTGTCAGTCACCATGGTTGACGGTCAGTCACCATGGTTGACCGTCAGTCATCATGGTTGACTGTCAGTCACCATGGTTGACGGTCAGTCACCATGGTTGACCGTCAGTCACCATGGTTGACGGTCAGTCACCATAAAATAAATAAATAAAATAAACTTATATAGCGCCAAATCTAGCTTAAAAACTATTCAGTTGACCATGGTTGACTCTCAGTCACCATGGTCGCCCGTCAGTCACCATGGTTGACTGTCAGTCACCATGGTTGACGGTCAGTCACCATGGTTGACTGTCAGTCACCATGGTCGACCGTCAGTCGCCATGGTTGACCGTATGTCACCATGGTCGCCCATCAGTCACCATGGTTGACCGTCAATCACCATGGTTGACTGTCAGTCACCATATGGTTGACTGTCCACCACCATTGTTGACCGTAAGTCACCATAGCTGACCGTATGTCACCATGGTTGACCGTATGTCACCATGGTCGCCCATCAGTCACCATGGTCGACCGTCAGTCACCATGGTTGACCGTATGTCACCATGGTCGCCCATCAGTCACCATGGTTGACCGTCAATCACCATGGATGGCCGTCAGTCACCACGGTTGTCCGTCAGTCACCATGATCGCCCATCAGGCATCATGGTCGATCGTGGGTCACCATGGTCGACCGTCTGTCACCACGGTCACCCGTCAGTCACCATGGTCGACCGTCAGTCACCATGGTTGACTGTCCACCACCTATATTGACCGTCTGTCACCATTGTTGACTGTCCACCACCAATGTTTACCGTCAATCACCATGGTCAACCGTCAGTCACCATGGTTGACTGTCCACCACCAATGTTGACCGTCAATCACCTTGGTCAACCTTCAGTTACCACGATTGACCGTCCAGCACCATGGTCGCCCGTCAGTCACCATGGTTGACCGTCAGTCACCATGGTTGACTCTCAGTCACCATGGTTGACTGTCAGTCACCCTGGTTGAAGGTCAGTCACCATGGTTGACCGTCAGTCACCATGGTTGACTGTCCACCACTAATATTGACCGTCTGTCACCATTGTTGACTGTCCACCACCAATGTTGACCGTCAATCACCATAGTCAACCGTCAGTCATCATGGTTGACTGTCCAACACCATTGTCAACCGTCAGTCACAATGTTTGACTCTCCACCCCCATGGTTGACCACCAGTCACCATGGTAGACCATCAGTCACCATGGTTAACCGTCAGTCACCATGGTTAACTCTCAGTCACCATGGTTGACCGTCAGTCACCATGGTTGACTGTCAGTCACCATGGTTGACGGTCAGTCACCATGGTTGACCGTCAGTCACCATGGTTGACTGTCAGTCACCATGGTTGATGGTCAGTCACCACGGTTGACTGTCAGTCACCATGGTCGACCGTAAGTCGCCATGGTTGACCGTCCACCACCGTGGTCGAACGTCAGTCACTCTGGTCGCCCGGCATTCACAATGGTTGACCATCAGTCACCATGGTTGACCGTCAGTCACCATGGTTAACTCTCAGTCACCATGGTCGACCGTCAGTCACCATGGTTGACTGTCAGTCACCATGGTTGACGGTCAGTCACCATGGTTGACCGTTAGTCACCATGGTTGACTGTCAGTCACCATGGTTGACGGTCAGTCACCACGGTTGACTGTCAGTCACCATGGTCGACCGTCAGTCACCATTGTTGACCGTCCACCACCGTGGTCGAACGTCAGTCACCCTGGTCGCCCGTCATTCACAATGGTTGACCGTCAGTCACTATGGTTGATTGTCAGTCACCATGGTTGACCGTCAGTCACCATGGTTGACAGTCAGTCATCATGGTTGACGGTCAGTCACCATGGTTGACCGTCAGTCACCATGGTTGACTGTCCACCACTAATATTGACAGGCTGTCACCATTGTTGACTGTCCACCACCAATGTTGACCGTCAATCACCATATTCAACCGTCAGTCATCATGGTTGACTGTCCACCACCATTGTCAACCGTCAGTCACAATGTTTGACTCTCCACCCCCATGGTTGACCATCAGTCACCATGGTAGACCATCAGTCACCATGGTTGACCGTCAGTCACCATGGTTAACTCTCAGTCACCATGGTTGACCGTATGTCACCATGGTTGACCGTCCAGCACCGTGGTTGACCGTCAATCACCATGGTTGACTGTCCACCACCAATGTTGACCGTCAATCACCATGGTCAACCGTCAGTCACCATGGTTGACTGTCCACCACCATGGTTGACCATCAGTCATTATGGTTGACAGGCAGTCACCATGGTGGACTGTCCACCACCATTGTCAACCGTCAATCACAATGTTTGACTCTCCACCCCCATGGTTGACCATCAGTCACCATGGTCGACCGTCAGTCACCATGGTCGACTGTCAGTCACCATGGTTGACCGTCAGTCACCATGGTTGACCGTCAGTTACCATGGTTGACCGACAATGACCATGGTTGACAGTCAGTCACCATGGTTGACTATCCTCCACCATTGTTGACCGTAAGTCACCACGTTTGACTGTCCACTACCATGGTTGACCATCAGTCATCATGGTCGATAGTCAGTCACCATCGTTGGCCGTCAGTCACCATGGTCGACCGCCAATCACCATAGTCGACCATCAATCATGTTCGACTGTCAGTCACCATGGTTGACCGTCAGTCACCATGTTCGACCGTCAGTCATAATGGGCGTCCGTCAGTCACCATGGTTGACCGTCAGTCAGCATGGTTGAGAGTCAACCACCGTGGTCGACCATCAGTCACCATGGTTGGCCGTCAGTCACCATGGTTGACCGTCAGTCACCATGGTCGCCCATCAGTCATCATGGTCGCCCGTCAGGCGTCATGGTCGACCGTCAACAACCATGGTCGACCGTCAACAACCATGGTCGACCGTCAACAACCATGGTCGACCATCATCTAACATGGTCTAATATAATAATATTATGTCAGTGATGAAATAAGGCAAATGGTAATATCTCAACTAAGATTGTTTAAATAGTACATAAATAAGTGTAGAAACCAACACCACATGTGGGCTAAAGCTGTGGACAGCTGTGAAAGCAAAATATTTTTTTTTAAACTGTTAGATATGAGGTGGGTCACTCCCACACTGTGGAACCAAAGATGCACAAATGTTGCTAATTAGAGGATGATTCGTTGTTTAGTATGGTATCTGTTTAAAATTTGTATCCCATCCTTGTGAGGGCACTGAAGTGGATTTGGGTGTATTAGCTGTTGACTGTTGAGAAAGCAAAATTAGTTAAGGGCAATTCCTCGTGTTGGACTAGTTGTGTCAGTGCTGGTCATTAATGTGGGGACCTCGTATTGGACCAGTAATGTGTCAGCGGTGGTCATTAATGTGAGACCTTGTATTGGACCAGTTGTGTCAGTGCTGGTCATTAATGTGAGACCTTGTATTGGACCAGTAATGTGTCAGCGGTGGTCATTAATGTGAGACCTTGTATTGGACCAGTTGTGTCAGTGCTGGTCATTAATGTGGGACCCTCATATTGGACCAGTTGTGTCAGTGCTGGTCATTAATGTGAGACCCTCATATTGGACCAGTTGTGTCAGCGGTGGTCATTAATGTGGGACCCTCGTGTTGGACCAGTTGTGTCAGTGCTGGTCATTAATGTGGGGACCTCGTATTGGACCTGTTGTGTCAGGGCTGGTAATTAATGTGAGACCTTGTATTGGACCAGTTGTTTCAGTGCTGGTCATTAATGTGGGACCCTCGTATTGGACCAGTTGTGTCAGGGCTGGTCATTAATGTGGGACCATCGTATTAGACCTGTTGTGTCAGGGCTGGTCATTAATGTGGGACCCTCGTATTGGACCAGTTGTGTCAGTGCTGGTCATTAATGTGGGACCCTCGTATTGGACCAGTTGTGTCAGGGCTGGTCATTAATGTGGGACCATCGTATTAGACCTGTTGTGTCAGGGCTGGTCATTAATGTGGGGACCTCGTACTGGACCTGTTTTTTTGTCAGCGGTTGTTGTTAATGTGGGACCCTCATATTTTACCTTTTGTGTCAGTGCTGGTCATTAATGTGAGACCTTCGTATTGGACCAGTTGTGTCAGCGCTGGTTGGTGTGGGACCCTCGTAATGTACAAGTTGTGAATGTGTTGTTTGTTTATATAGGACACTTGTATAGGACCAGTTGTGTCTGTGATGGGCATTAATGTGGGGCATTCATATTTGAAATTGTGTCAGCCCTCATCATTGTTGTGGGACCTGTGTGTTGGACCAGATGTGTTTGTGCTGTTATATGTGAGCCTCTTATTGGAAGAGTTGTGTTACTGCTAGTTGTTAATGTGGGTGTACCATTATTGATTGACGGTCAACCATGGTGACTGACAGTCGACCACGGTGTATGATGGTTGACCATGGTGACTGGCGGTTGACCATAGTGATTGACGGTTGACCTTCGTCACTGACGGTCAACCACGGTGTATGAAGGTTGACTATGGTGACTGGCGGTCGACCGTGGTGACTGACAGTCGACCACGGTGTATGACGGTCGACCATGGTGACTGACGGTCGACAACGGTGACTGACGGTCAACCATGGTGACTGACGGTCGACCATGGTGACCGACGGTCGACCATTGTGACTGACGGTCGACCACGGTGTATGGCGGTCGACCATGGTGACTGACGGTCGACAATAGTGGTGGATGGTCGACCATGGTGACTGACGGTCGACCGTGGTGACTGACGGTCGACCATGGTGACAGACAGTCGACCATGGTGACTGACGGTCGACCATCGTGACTGACGGTCCACCATGGTGGTGGACGGTCAATCATGGTGACTGACGGTCGACCACGGTGTATGACAGTCGACCATGGTGACTGACAGTCGACCATTATTTATTGACGGTCAACCATGGTGACTGACAGTCGACCACGGTGTATGACGGTCGACCGTGGTGACTGACAGTCGACCATGGTGACTGACAGTCGACCATGGTGATTGACAGTCGACCATGGTGACTGACAGTCGACCATGGTGACTGACAGTGGACTATGGTGACGGACGGTCGAGCATGGTCACCGACGGTCGACCATGGTGATAGACAGTCGACCATGGTGACTGACGGTCGACCACGATGTACGGCGGTCGACCATGGTGACTGACGGTCGACTACGGTGTATGACGGTCGCCCATGATGACTGATTGTCGACCATGGTGACTGACGGTCGACCACAGTCTATGACGGTCGACCATTATTTATTGCACCTATGCCTTTTATGATTACTATAGAATATTATTTTTTTACTCTTGAATTCAATTGATGACTATTTATTGTTTAGCTTTTAAATTATTTAACTGAATATTGTAATGTTTTAATTTCTCTGTAGATTTATTATTATTATATTACTCTAAAGTCCCATAGACCAGTCCATGTTATTATGGTGCTATATAAATATTGTATTTTATTATTACTATTAATAGTTTGTAATATTTACAATTTATGCTGATGTTACATGGAACATTCAAGACAACAGCACATGACTACAGACTGAAGCCAACAGAGGCAAAGGTGACTTAAAGGGGCCAGGTGGTCACTAGGGAGAGACGTAGAACCGCTCCATCAAAGGCTGTTATTGCATTCCATATACCTGTATGATTTAATTGCCCTGACCATATGCTGTAGTTCTTTGTTACAACTGACAGGTTGTGATGAAAGAACCAGATATCTTGATACCAGATATTGACAGTCGCTGTATACAGGCTTTCATCAGACTCAGTCCGTGTTATCAAAAGCATCTATAACATGCACAATCCCACAGGATGGCTGATCTAAGCTGCAGTAGGTTTGCCAAGGCTCTTTGTAACACTTGACTAGTTATGATGACAATAACAGATATCTTCATTCAACTCAATAGTGACTGGGAAACTTCTTTCAACAGACATAGTGGGGGTTATCAAAGTCATCTCTAATAGGCACCCTCCCCCAGGGCAACAGTCCTGTTCACAGTGACTCAGACCCACACAGATCAAGATCAAAAGTTTTTAAATTTAGTACAAGACAGTTTCCTTATTCAACATGTGTTAGAACCAACAAGGGGTGAGAACGTGTTGGACATAGTGTTGAGCTCACAGAAGGAATTTATTGATAATGTCAGGATATGTGAGCCACTGGGATGTAGTGATCACAACCAGATATATTTTATCATCAAAGTAAAAGGAGAACAGAATCGAAAAATACGGTACAGGAAAAATTTTCACAAAGGAAGATATAAGGACATGAGGAAATATTTAGCAAAGATAGACTGGAATAACACACTGGAGAATAAGACAGTAAAAGAATGTTGGAATATCTTAAAGAGTGAAATTGACTGCATTGTCGAAAAATTTGTCCCCTTGAAAAAACAAGGGAAACGGTCAAAAAAGAAACACTTATCAAAAGAAGCCATTAGAAAAATCAAATACAAGCAAATGATGTGGAAGACATATAGACATAATGGAAGTGAAGAAGACTATGCCATTTATAAAGAAGCACTTAACCAAGCTACAGCTGAAATTAGAAATTCAAAGAGAAGCTATGAACAAAAATTAGCTTTTAATATAAAACATGACAGCAAGAGTTTTTATGCGTATGTTCGAAGTAAACAGAAAGTTCAGGATAAGGTCGGACCTCTAGAAGATAGTGATGGAAAAATAATAACAGAGGGATTCTTAATGGCAGAAAACCTAAATGAATACTTTAGTTCGGTATTTACCAGGGAAGATATTAGTGCATTACCAGTACCAGAGATTAAATTCGAAGGGAGAGAGTCAGACTATTTAGGACAACTAATTGTAACACCAAAAATGGTAGCTAAGAAAATAAGGGACATGAAGGATAATAAGTCACCTGGAGTGGATAGGATTCCTCCCAAATTACTACTGGAAATTGTAGAACAAATTAGCACACCACTTGCAACAGTGTTCAATTTGGCATTAGAGGAAGGAGTAGTTCCGTTAGAATGGAAAGAAGCAAACATCATACCATTATTTAAAAAAGGATCAAGAAGCAAGTCAGAGAACTATAGACCAGTGAGTTTAACATCGGTGATTTGTAAACTATTAGAAAGACTAATTAAAGAGCACTTGGTTGATTTTCTTGTTAAAAATAACTTGATTAACCCATCTCAACATGGGTTTCTAAAAGCGAGATCATGCTTAACAAATATCTTATGTTTTTTGGAAGATGTCACAAAGTGGGTAGATGAGGGATCACCAGTAGATATAATATACTTAGATTTTAAAAAAGCTTTTGACCAAGTGCCACATCAAAGATTACTACTTAAACTGAAGGCCCATGGCATAGGCAATGTTATGATTAACTGGATAGAAAAATGGCTTATTGATAGAAGACAAAGAGTAGTAGTTGATGGGGAGGTTTCAAACTGGAAATCGGTTTTGAGTGGAGTACCGCAGGGATCAGTATTGGGACCTATTTTGTTCTTAATATATATCAATGATTTGGATGATGATATAACAAGCAAATTGTTGAAGTTTGCGGATGATACAAAAGTGTTCAGAAAAATAAAAAATGATACAGATAGACAGCAATTACAAGATGATCTAAATAAGTTGACCGATTGGTCTGAGAAGTGGCAAATGCTGTTTAATTATGGGAAGTGTAAGTGCCTCCACACAGGACATGGGAATGAAGATGCACAATATACAATGGGTGATACTGTACTAAATACTACCGTAAAGGAAAAGGACTTAGGGTTAACTATTAGTGCTGATATGAAGGTATCGGAACAGTGTGCAATTGCAGCAGCGAAGGGAAACCAAATTCTTGGATTAATTAGGCGAAATATAGTGTACAAGGAAAAAGAACTAATAATACCACTGTACAAAACAATAGTTAGGCCTCATTTAGAATATTGCATACAGGCATGGAGGCCATATCGCAAGAAGGATATTGATATACTAGAAAGAGTACAAAGAAGAGCAACCAAAATGATACAAAAACTCAGGAATATTAGTTATGAAATGCGTCTAACAGAATGTGGATTAACAACACTAGAAACCAGGAGACTGCGAGGAGATCAGATAGAAGTTTTTAAAATATTGAATGGGTATGAAAATATTGACAGAAATATTTTTTTCTCAGTCAAGGAAGAGAGAAGGACTAGAGGACATGGAGTTACATTAGCAAAGAAGCAATGTAGATTAGATATTAGAAAATTTTCATTTTCACAAAGAACAGTAAATGAATGGAACAGATTATCGGCTGATTGTGTAAGTGCTAGTAGTGTTAATATGTTCAAAAATAAAATTGACATATACCTAAGAAGGGCGGGGTACATTTAGATAGATAGGTTGGACTCTCGATAAGCCAAATGGCTTCCTTGTCCACCTGCCATCTTGAGTTGATTCTCTAGGTGGCAATCTTGTTAAATCTTGTTAAATCTGGTTGAGTGAAGCTAAATGTCCATAAGTGAACAACGCATTCACAACTTGCCCATTACGAGGGTTCAACACACTAACTACCAGCACAAGCAGAATGTGGGTCCCACATTAACAAACAGTGATAACACAACTGGTCCAATAAGAGGTCCCACAATAACTAGAAACACAAACCCAACAAGTCCAATAAAAGGGACCCACAATAACGACCAGCACAAAAACAATTGGTTCAGTACGAGGGCCCCACATTTAAGCAATAAGTGCTGAAAGAACTGGTCTAACAAGAGGGTCCCACAAAACACATCCAACGTTGACACAACTGGTCCAATAAGAGGGTCTCATATTATTAATCAGAATAAACACAACTGGTCCATTAAAAGGATCCCACGTTAACAACCAACTCCTGCCATTAATTGTCAAATACGAGGTTTCAATATTTGCAAACAGCACTGTTAAAATGGTCCAATTCAATACACCCACATTAACAACTAGCAGTAACACAACTCTTCCAATAAGAGGCTCACATATAACAGCACAAACACATCTGGTCCAACAACAATGATGAGGGCTGACACAATTTCAAATATGAATGCCCCACATTAATGCCCATCACAGACACAACTGGTCCTATACAAGTGTCCTATATAAACAAACAACACATTCACAACTTGTACATTACGAGGGTCCCACACCAACCAGCGCTGACACAACTGGTCCAATACGAAGGTCTCACATTAATGACCAGCACTGACACAAAAGGTAAAATATGAGGGTCCCACATTAACAACAACCGCTGACAAAAAAACAGGTCCAGTACGAGGTCCCCACATTAATGACCAGCCCTGACACAACAGGTCTAATACGATGGTCCCACATTAATGACCAGCCCTGACACAACTGGTCCAATACGAGGGTCCCACATTAATGACCAGCACTGAAACAACTGGTCCAATACAAGGTCTCACATTAATTACCAGCCCTGACACAACAGGTCCAATACGAGGTCCCCACATTAATGACCAGCACTGACACAACTGGTCCAACACGAGGGTCCCACATTAATGACCACCGCTGACACAACTGGTCCAATATGAGGGTCTCACATTAATGACCAGCACTGACACAACTGGTCCAATATGAGGGTCCCACATTAATGACCAGCACTGACACAACTGGTCCAATACAAGGTCTCACATTAATGACCACCGCTGACACATTACTGGTCCAATACAAGGTCTCACATTAATGACCAGCACTGACACAACTGGTCCAATACAAGGTCTCACATTAATGACCACCGCTGACACATTACTGGTCCAATATGAGGTCCCCACATTAATGACCAGCCCTGACACAACTAGTCCAACACGAGGAATTGCCCTTAACTAATTTTGCTTTCTCAACAGTCAACAGCTAATACACCCAAATCCACTTCAGTGCCCTCACAAGGATGGGATACAAATTTTAAACAGATACCATACTAAACAACGAATCATCCTCTAATTAGCAACATTTGTGCATCTTTGGTTCCACAGTGTGGGAGTGACCCACCTCATATCTAACAGTTTAAAAAAAAATATTTTGCTTTCACAGCTGTCCACAGCTTTAGCCCACATGTGGTGTTGGTTTCTACACTTATTTATGTACTATTTAAACAATCTTAGTTGAGATATTACCATTTGCCTTATTTCATCACTGACATAATATTATTATATTAGACCATGTTAGATGATGGTCGACCATGGTTGTTGACGGTCGACCATGACGCCTGACGGGCGACCATGATGACTGATGGGCGACCATGATGACTGATGGGCGACCATGATGACTGACGGCCAACCATGGTGACTGATGGTCGACCACGGTGGTTGACTCTCAACCATGCTGACTGACGGTCAACCATGGTGACTGACGGACGCCCATTATGACTGACGGTCGAACATGGTGACTGACGGTCAACCATGGTGACTGACGGTTGAAAATGGTGACTGACGGTCAACCATGGTGCCTGACAGTCGACCTTGGTGCCTGACAGTTGAAAATGGTGACTGACCGTCGACCATGGTGACTGCCGGTCAACCATGGTGACTGCCGGTCAACCCTGGTGACTCACGGTCGACCATGACGCCTGACGGGCGACCATAGTGACTGACAGCCAACCATAGTGATTGACCGTCAACCATGGTGACTGACGGTCAACCATGGTGACTGACAGTCGAACATGATTGATGGTCGACTATGGTGATTGGCGGTCGACCATGGTGACTGACGGCCAACGATGGTGACTGACTATCGACCATGATGACTGATGGTCAACCATGGTAGTGGACAGTCAAACGTGGTGACTTACGGTCAACAATGGTGGAGGATAGTCAACCATGGTGACTGACTGTCAACCATGGTCATTGTCGGTCAACCATGGTAACTGACGGTCAACCATGGTGACTGACGGTCAACCATGGTGACTGACAGTCGACCATGGTGACTGACGGTCGACCATGGTGACTGATGGTCAACCATGGGGGTGGAGAGTCAAACATTGTGATTGACGGTTGACAATGGTGGTGGACAGTCCACCATGGTGACTGCCTGTCAACCATAATGACTGATGGTCAACCATGGTGGTGGACAGTCAACCATGGTGACTGACGGTTGACCATGGTGATTGACGGTCAACATTGGTGGTGGACAGTCAACCATGGTGATTGACGGTCAACCACGGTGCTGGACGGTCAACCATGGTGACATACGGTCAACCATGGTGACTGAGAGTTAACCATGGTGACTGACGGTCAACCATGGTGACTGATGGTCTACCATGGTGACTGATGGTCAACCATGGGGGTGGAGAGTCAAACATTGTGACTGACGGTTGACAATGGTGGTGGACAGTCAACCATGATGACTGACGGTTGAATATGGTGATTGACGGTCAACATTGGTGGTGGACAGTCAACAATGGTGACAGCCTGTCAATATTAGTGGTGGACAGTCAACCATGGTGACTGACGGTCAACCATGGTGACTGACCGTCAACCATGATGACTGACTGTCAACCATGGTGACTGACGGTCAACCATGGTGACTGACAATCAACCATAGTGACTGACGGTCAACCATTGTGAATGACGGGCGACCAGGGTGACTGACGTTCGACCACGGTGGTGGACGGTCAACAATGGTGACTGACGGTCGACCATGGTGACTGACGGTCGACCACGGTGTATGACAGTCGACCATGGTGACTGACAGTCGACCATTATTTATTGACGGTCAACCATGGTGACTGACAGTCGACCACGGTGTATGACGGTCGACCGTGGTGACTGACAGTCGACCATGGTGACTGACAGTCGACCATGGTGATTGACAGTCGACCATGGTGACTGACAGTCGACCATGGTGACTGACAGTGGACTATGGTGACGGACGGTCGAGCATGGTCACCGACGGTCGACCATGGTGATAGACAGTCGACCATGGTGACTGACGGTCGACCACGATGTACGGCGGTCGACCATGGTGACTGACGGTCGACTACGGTGTATGACGGTCGCCCATGATGACTGATTGTCGACCATGGTGACTGACGGTCGACCACAGTCTATGACGGTCGACCATTATTTATTGCACCTATGCCTTTTATGATTACTATAGAATATTATTTTTTTACTCTTGAATTCAATTGATGACTATTTATTGTTTAGCTTTTAAATTATTTAACTGAATATTGTAATGTTTTAATTTCTCTGTAGATTTATTATTATTATATTACTCTAAAGTCCCATAGACCAGTCCATGTTATTATGGTGCTATATAAATATTGTATTTTATTATTACTATTAATAGTTTGTAATATTTACAATTTATGCTGATGTTACATGGAACATTCAAGACAACAGCACATGACTACAGACTGAAGCCAACAGAGGCAAAGGTGACTTAAAGGGGCCAGGTGGTCACTAGGGAGAGACGTAGAACCGCTCCATCAAAGGCTGTTATTGCATTCCATATACCTGTATGATTTAATCGCCCTGACCATATGCTGTAGTTCTTTGTTACAACTGACAGGTTGTGATGAAAGAACCAGATATCTTGATACCAGATATTGACAGTCGCTGTATACAGGCTTTCATCAGACTCAGTCCGTGTTATCAAAAGCATCTATAACATGCACAATCCCACAGGATGGCTGATCTAAGCTGCAGTAGGTTTGCCAAGGCTCTTTGTAACACTTGACTAGTTATGATGACAATAACAGATATCTTCATTCAACTCAATAGTGACTGGGAAACTTCTTTCAACAGACATAGTGGGGGTTATCAAAGTCATCTCTAATAGGCACCCTCCCCCAGGGCAACAGTCCTGTTCACAGTGACTCAGACCCACACATCTGGTTGAGTGAAGCTAAATGTCCATAAGTGAACAACGCATTCACAACTTGCCCATTACGAGGGTTCAACACACTAACTACCAGCACAAGCAGAATGTGGGTCCCACATTAACAAACAGTGATAACACAACTGGTCCAATAAGAGGTCCCACAATAACTAGAAACACAAACCCAACAAGTCCAATAAAAGGGACCCACAATAACGACCAGCACAAAAACAATTGGTTCAGTACGAGGGCCCCACATTTATGCAATAAGTGCTGAAAGAACTGGTCTAACAAGAGGGTCCCACAAAACACATCCAACGTTGACACAACTGGTCCAATAAGAGGGTCTCATATTATTAATCAGAATAAACACAACTGGTCCATTAAAAGGATCCCACGTTAACAACCAACTCCTGCCATTAATTGTCAAATACGAGGGTTCAATATTTGCAACCAGCACTGTTAAAATGGTCCATTTCAATACACCCACATTAACAACTAGCAGTAACACAACTCTTCCAATAAGAGGCTCACATATAACAGCACAAACACATCTGGTCCAACACACGGGTCCCACAACAATGATGAGGGCTGACACAATTTCAAATATGAATGCCCCACATTAATGCCCATCACAGACACAACTGGTCCTATACAAGTGTCCTATATAAACAAACAACACATTCACAACTTGTACATTACGAGGGTCCCACACCAACCAGCGCTGACACAACTGGTCCAATACGAAGGTCTCACATTAATGACCAGCACTGACACAAAAGGTCCAATATGAGGGTCCCACATTAACAACCACCGCTGACAAAAAAACAGGTCCAGTACGAGGTCCCCACATTAATGACCAGCCCTGACACAACAGGTCTAATACGATGGTCCCACATTAATGACCAGCCCTGACACAACAGGTCTAATACGATGGTCCCACATTAATGACCAGCCCTGACACAACAGGTCTAATACGATGGTCCCACATTAATGACCACCGCTGACACAACTGGGGCAATAAGAGGGTCCCACATTAATGACCAGTGCTGACAAACCTGGTCCAACACGATGGTCCCAGATTAATGACCAACGCTGACACAACTGGTCCAATACGAGGGTCTCACATTAATGACCAGCGCTGACACAACTGATCCTATACAAGGGTCCCACATTAATGACCAGTGCTGACACAACTGGTCCAATACAAGGTCTCACATTAATGACCAGCACTGACACAACTGATCCAATACAAGGGTCCCACTTTAATGACCAGTGCTGACACAACTGGTCCAACACGATGGTCCCACATTAATGACCAGCGCTGACACAACTGGTCCAATACAAAGTCTCACATTAATGACCAGCACTGACACAACTGGTCCAATACAAGGGTCCCACATTAATGACCAGCGCTGACACAACTGGTCCAATACAAGGTCTCACATTAATGACCAGCACTGTCACAACTGGTCCAATACAAGGGTCCCACATTAATGACCAGCGCTGACACAACTAGTCCAATACAAGGTCTCACATTAATGACCAGCGCTGACACAACTGGTCCAACACGATGGTCCCATATTAATGACCAGCGCTGACACAACTGGTCCAACACGATGGTCCCACATTAATGACCAGCGCTGATACAACTGGTCCAATACAAGGTCTCACATTAATGACCAGCACTGACACAACTGGTCCAATACAAGGGTCCCACATTAATGACCAGCGCTGACACAACTGGTCCAATACAAGGTCTCACATTAATGACCAGCGCTGACACAACTGGTCCAATACAAGGGTCCCACATTAATGACCAACCATGACACAACTGGTCCAATACAAGGGTCCCACATTAATGACCAGCGCTGACACAACTGGTCCAATACAAGGTCTCACATTAATGACCAGCACTGACACAACTGGTCCAATACAAGGGTCCCACATTAATGACCAGCGCTGACACAACTAGTCCAATACAAGGTCTCACATTAATGACCAGCGCTGACACAACTGGTCCAACACGATGGTCCCATATTAATGACCAGCGCTGACACAACTGGTCCAACACGATGGTCCCACATTAATGACCAGCGCTGATACAACTGGTCCAATACAAGGTCTCACATTAATGACCAGCACTGACACAACTGGTCCAATACAAGGGTCCCACATTAATGACCAGCGCTGACACAACTGGTCCAATACAAGGTCTCACATTAATGACCAGCGCTGACACAACTGGTCCAATACAAGGGTCCCACATTAATGACCAACCATGACACAACTGGTCCAATACAAGGGTCCCACATTAATGACCAGCGCTGACACAACTGGTCCAATACAAGGTCTCACATTAATGACCAGCACTGACACAACTGGTCCAATACAAGGGTCCCACATTAATGACCAGCGCTGACACAACTGGTCCAATACAAGGTCTCACATTAATGACCAGCGCTGACACAACTGGTCCAATACAAGGGTCCCACATTAATGACCAACCATGACACAACTGGTCCAATACAAGGGTCCCACATTAATGACCAGCACTGAAACAACTGGTTCAATACGAGGGTCCCATATTAATGACCAGCACTGAAACAACTGGTCCAATACAAGGTCTCACATTAATGACCAGCCCTGACACAACAGGTCCAATACGAGGTCCCCACATTAATGACACAACTGGTCCAACATGAGGGTCTCACATAAATGACCAGCACTGACACAACAGGTCCAATATGAGGTCCCCACATTAATGACCAACGCTGACACAACTGGTCCAATACAAGGTCTCACATTAATGACCAGCCCTGACACAACAGGTCCAATACGAGGTCCCCACATTAATGACACAACTGGTCCAACATGAGGGTCTCACATAAATGACCAGCACTGACACAACAGGTCCAATATGAGGTCCCCACATTAATGACCAGCCCTGACACAACTAGTCCAACACGAGGAATTGCCCTTAACTAATGTTGCTTTCTCAACAGTCAACAGCTTTAGCCCACCTGTGGTCACAGCTAATACACCCAAATCCACTTCAATGCAGAGTGCCCTCACAAGGATGGGATACAAATGTTAAACAGATAGCATACTAAACAACGAATCCTCCTCTATTTAGCAACATTTGTGCATCTTTGGTTCCACAGAGTGGGAGTGACCCACCTCATATCTAACAGTTTTCAAAAAAATATTTTTGCTTTCACAGCTGTCCACAGCTTTAGCCCACATGTGGTGTTGGTTTCTACACTTATTTATGTACTATTTAAACAATCTTAGTTGAGATGTTACTCAACCATTTGCCTTATTTCATCACTGACATAATATAATTATATTAGACCATGTTAGATGATGGTCGACCATGGTAGTTGACGGTCGACCATGACGCCTGACGGGCGACCATGGTTACTGACGTTCGACCATGGTGACTGACGGCCAACCATGGTGACTGATGGGAGACCTTGGTGACTGACGGTCGACCTTGGTGACTGACGGTCAACCATGGTGACTGAGGGTCAACCATGGTGACTGATGGGCGACCTTGGTGACTCATGGTCGACCATGGTGACTGACGGTCAACCATGGTGACTGACGGTATACCAGGGTGACTGACGGTCAACCATGGTGACTGCCGGTCAACCGTGGTGACTGACGGTCGATCGTGGTGACTGACGGTCGACCATGGTAGTGGACAGTCAACCATGGTGACTGACGGTTAACCATGGTGACTGACGGTCAACCATGGTGACTGACGGTATACCAGGGTGACTGACGGTCAACCATGGTGACTGCCGGTCAACCGTGGTGACTGACGGTCGACCGTGGTGACTGACGGTCGACCATGGTAGTGGACAGTCAATCATGGTAACTGACGGGACCATGGTGACTAACCTCGACCATGGTGACTGATGGTCGACCATGGTGACTGACGGTCAACCATGGTGACTGACGGACGACCATGGTGCCTGACGGTCGAACATGGTGACTGACGGTCAACCATGGTGACTGACGGTCGAACATGGTGACTGACGGTCAACCATGGTGACTGACGGTCGAACATGGTGACTGACGGTCAACCATGGTGACTGACAGTCGACCATGGTGACTGACGGTCAACCATGGTACCTGACAGTTGAAAATGGTGACTGACGGACGACCATGGTGACTGACGGTCAACCATGGTGACTGACAGTCAACCATGGTGACTGTCGGTCAACCATGGTGACTGACAGTTGACCATAGTGACTGACCGTCGACCATGGTGACTGACGGTCAACATTGGTGGTGGACAGTCAACCATGGTGACTGACGGGTGACCGTGGTGACTGAGAGTCAACCATGGTGACTGACGGTCAACCATGGTGACTGACGGTGGACCATGGTGACTGACGGTCAAGAGTGGTGAAAGATGGTCAACCATGGTGGTGGATGGTCAACCATGGTGACTGACGGTCAACCATGGTGCTGGACGGGCAATCGTGGTAACTGACAGTCAATCATGGTGATTGTCAGTCAACCATGGTGACTGACGGTCAACCATTGTGACTGACGGTCAGACTTCGTGACTGACGATCAACCATGGTGACTGACGGGACAATGGTGATTGACGGTCGACCTTGGTGACTGACGGTCAACCATGGTGACTGACGGTCGACCATGGTGACTGTCGGTCAACCATGCTGACTGACGGTCGACCATGGTGACTGACGGTCAACCATGGTGACTGACGGTCGACCATGGTGACTGACGGTCAACCATGGTGACTGACGGGGGACCATGGTGACTGACGGTCATTCATGGTGATTGACAGTCAACCACGGTGGTGGACGGTCAACCATGGTGACTGACGGTCAACCATGGTGACTGACGGTCAACCATGGTGACTGACGGTCAACCATGGTGACTGACGGTCGACCACGGTGGTTGACTCTCAACCATGCTGACTTAGGGTCAACAATGGTGGTGGACAGTCAACCATATGGTGACTGACATTCAAAAATGGTGACTGACGGTCAACCATGGTGTTTGACGGTCAACCATGGTGACTGACGGTCAACCATGGTGACTGACAGTCGACCATGGTGACTGACTGTCGACCATTGTGACTGACAGTCGACCATGGTGACTGACGGTCAACCATGGTGACTGACAGTTGAACACGGTGACTGACGGGGAACATGGTGACTGAGAGTCAACCATGGTGACTGACGGTCAACCATGGTGACTGACGGTCAACCATGGTGACTGACAGTTGAACACGGTGACTGACGGGGAACATGGTGACTGAGAGTCAACCATGGTGACTGACGGTCAACCATGGTGACTGACGGTCAACCATGGTGACTGACAGTTGAACACGGTGACTGACGGGGAACATGGTGACTGACAGTCAACCATGGTGACTGACGGTCAACCATGGTGACTGACGGGGGACCATGGCGACTGACGGTCAACCATGGTGACTGACAGTTGAACACGGTGACTGACGGGGAACATGGTGACTGACAGTCAACCATGGTGACTGACGGTCAACCATGGTGACTGACGGGGGACCATGGTGACTGACGGTCAACCATGGTGACTGACGGTCAACCATGGTGACTGACGGTCGACCACGGTGGTTGACTCTCAACCATGCTGACTTAGGGTCAACAATGGTGGTGGACAGTCAACCATATGGTGACTGACATTCAAAAATGGTGACTGACGGTCAACCATGGTGTTTGACGGTCAACCATGGTGACTGACGGTCAACCATGGTGACTGACAGTCGACCATGGTGACTGACTGTCGACCATTGTGACTGACAGTCGACCATGGTGACTGACGGTCAACCATGGTGACTGACAGTTGAACACGGTGACTGACGGGGAACATGGTGACTGAGAGTCAACCATGGTGACTGACGGTCAACCATGGTGACTGACGGTCAACCATGGTGACTGACAGTTGAACACGGTGACTGACGGGGAACATGGTGACTGAGAGTCAACCATGGTGACTGACGGTCAACCATGGTGACTGACGGTCAACCATGGTGACTGACAGTTGAACACGGTGACTGACGGGGAACATGGTGACTGACAGTCAACCATGGTGACTGACGGTCAACCATGGTGACTGACGGGGGACCATGGCGACTGACGGTCAACCATGGTGACTGACAGTTGAACACGGTGACTGACGGGGAACATGGTGACTGACAGTCAACCATGGTGACTGACGGTCAACCATGGTGACTGACGGGGGACCATGGTGACTGACGGTCAACCATGGTGACTGACGGTCAACCATGGTGACTGACGGTCGACCACTGTGGTTGACTCTCAACGATGCTGACTGAGGGTCAACCATGGTGACTTACGGTCAACAATGGTGACTGACGGTCAACCATGGTGACTGACGGTCAACCATGGTGACTGACGGGGGACCATGGTGACTGACGGTCAAAAATGGTGACTGACGGTAGACCACTGTGGTTGACTCTCAACCATGCTGACTGAGGATCAACCATGGTGACTTACGGTCAACAATGGTGACTGACGGTCAACCATGGTGACTGACGGTCAACCTTGGTGACTGACGGTCAACCATGGTGACTGACGGTCAACCATGGTGACTGACGGTCGACCACGGTGGTTGACTCTCAACCATGCTGAATGAAGGTCAACCATGGTGACTTACGGTCAAGAATGGTGGTGGACAGTCAACCATATGGTGACTGACAGTCAACAATGGTGACTGTCGGTCAACCATGGTGACTGATGGTCAACAATGGTGACTGTCAGTTAACAGTTGTGACAGAGGGTCAACCATGATGACTGACGGACGACCATGGTGACTGACTGTCAAACATGACGACTGACGGTGAACCATGGTGGTGGACAGTCAACCATGGTGACTGACGGTCAACATTGGTGGTGGACAGTCAACCATGGTGACTGACAATCATGGTGACTGTCGATCATGGTGACTGACGGTCAACCATGGTGCCTGACAGTCGACCTTGGTGACTGACAGTCAACCATGGTGCCTGACAGTTGAAAATAGTGACTGACGGACGACCATGGTGACTGACGGTCGAACATGGTGACTGACGGTCAACCATGGTGAATGACAGTCAACCATGGTGACTGACGGTGGACCATGGTGACTGACGGTCGACCATGGTGACTGACGGTCAACGATGGTGACTGACAGTCAACAATGGTAACTGATGGCCAACCATGGTTACTGATGGTCAACAATTGAGACTGATGGTCAACCATGGTGACTGACGGTCGACCATGGTGACTGACGGTCAACCATGGTGACTGACGGTCAACCATGGTGACTGACGGTCAACCATGGTGACTGACGGTCAACCATGGTGACTTAGGGTCAACAATGGTGGTGGACAGTCAGCCATATGGTGACTGACATTCAACAATGGTGATTGACGGTCAACCATGGTGTTTGACGGTCAACCATGGTGACTGACGGTCAACCATGGTGACTGACAGTCGAGCATGGTGACTGAGAGTCAACCATGGTGACTGACGGTCAACCATGGTGACTGACGGTGGACCATGGTGACTGACGGGGGACCATGGTGACTGACGGTCAAAAATGGTGACTGACGGTAGACCACTGTGGTTGACTCTCAACCATGCTGACTGAGGATCAACCATGGTGACTTACGGTCAACAATGGTGGTGGACAGTCAGCCATATGGTGACTGACATTCAACAATGGTGACTGACGGTCAACCATGGTGTTTGACTGTCAACCATGGTGACTGACGGTCAACCATGGTGACTGACAGTCGAGCATGGTGACTGACGGGCGACCATGGTGACTGACAGTTGAACATGGTGACTGACTGTCGACCATGGTGACTGACGGTCTACCATGGTGACTGACGGTCAACCATGGTGACTGACGGTCAACCATGGTGACTGACGGTCGACCACGGTGGTTGACTCTCAACCATGCTGAATGAGGGTCAACCATGGTGACTTACGGTCAAGAATGGTGGTGGACAGTCAAACATATGGTGACTGACAGTCAACAATGGTGACTGTCGGTCAACCATGGTGACTGATGGTCAACAATGGTGACTGTCAGTTAACAGTTGTGACAGAGGGTCAACCATGATGACTGACGGACGACCATGGTGACTGACGGTCAACCATGGTGGTGGACAGTCAACCATGGTGACTGACGGTCAACATTGGTGGTGGACAGTCAACCATGGTGACTGACGGTCAAGCATGGTGGTGGACCATGGTGACTGATGGGACGATGGTGACTGACGGTCGACCGTGGTGACTGACGGTCGACAATGGTGACTGACGGTCGACCATGGTGGTGGTCGGTTGACCATGATGACTGACGGTCGACCCTGGTGGTGGATGGTCAACCGTGGTGACATACGGTCAAACATGGTGACTGACGGTCAACCTTGGTGGTGGACGGTCAACCATGGTGACATACGGTCAACAATGTTGGTGGACGGCAAACCATATGGTGATTGACAGTCAACCATGGTGACTGACCATCAACCATGGTGACTGACGGTCAACAATGGTGACTGACGGTCATTCATGGTGATTGACAGTCAACCACGGTGGTGGACGGTCAACCATGGTGACTGACGGTCGATCATGGTAACTGATGGGTGACCGTGGTGACTGACAGTCAACAATGGTGGTAGACGGTCAACCATGGTGACTGACGGTCAACCATGGTGACTGAGAGTCAACCATGGTGACTGACGGTCAACCATGGTGACTGACGGTCGATCATGGTGACTGACGGGTGACCGTGGTGACTGACAGTCAACAATGGTGGTAGACGGTACACCATGGTGACTGACGGTCAACCATGGTGACTTACGGTCACATTCATGGTGATTGACATTCATGGTGATTGACAGTCAATCATTGTGACTGACGGTCAACCATTGTGAATGACGGGCGACCAAGGTGACTGACGGTCAACCACGGTGGTGGACGGTCAACCATGGTGACTGACGGTCGACCATAGTGACTGACAGTCAACCATGGTGACTGACGGCGACTGTGGTGACTGACAGTTAAACCTGGTGACTGACAGTTGACCATGGTGACTGACGGTGGACCATATTGACTGACGGTCAATCATGGTAACTGACGGGACCATGGTGACTAACCATCGACCATGGTGACTGATGGTCGACCATGGTGACTGACGGTCAACAATGGTGACTGACGGTCAACCATGGTGACTGACGGTCAACCATGGTGACTGACGGTCAACCATGGTGACTGACGGTCGATCACGGTGGTTGACTCTCAACCACGCTGACTGAGGGTCAACCATGGTGACTGATGGTCAACAATGGTGACTGTCGGTTAACAGTTGTGACAGACGGTCAACCATGATGACTGACGGACGACCATGGTGACTGACTGTCAAACATGGTGACTGACGGTCAACCACGGTGACTGACAGTCGAACATGGTGACTGACGGTCAACCATGATGACTGACGGTCAACCATGGTGGTGGACAGTCAACCATGGTGACTGACGGTCAACATTGGTGGTGGACAGTCAACCATGGTGACTGACGATCCTGGTGACTGTCGATCATGGTGACTGACGGGTGACCGTGGTGACTGACAGTCAACAATGGTGGTAGACGGTCAACCATGGTGACTGACGGTCAACCATGGTGACTGAGAGTCAACCATGGTGACTGACGGTCAACCATGGTGACTGACGGTGGACCATGGTGACTGACGGTCGACCATGGTGACTGACGGTCAACGATGGTGACTGACAGTCAACATTGGTGACTGATGGCCAACCATGGTGACTGACGGTCAACAATTGTGACTGATGGTTAACCATGGTGACTGACGGTCGACCATGGTGGTGGACTGTCGACTATGGTGACTGACGGTTGACCATGGCGACTTTCGGTCAACCCTGGTGAATGACGTTCAACCCTGGTGGTGGACGGTCAACCATGATGACTGACGGTCAACCATGGTGCTGGACGGGCAATCATGGTAACTGACAGTCAATCATGGTGATTGTCAGTCAACCATGGTGACTGACGGTCAACCATGGTGACTGACGGTCGACCATGGTAACTGACGGTTTTTCATGGTGATTGACAGTCAACCACGGTGGTGGACGGTCAATCATGGTAACTGACAGTCAACCATTGTGAGTGACGGTCAACCACGGTGATCGTCTGTCAACCAAGGTAACTGACGGTCAACCATGGTGACTGACGGTCAACCATGGTGACTGACGGTCATCCATGGTGACTGATGGTCAACCATGGTGACTCACGGTCGACCATGGTAACTGACGGTCGACCATGGTGATGCTCGGCTGACCATGATGACTGATGGTCGACCATTGTGAGTGTCGGTCAACCACTGTGATCGTCTGTCAACCAAGGTAACTGACGGTCAACCATGGTGACTGTCAGACAACCATGGTGACTGACGGTCAACCATGGTGACTGACGGTCAACAATGGTGACTGACGGTCATTCAGGGTGATTGATAGTCAATCATTGTGACTGACGGTCAACCATTGTGAATGACGGGTGACCAGGGTGACTGACGGTCAACCACGGTGGTGGACGGTCAACCATGGAGACTGACGGTCGACCATAGTGACTGACAGTCAACTATGGTGACTGACGGCGACCGTGGTGACTGACCGTTAAACCTGGTGACTCACAGTTGACCATGGTGACTGACGGTGGACCATGTTGACTGACGGTCAATCATGGTAACTGACGGGACCATGGTGACTAACCATCGACCATGGTGACTGATGGTCGACCATGGTGACTGACTGTCAACAATGGTGACTGACGGTCAACCATGGTGACTGACGGTCAACCATGGTGACTGACGGTCAACCATGGTGACTGACGGTCGATCACGGTGGTTGACTCTCAACCATGCTGACTGAGAGTCAACCATGGTGACTTACGGTCAACAATGGTGGTGGACAGTAAACCATATGGTGACTGACAATCAACAATGGTGACTGTCGGTCAACCATGGTGACTGACGGTCAACCATGGTGACTGACGGTCAACCATGGTGACTGACGGTCGAACATGGTGACTGACCATGGTGACAGACCATGGTGACAAACCATGGTATCTGACAGTTGAAAATGGTGACTGACGGTCGACCATGGTGACTGACGGTCAACCATGGTGACTGACGGCGACCGTGGTGACTGACAGTTAAACCTGGTGACTGACAGTTGACCATTTTGACTGACGGTGGACCATGTTGACTGACGGTCAATCATGGTAACTGACGGGACCATGGTGACTAACCATCGACCATGGTGACTGACGGTCAACAATGGTGACTGACGGTCAACCATGGTGACTGACGGTCAACCATGGTGACTGACGGTCGATCACGGTGGTTGACTCTCAACCACGCTGACTGAGGGTCAACCATGGTGACTTACGGGCAACAATGGTGGTGGACAGTCAACCATATGGTGACTGACAATCAACAATGGTGACTGTCGGTCAACCATGGTGACTGACGGTCAACCATGGTGACTGACGGACAACCATGGTGACTGACGGTCAACAATTGTGACTGATGGTTAACCATGGTGACTGACGGTCGACCATGGTGGTGGACTGTCGACTATGGTGACTGACGGTTGACCATGGCGACTTTCGGTCAACCCTGGTGAATGACGTTCAACCCTGGTGGTGGACGGTCAACCATGATGACTGACGGTCAACCATGGTGCTGGACGGGCAATCATGGTAACTGACAATCAATCATGGTGATTGTCAGTCAACCATGGTGACTGACGGTCAACCATGGTGACTGACGGTCGACCATGGTAACTGACGGTTTTTCATGGTGATTGACAGTCAACCACGGTGGTGGACGGTCAATCATGGTAACTGACAGTCAACCATTGTGAGTGACGGTCAACCACGGTGATCGTCTGTCAACCAAGGTAACTGACGGTCAACCATGGTGACTGACGGTCAACCATGGTGACTGACGGTCATCCATGGTGACTGATGGTCAACCATGGTAATGACGGTCAACCATGGTGACTGACGGCGACCGTGGTGACTGACAGTTAAACCTGGTGACTGACAGTTGACCATTTTGACTGACGGTGGACCATGTTGACTGACGGTCAATCATGGTAACTGACGGGACCATGGTGACTAACCATCGACCATGGTGACTGATGGTCGACCATGGTGACTGACGGTCAACAATGGTGACTGACGGTCAACCATGGTGACTGACGGTCAACCATGGTGACTGACGGTCAACCATGGTGACTGACGGTCGATCACGGTGGTTGACTCTCAACCACGCTGACTGAGGGTCAACCATGGTGACTTACGGTCAACAATGGTGGTGGACAGTCAACCATATGGTGACTGACAATCAACAATGGTGACTGTCGGTCAACCATGGTGACTGACGGTCAACCATGGTGACTGACGGACAACCATGGTGACTGACGGTCGAACATGGTGACTGACGGTCAACCATGGTGACTCACAGTCGACCATGGTGACAGACGGTCAACCATGGTACCTGACAGTTGAAAATGGTGACTGACGGTCGACCATGGTGACTGACAGTTGAAAATAGCGACTGACGGTCGACCATGGTGACTGACAGTTGAAAATAGCGACTGACGGACGACCATGGTGACTGACGGTCGAACATGGTGACTGACAGTTGAAAATAGCGACTGACGGTCGACCATGGTGACTGACAGTTGAAAATAGCGACTGACGGACGACCATGGTGACTGACGGACGACCATGGTGACTGACGGTGGACCTTGGTGACTGACAGTCAACAATGGTAACTGATGGCCAACCATGGTTAGTGATGGTCAACAATTGAGACTGATGGTCAATCATGGTGACTGACGGTCGACCATGGTGACTGACAGTCAACAATGGTAACTGATGGCCAACCATGGTTACTGATGGTCAACAATTGAGACTGATGGTCAATCATGGTGACTGACGGTCGACCATGGTGACTGACGGTCAACCATGGTGACTGACGGTCAACCATGGTGACTGACAGTCGACCACGTTGGTTGACTCTCAACCATGCTGACTGAGGGTCAACCATGGTGACTTAGGGTCAACAATGGTGGTGGACAGTCAGCCATATGGTGACTGACATTCAACAATGGTGACTGACGGTCAACCATGGTGTTTGACGGTCAACCATGGTGACTGACGGTCAACCATGGTGACTGACAGTCGAGCATGGTGACTGACGGGCGACCATGGTGACTGAAGGTCGAACATGGTCACTGACTGTCGACCATGGTGACTGACACTCGACCATGGTGACTGACGGTCAACCATGGTGCCTGACAGTTGAACATGGTGACTGACTGTCAACCATGGTGACTGACAGTCGACCATGGCGACTGACGGTCAACCATGGTGACTGACAGTTGAACATGGTGACTGACTGTCGACCATGGTGTCTGACAGTCGACCATGGTGACTGACGGTCAACCATGGTGACTGACCACTGTGGTTGACTCTCAACCATGGTGACTTACGGTCAACAATGGTGACTGACGGTAGACCACTGTGGTTGACTCTCAACCATGCTGACTGAGGATCAACCATGGTGACTTATGGTCAACAATGGTGACTGACGGTCAACCATGGTGACTGACGGTCAACCATGGTGACTGACGGTCAACCACGGTGGTTGACTCTCAACCATGCTGAATGAGGGTAACCATGGTGACTTACGGTCAAGAATGGTGGTGGACAGTCAACCATATGGTGACTGACAGTCAACAATGGTGACTGTCGGTCAACCATGGTGACTGATGGTCAACAATGGTGACTGTCGGTTAACAGTTGTGACAGACGGTCAACCATGATGACTGACGGACGACCATGGTGACTGACTGTCAAACATGGTGACTGACGGTCAACCACGGTGACTGACAGTCGACCATGGTGACTGACGGTCAACCATGATGACTGACGGTCAACCATGGTGGTGGACATTCAACCATGGTGACTGACGGTCAACATTGGTGGTGGACAGTCAACCATGGTGACTGACGATCATGGTGACTGTCGATCATGGTGACTGACGGTTATTCATGGTGATTGACAGTCAACCACGGTGGTGGACGGTCAATCATGGTAACTGACAGTCAACCATTGTGAGTGACGGTCAACCACGGTGATCGTCTGTCAACCAAGGTAACTGACGGTCAACCATGGTGACTGACGGTCAACCATGGTGACTGACGGTCATCCATGGTGAATGACGGTCAACCATGGTGACTCACGGTCGACCATGGTAACTGACGGTCGACCATGGTGATGCTCGGCTGACCATGATGACTGATGGTCGACCATTGTGAGTGTCGGTCAACCACTGTGATCGTCTGTCAACCAAGGTAACTGACGGTCAACCATGGTGACTGTCAGACAACCATGGTGACTGACGGTCAACCATGGTGACTGACGGTCAACAATGGTGACTGACGGTCATTCATGGTGATTGACAGTCAATCATTGTGACTGACGGTCAACCATTGTGAATGACGGGCGACCAGGGTGACTGACGGTCAACCACGGTGGTGGACGGTCAACCATGGAGACCGACGGTCGACCATAGTGACTGACAGTCAACTATGGTGACTGACGGCGACCGTGGTGACTGACCGTTAAACCTGGTGACTCACAGTTGACCATGTTGACTGACGGTCGAACATGGTGACTGACGGTCAACCATGGTGACTGACAGTTGACCATGGTGACTGACAGTTGAACATGGTGACTGACGGGGGACCATGGTGACTGACGGTCAACCATGGTGACTGACGGTCAACCATGGTGACTGTCGGTCAACCATGGTGACTGACGGTCAACCATGGTGACTGACGGTCAACCATGGTGACTGACGGTCAACCATGGTGACAGACGGGGGACCATGGTGACTGACCATCGACCATGGTGACTGATGGTCAACCATGGGGGTGGAGAGTCAACATGGTGACTGACTGTCAACCATGGTAGTGGACAGTCAACCATGGTGACTGACGGTCAACATTGGTGACTGACGGGTGACCGTGGTGACTGAGAGTCAACCATGGTGACTGATGGTCAACCATGGTGACTGACGGTTGACCATGGCCACTTTCGGTCAACCCTAGTGAAAGATGGTCAACCATGGTGGTGGATGGTCAACCATGGTGACTGACGGGACGATGGTGACTGACGGTCGACCATGGTGACTGACGGTCAACCATGGTGACTGACGGTCGACCATGGTGACTGACGGTCGACCATGGTGACTGACAGTTGAACATGGTGACTGACTGTCGACCATGGTGACTGACGGTCAACCATGGTGACTGACAGTTGAACATGGTGACTGACGGGGGACCATGGTGACTTACGGTCAACCTTGCAGACTGACGGTCGACCATGGTGACTTACGGTCAACCATGGTGACTGTCGGTTGACCATGGTGAATGACGGTCGACCATCGTGATTGACTGTCTACCATGGTGACTGACGGTCAACCATAGCAAGTGATAGTCAACCATGGTGACTGACGGTCAACAATGGTGGTGGACAGTCAATCATATGGTGACTGACAGTCAACCATGGTAACTGACGGTCAACCTTGGTGACTGACGGTCAACCATGGTGACTGACGGTCAACCATGGTGATTGTCGGTCAACCATGGTAACTGACGGTCAACCATGGTGACTGACGGTCAACCATGGTGATTGTCGTTCAATCATGGTAACTGACGGTCAACCATGGTGATTGTCGTTCAATCATAGTAGCTGACGGTCAACCATGGTGACTGATGGTCAACCATGGTGACATACGGTCAACAATGGTGGTGGACAGTCAATCGTTGTAACTGACGGTCAACCTTGGTAACTGACGGTTGACCATGGTGACTGACCGTCGACCATGGTGACTGACGGTGGACCATGGTGACAGACGGTCAACCATTGTGAGTGACGGTCAACCATGGTGACTGACGGTCAACCATGGTGACTGACGTTCAACCATGGTGACTGACGGTCAACCATGTTAACTGACAGTCAACTATGGTGGTGGACGGTGAAGCATGATAAATGGCGGTCAACCTAGGAGGTGGAGGGTCAACCTTGGTGACTGACGGTCAACCATGGTGGTGGACGGTCGACCATGGCGACTTACGGTCAACCATGGTGACTGACGGCCGACCATGGTGAATGACGGTCGACCATCGTGATTGACTGTCTACCATGGTGACTGACGGTCAACCATAGCAAGTGATGGTCAACCATGGTGACTGACGGTCAACAATGGTGACTGACGGTCGACCATCATGGTGGACGATCACCCATGGTTACTGACGGTCCACCATGGTGAATGACGGTCAACCGTGGTGGTGGACGGTCATCTAAGGTGACTGACCGTCAATCGTGGTAACTGGCTGTTAACCATCGTGACTGACGGTCAACCATGGTGACTGAGTGTCAACCATGGTGACTGACGGTCGACCATGGTCACTGACGGTCGACCATGGTAGTGGATTGTCAATCATGGTGCCTTACGGTCAACCATGGTGACTGACAGTCAACCATGGTAACTGACGGTCAACCATGGTGACTGACAGTCAACCATGGTGATTGACAATCAATCATAGTGACTGACGGTCAACCATTGTGAATGACTGGCGATCAGGGAGACTGACGTTCGACCACGGTGGTGGACGGTCAACCATGGCGACTGACGGTCGACCATGGCGACTGACAGTCAACCATGGTGACTGACCGTCAACCATGGTGACTGACAGTCAACCATGGTGACTGACGGGCGACCATGGTGACTGAGAGTCAACCATGGTGACTGACCATCAACCATGGTGACTGACGGTCAACTATGGTGACTGACGGGCGACCATGGTGCTAGACGGTCAATCGTGGTAACTGACTGCCAACCATGGTCATTGTCGGTCAACCATGGTAACTGACAGTCAACAATGGTGAATGACGGTTGACCATGGTGGTTGATGGCCTACCATGGTGATTGACGGTAAACCTTGGTGACTGACGGTCGACCATGGTGACTTACGGTCAACCATGGTGACTGTTGGTCAACCATGGTGACTGACGGTCAACCATGGTGATTGTCGGTCAACCATGGTAACTGACGGTCAACCATGGTAACTGACGGTCAACCATGGTGATTGTCGTACAATCATAGTAACTGACGGTCAACCATGGTCACTGATGGTCAACCATGGTGACATACGGTCAACAATGGTGGTGGACAGTCAATCATATGGTGACTGAGAGTGAACCATGGTGCTGGACAGTCAATCATTGTAACTGACGGTCAACTTTGGTGACTGACGGTTGACCATGGTGACTGACCGTCGACCATGGTGACTGACGGTCAACCATTGTGAGTGACGGTCAACCGTGGTGACTGACGGTCAACCATGGTGACTGAAGGTCAACCATGTTAACTGACGGTCAACCATGTTAACTGACGGTCGACCTTGGTGACTGACGGTCGACCATGGTGACTTACGGTCAACCATGGTGACTGTCGGTTGACCATGGTGAATGACGGTCGACCATCGTGATTGACTGTCTACCATGGTGACTGACGGTCAACCATAGCAAGTGATAGTCAACCATGGTGACTGACGGTCAACAATGGTGGTGGACAGTCAATCATATGGTGACTGACAGTCAACCATGGTAACTGACGGTCAACCTTGGTGACTGACGGTCAACCATGGTGACTGACGGTCAACCATGGTGATTGTCGGTCAACCATGGTAACTGACGGTCAACCATGGTGACTGACGGTCAACCATGGTGATTGTCGTTCAATCATAGTAACTGACGGTCAACCATGGTGATTGTCGTTCAATCATAGTAGCTGACGGTCAACCATGGTGACTGATGGTCAACCATGGTGACATACGGTCAACAATGGTGGTGGACAGTCAATCGTTGTAACTGACGGTCAACCTTGGTAACTGACGGTTGACCATGGTGACTGACCGTCGACCATGGTGACTGACGGTGGACCATGGTGACAGACGGTCAACCATTGTGAGTGACGGTCAACCATGGTGACTGACGGTCAACCATGGTGACTGACGTTCAACCATGGTGACTGACGGTCAACCATGTTAACTGACAGTCAACTATGGTGGTGGACGGTGAAGCATGATAAATGGCGGTCAACCTAGGAGGTGGAGGGTCAACCTTGGTGACTGACGGTCAACCATGGTGGTGGACGGTCGACCATGGCGACTTACGGTCAACCATGGTGACTGACGGCCGACCATGGTGAATGACGGTCGACCATCGTGATTGACTGTCTACCATGGTGACTGACGGTCAACCATAGCAAGTGATGGTCAACCATGGTGACTGACGGTCAACAATGGTGACTGACGGTCGACCATCATGGTGGACGATCACCCATGGTTACTGACGGTCCACCATGGTGAATGACGGTCAACCGTGGTAACTGGCTGTTAACCATCGTGACTGACGGTCAACCATGGTGACTGAGTGTCAACCATGGTCACTGACGGTCGACCATGGTAGTGGATTGTCAATCATGGTGCCTTACGGTCAACCATGGTGACTGACAGTCAACCATGGTAACTGACGGTCAACCATGGTGACTGACGGTCAACCATGGTGATTGACAATCAATCATAGTGACTGACGGTCAACCATTGTGAATGACTGGCGATCAGGGTGACTGACGTTCGACCACGGTGGTGGACGGTCAACCATGGCGACTGACGGTCGACCATGGCGACTGACAGTCAACCATGGTGACTGACCGTCAACCATGGTGACTGACAGTCAACCATGGTGACTGACGGGCGACCATGGTGACTGAGAGTCAACCATGGTGACTGACCATCAACCATGGTGACTGACGGTCAACTATGGTGACTGACGGGCGACCATGGTGGTAGACGGTCAATCGTGGTAACTGACTGCCAACCATGGTCATTGTCGGTCAACCATGGTAACTGACAGTCAACAATGGTGAATGACGGTTGACCATGGTGGTTGATGGCCTACCATGGTGATTGACGGTAAACCTTGGTGACTGACGGTCGACCATGGTGACTTACGGTCAACCATGGTGACTGTTGGTCAACCATGGTGACTGACGGTCAACCATGGTGATTGTCAACCATGGTAACTGACGGTCAACCATGGTAACTGACGGTCAACCATGGTGATTGTCGTACAATCATAGTAACTGACGGTCAACCATGGTCACTGATGGTCAACCATGGTGACATACGGTCAACAATGGTGGTGGACAGTCAATCATATGGTGACTGAGAGTGAACCATGGTGCTGGACAGTCAATCATTGTAACTGACGGTCAACTTTGGTGACTGACGGTTGACCATGGTGACTGACCGTCGACCATGGTGACTGACGGTGGACCATGGTGACAGACGGTCAACCATTGTGAGTGACGGTCAACCATGGTGACTGACGGTCAACCATGGTGACTGAAGGTCAACCATGTTAACTGACGGTCAACCATGTTAACTGACGGTCGACCTTGGTGACTGACGGTCGACCATGGTGACATACGGTCAACCAAGGTGACTGACAGTCGACCGTGGTGACAGACTGTCAACCGTGGTGACTGACGGTCAACCACAGTGGTGGACGGTCAACCATGGTGACTTACGGTCAACCATGGTGACTGACAGTCGACCGTGGTGACTCAGGTCGACCATGGTGACTAACGGTCAACCATTGTGACTGACGGTCAACCATGGTGATGGACGGTCAACCATGGTGACTGACGGTCGACCATGGTGACTGACCCTCAACCATGGTGACTGACGGTCAACCATATGGTGACTGACAGTCGACCATGGTGACTAACGGTCAACCATGGTGACTGACGGTCAACCACGGTGACTGACGGTCAAATATGGAAATATGGTGACATAGGTCAACCATGATGACTAACAGTCGACCGTGGTGACTGAGGTCGACCATGGTGACTGACGGTCAACCATGGTGACTGACGGTCAACCATGGTGATGGACGGTCAACCATGGTGACTGACGGTCGACCATGGTGAATAACGGTCGACCATGGTGACTGACGGTCAACCATGGTGACTGACGGTCGACCATGGTGATTGACGGTCAACCCTGGTGACTGACGGTCGACCATGGTGATTGACGGTCAACCATGGTGACTGACGGGCGACCATGGTGACTAACAGTTAACCATGGTGATTTTCAGTCAACCTTGATAACTGACGGTCAACCATGGTAACTGACGGTCCACCATGGTGAACGACGGTCAACCGTGGTGGTGGACGGTCATCTAAGGTGACTGACGGTCAATCGTGGTAACTGGCTGTTAACCATCGTGACTGACGGTCAACCATGGTGACTGAGTGTCAATCATGGTGCCTTACGGTCAACCATGGTGACTGACAGTCAACCATGGTAACTGACGGTCAACCATGGTGATTGACGGTCAACCATGGTGACTGACGGGCGACCATGGTGATTGACGGTCAACCATGGTGTTGGATGGTCAATCGTGGTAACTGAGATTCAACCGTGGTGGTGGACGGTCATCTAAGGTGACTGACGGTCAATCGTGGTAACTGGCTGTTAACCATCGTGACTGACGGTCAACCATGGTGACTGAGTGTCAATCATGGTGCCTTACGGTCAACCATGGTGACTGACAGTCAACCATGGTAACTGACGGTCAACCATGGTGATTGACGGTCAACCATGGTGACTGACGGGCGACCATGGTGATTGACGGTCAACCATGGTGTTGGATGGTCAATCGTGGTAACTGAGATTCAACCATGGTGAGTGACGGTCAACATTGGTAACTGACGGTCAACCATGGTCACTGACGGTCAAACATAGTGACTGATGGTCATGGCGGTGGACGATCAAACATGGTGGTGGACGGTCAATCATGGTGACTGACAGTCGACAATGGTGGTGGATGTTCGACCATCGTGACTGAGGTCAACCATGGGGGTGGAGAGTCAAACATTGTGACTGACTGTCAACCATGATGACTGACGGTCAACCATGGTGGTAGACAGTCAACCATGGTGACTGACTGTCAACCATGATGACTGACGGTCAACCATGGTGGTAGACAGTCAACCATGGTGACTGACGGTTGACCATGATGACTGACGGTCAACCATGGTGGTAGACAGTCCACCATGGTGACTGACTGTCAACCATGATGACTGACGGTCAACCATGGTGGTAGACAGTCAACCATGGTGACTGACGGTTGACCATGATGACTGACGGTCAACCATGGTGGTAGACAGTCCACCATGGTGACTGACTGTCAACCATGATGACTGACGGTCAACCATGGTGGTAGACAGTCAACCATGGTGACTGACAGTTGACCATGATGACTGACGGTCAACCATGGTGGTAGACAGTCCACCATGGTGACTGACTGTCAACCATGATGACTGACGGTCAACCATGGTGGTAGACAGTCAACCATGGTGACTGACGGTTGACCATGGTGATTGATGGTCAACATTTGTGGTGGACAGTCAACAATGAGTGGTGGACAGTCAACAAGTGACAGACGGTCAATATTGGTGGTGGACAGTCAACCATGGTGACTGACCGTCGACCATGGTGACTGACAGTGGACCATGGTGACAGACGGTCAACCATTGTGAGTGACGATCAACCATGGTGACTGACAGTCAACCATGGTGACTGACGTTCAACCATGGTGACTGACGGTCAACCATGTTAACTGACGGTCAACTATGGTGGTGGACGGTGAAGCATGATGAATGGCGGTCAACCTAGGAGGTGGAGGGTCAACCATGGTGACTTACGGTCAACCTTGGTGACTGACGGTCGACCATGGTGACTTATGGTCAACCATGGTGACTGACAGTCAACCATGGTGACTGACGGGCGACCATGGTGACTGAGAGTCAACCATGGTGACTGACCATCAACCATGGTGACTGACGGTCAACTATGGTGACTGACGGGCGACCATGGTGCTAGACGGTCAATCGTGGTAACTGACTGCCAACCATGGTGACTGACGGTCGACCATGGTGACTAACGGTCGACAGTGTTGACTGACGGTCGACCATGGTGATGGACGGTCAATCTTGGTAACTGACGGTCGACCATGGTGACTGACGGTCGACCATGGTGACTAACGGTCGACAATGTTGACTGACGGTCGACCATGGTGACTGACGGTCAACCATGGTGACTAACGGTCGACCATGGTGACTAACGGTCGACCATGGTGACTGACGGTCGACCTTGGTGACTGACGGTCGACCATGGTGACTGACGGCCGACCATGGTGACTGACGGTCGACCATGGTGACTGACGGTCGACCATGGTGACTGACGGTCGACCATGTTGACTGACGGTCAACCATGGTGACTGACGGTAGACCATGGTGACTGACCGTCGACCATGGTGACTGACGGTGGACCATGGTGACAGACGGTCAACCATTGTGAGTGACGGTCAACCATGGTGACTGACGGTCAACCATGGTGACTGAAGGTCAACCATGTTAACTGACGGTCAACCATGTTAACTGACGGTCGACCTTGGTGACTGACGGTCGACCATGGTGACATACGCTCAACCAAGGTGACTGACAGTCGACCGTGGTGACAGACTGTCAACCGTGGTGACTGACGGTCAACCACAGTGGTGGACGGTCAACCATGGTGACTTACGGTCAACCATGGTGACTGACAGTCGACCGTGGTGACTCAGGTCGACCATGGTGACTAACGGTCAACCTTTGTGACTGACGGTCAACCATGGTGATGGACGGTCAACCATGGTGACTGACGGTCGACCATGGTGACTGACCCTCAACCATGGTGACTGACGGTCAACCATATGGTGACTGACAGTCGACCATGGTGACTAACGGTCAACCATGGTGACTGACGGTCAACCACGGTGACTGACGGTCAAATATGGAAATATGGTGACATAGGTCAACCATGATGACTAACAGTCGACCGTGGTGACTGAGGTCGACCATGGTGACTGACGGTCAACCATGGTGACTGACGGTCAACCATGGTGATGGACGGTCAACCTTGGTGACTGACGGTCGACCATGGTGACATACGGTCAACCAAGGTGACTGACAGTCGACCGTGGTGACAGACTGTCAACCGTGGTGACTGACGGTCAACCACAGTGGTGGACGGTCAACCATGGTGACTTACGGTCAACCATGGTGACTGACAGTCGACCGTGGTGACTCAGGTCGACCATGGTGACTAACGGTCAACCATTGTGACTGACGGTCAACCATGGTGATGGACGGTCAACCATGGTGACTGACGGTCGACCATGGTGACTGACCCTCAACCATGGTGACTGACGGTCAACCATATGGTGACTGACAGTCGACCATGGTGACTAACGGTCAACCATGGTGACTGACGGTCAACCACGGTGACTGACGGTCAAATATGGAAATATGGTGACATAGGTCAACCATGATGACTAACAGTCGACCGTGGTGACTGAGGTCGACCATGGTGACTGACGGTCAACCATGGTGACTGACGGTCAACCATGGTGATGGACGGTCAACCATGGTGACTGACGGTCGACCATGGTGAATAACGGTCGACCATGGTGTCTGACGGTCAACCATGGTGACTGACGGTCGACCATGGTGATTGACGGTCAACCCTGGTGACTGACGGTCGACCATGGTGATTGACGGTCAACCATGGTGACTGACGGGCGACCATGGTGACTAACAGTTAACCATGGTGATTTTCAGTCAACCTTGATAACTGACGGTCAACCATGGTAACTGACGGTCCACCATGGTGAACGACAGTCAACCGTGGTGGTGGACGGTCATCTAAGGTGACTGACGGTCAATCGTGGTAACTGGCTGTTAACCATCGTGACTGACGGTCAACCATGGTGACTGAGTGTCAATCATGGTGCCTTACGGTCAACCATGGTGACTGACAGTCAACCATGGTAACTGACGGTCAACCATGGTGATTGACGGTCAACCATGGTGACTGACGGGCGACCATGGTGATTGACGGTCAACCATGGTGTTGGATGGTCAATCGTGGTAACTGAGATTCAACCATGGTGAGTGACGGTCAACCTTGGTAACTGACGGTCAACCATGGTCACTGACGGTCAAACATAGTGACTGATGGTCATGGCGGTGGACGATCAAACATGGTGGTGGACGGTCAATCATGGTGACTGACAGTCGACAATGGTGGTGGATGTTCGACCATCGTGACTGAGGTCAACCATGGGGGTGGAGAGTCAAACATTGTGACTGACGGTTGACCATGATGACTGACGGTCAACCATGGTGGTAGACAGTCAACCATGGTGACTGACGGTTGACCATGATGACTGACGGTCAACCATGGTGGTAGACAGTCCACCATGGCGACTGACTGTCAACCATGATGACTGACGGTCAACCATGGTGGTAGACAGTCAACCATGGTGACTGACTGTCAACCATGATGACTGACGGTCAACCATGGTGGTAGACAGTCAACCATGGTGACTGACGGTTGACCATGATGACTGACGGTCAACCATGGTGGTAGACAGTCCACCATGGTGACTGACTGTCAACCATGATGACTGACGGTCAACCATGGTGGTAGACAGTCAACCATGGTGACTGACGGTTGACCATGGTGATTGATGGTCAACATTTGTGGTGGACAGTCAACAATGAGTGGTGGACAGTCAACAAGTGACAGACGGTCAATATTGGTGGTGGACAGTCAACCATGGTGACTGACCGTCGACCATGGTGACTGACAGTGGACCATGGTGACAGACGGTCAACCATTGTGAGTGACGATCAACCATGGTGACTGACAGTCAACCATGGTGACTGACGTTCAACCATGGTGACTGACGGTCAACCATGTTAACTGACGGTCAACTATTGTGGTGGACGGTGAAGCATGATGAATGGCGGTCAACCTAGGAGGTGGAGGGTCAACCATGGTGACTTACGGTCAACCTTGGTGACTGACGGTCGACCATGGTGACTTATGGTCAACCATGGTGACTGACAGTCAACCATGGTGACTGACGGGCGACCATGGTGACTGAGAGTCAACCATGGTGACTGACCATCAACCATGGTGACTGACGGTCAACTATGGTGACTGACGGGCGACCATGGTGCTAGACGGTCAATCGTGGTAACTGACTGCCAACCATGGTGACTGACGGTCGACCATGGTGACTAACGGTCGACAGTGTTGACTGACGGTTGACCATGGTGATGGACGGTCAATCTTGGTAACTGACGGTCGACCATGGTGACTGACGGTCGACCATGGTGACTAACGGTCGACAATGTTGACTGACGGTCGACCATGGTGACTGACGGTCAACCATGGTGACTAACGGTCGACCATGGTGACTAACGGTCGACCATGGTGACTAACGGTCGACCATGGTGACTGACGGTCGACCATGGTGACTGACGGTCGACCATGGTGACTGACGGCCGACCATGGTGACTGACGGTCGACCATGGTGACTGACGGTCGACCATGGTGACTGACGGTCGACCATGTTGACTGACGGTCAACCATGGTGACTGACGGTAGACCATGGTGACTGATTGTCGACCATGTTGACTGACGGTCAACCATGGTGACTAACGGTCGACCATGGTGACTGACAGTCGACCGTGGTGTCTGAGAGTCAACCATGGTGGTGGACGGTCAACCATGGTGACTGACGGTCGACCTTGGTGACTGAGGTCGACCATGGTGACATACGGTCAACCAAGGTGACTGACGGTCAACCATGGTGACTGACGGTCAACCATGGTGACTGACGGTCAACCATGGTGATGGACGGTCAATCATGGTAACTGACGGTCGACCATGGTGACTGACGGTCAACTATGGTGACTTACGGTCAACCATTGTGAGTGACGGTCAACCATGGTGACTGACGGTCAACCATGGTGACTGACGTTCAACCATGGTGACTGACGGTCAACCATGTTAACTGACAGTCAACTATGGTGGCGGACGGTGAAGCATGATGAATGGCGGTCAACCTAGGAGGTGGAGGGTCAACCTTGGTGACTGACGGTCAACCATGGTGGTGGACGGTCAACCTTGGCGACTGACGATCAACCATGGTGACTTACGGTCAACCTTGGTGACTGACGGTCGACCGTGGCGACTTACGGTCAACCATGGTGACTGACGGCCGACCATCGTGATTGACTGTCTACCATGGTGACTGACGGTCAACCATAGCAAGTGATGGTCAACCATGGTGACTGACGGTCAACAATGGTGACTGACGGTCAACCGTGGTGGTGGACGGTCATCTAAGGTGACTGACGGTCAATCGTGGTAACTGGCTGTTAACCATCGTGACTGACGGTCAACCATGGTGACTGACAGTCAACCATGGTAACTGACGGTCAACCATGGTGACTGACGGTCAACCATGGTGATTGACAATCAATCATAGTGACTGACGGTCAACCATTGTGAATGACTGGCGATCAGGGTGACTGACGTTCGACCACGGTGGTGGACGGTCAACCATGGTGACTGACGGTCGACCATGGCGACTGACAGTCAACCATGGTGACTGACCGTCAACCATGGTGACTGACAGTCAACCATGGTGACTGACGGGCGACCATGGTGACTGAGAGTCAACCATGGTGACTGACCATCAACCATGGTGACTGACGGTCAACTATGGTGACTGACGGGCGACCATGGTGCTAGACGGTCAATCGTGGTAACTGACTGCCAACCATGGTGACTGACGGTCGACCATGGTGACTAACGGTCGACAGTGTTGACTGACGGTCGACCATGGTGATGGACGGTCAATCTTGGTAACTGACGGTCGACCATGGTGACTGACGGTCGACCATGGTGACTAACGGTCGACAATGTTGACTGACGGTCGACCATGGTGACTGACGGTCAACCATGGTGACTGACGGTCGACCATGGTGACTAACGGTCGACCATGGTGACTGACGGTCGACCATGGTGACTGACGGTCGACCATGGTGACTGACGGTCGACCATGGTGACTGACGGTCGACCATGGTGACTGACGGTCGACCATGGTGACTGACGGTCGACCATGTTGACTGACGGTCCACCATGGTGACTGACGGTCGACCATGGTGACTGATTGTCGACCATGTTGACTGACGGTCAACCATGGTGACTAACGGTCGACCATGGTGACTGACAGTCGACCGTGGTGTCTGAGGGTCAACCATGGTGGTGGACGGTCAACCATGGTGACTGACGGTCGACCTTGGTGACTGAGGTCGACCATGGTGACATACGGTCAACCAAGGTGACTGACAGTCGACCGTGGTGACAGACTGTCAACCGTGGTGACTGACGGTCAACCACAGTGGTGGACGGTCAACCATGGTGACTTACGGTCAACCATGGTGACTGACAGTCGACCGTGGTGACTGAGGTCGACCATGGTGACTAACGGTCAACCATGGTGCCTGACGGTCAACCATGGTGATGGACGGTCAACCATGGTGACTGACGGTCAACCATATGGTGACTGACAGTCGACCATGGTGACTGACGGTCAACCATGGTGACTGACGGTCAAATATGGAAATATGGTGACATAGGTCAACCATGATGACTAACAGTCGACCGTGGTGACTGAGGTCGACCATGGTGACTGACGGTCAACCATGGTGATGGACGGTCAACCATGGTGACTGACGGTCGACCATGGTGACTAACAGTTAACCATGGTGATTTTCAGTCGACCTTGGTAACTGACGGTCAACCATGGTAACTGACAGTCGACCGTGGTGACTGAGGTCGACCATGGTGACTGACGGTCAACCATGGTGATGGACGGTCAATCATGGTAACTGATGGTCAACCGTGGTGGTGAACAGTCAACCATGGTTACTGACGGTCAACCACGGTGGACGATCAAACATGGTGGTGGACGGTCAATCATGGTGACTGACAGTCGACAATGGTGGTGGATGTTCGACCATCGTGACTGAGGTCAACCATGGTGACTGACGGTCAACCAGGTTGACTGACGGTCAACCACGGTGGTGGACGGTCAACCATGGTGACTTACGGTCAACCATGGTGACTGACAGTCGACCGTGGTGACTGAGGTCGACCATGGTGACTGACGGTCAACCATGGTGATGGACGGTCAATCATGGTAACTGATGGTCAACCGTGGTGGTGAACAGTCAACCATGGTTACTGACGGTCAACCACGGTGGTGGACGGTCAGCCACGATGGTGAACGGTCAACCAAGGTGCTTGTCGGTCAATCGTGGTAACTGACAGTCAACCATAGTGAGTGACGGTCAACAATGGTGATTGTCGGTGAACCAAGGTAACAGACTGTCAACCATGGTGACTGACGGTCAACCATGGTGACTGACGGTCGACCATGGCGGTTGACGGTCAACCATTGTGGTGGACAGTCAACCACAGTGACTGACGGTCAACCATGGTGGTGGACAGTCAACCATGGTGACTGACAGTCGACAATGGTGGTGGATCGTGACTGAGGTCAACCATGGTGACTGACGGTCAACCATGGTGACTGACGGTCAACCACGGTGGTGGACGGTCAACCATGGTGACTTACGGTCAACCATGGTGACTGACAGACGACCGTGGTGACTGCGGTCGACCATGGTGACTGACGGTCAACCATGGTGACTGACGGTCAACCATGGTGACTGACGGTCAACCATGGTGATGGACGGTCAATCATGGTAACTGACGGTCGACCATGGTAACTGACGGTCAACCATGGTGACTGACGGTCGACCATGGTGACTAACGGTCGACAGTGTTGACTGACGGTCGACCATGGTGATGGACGGTCAATCTTGGTAACTGACGGTCGACCACGGTGAATGACGGTCGACCATGGTGACTAACGGTCGACAATGTTGACTGACGGTCGACCATGGTGACTGACGGTCAACCATGGTGACTGACGGTCGACCATGGTGACTAACGGTCGACCATGGTGACTAACGATCGACAATGTTGACTGACGGTTGACCATGGTGACTGACGGTCGACCATGGTGACTGACGGTCGACCATGGTGACTGACGGTCGACCATGGTGACTGACGGTCGACCATGGTGACTGACGGTCGACCACGGTGAATGACGGTCGACCATGGTGACTAACGGTCGACAATGTTGACTGACGGTCGACCATGGTGACTGACGGTCAACCATGGTGACTGACGGTCGACCATGGTGACTAACGGTCGACCATGGTGACTAACGATCGACAATGTTGACTGACGGTTGACCATGGTGACTGACGGTTGACCATGGTGACTGACGGTCGACCATGGTGACTGACGGTCGACCATGGTGACTGACGGTCGACCATGGTGACTGACAGTCGACCATGGTGACTGACGGTCGACCATGGTGACTGACGGTCGACCATGGTGACTGACGGTCGACCATGTTGACTGATGGTCGACCATGGTGACTGACGGTCGACCATGGTGACTGATTGTCGACCATGTTGACTAACGGTTGACCATGGTGACATACGGTCAACCATGGTGACTGGCAGTCGACCGTGGTGTCTGAGGGTCAACCATGGTGACTGACGGTCGACCTTGGTGACTAACGGTTGACCATGGTGACATACGGTCAACCAAGGTGACTGACAGTCGACCGTGGTGACTGAGGGTCAACCACGATGGTGAACGGTCAACCAAGGTGCTTATCGGTCAATCGTGGTAACTGACAGTCAACCATAGTGAGTGACAGTCAACCCTGGTGACTGACGGTCAACCATGGTGACTGATGGTGAACCAAGATGACTGACGGTCGACCATGGTGACAGACGGTCGACCATGGTGACTGACGGTCGACCATGGTGACTAACGGTCGACAATGTTGACTGACGGTCGACCATGGTGACTGACGGTCAACCATGGTGACTAACGATCGACAATGTTGACTGACGGTTGACCATGGTGACTGACGGTTGACCATGGTGACTAACGGTCGACCATGGTGACTAACGATCGACAATGTTGACTGACGGTTGACCATGGTGACTGAGGTTGACCATGGTGACTGACGGTCGACCATGGTGACTGACGGTCGACCATGGTGACTGACGGTCGACCATGGTGACTGACAGTCGACCATGGTGACTGACGGTCGACCATGGTGACTGACGGTCGACCATGGTGACTGACGGTCGACCATGTTGACTGATGGTCGACCATGGTGACTGACGGTCGACCATGGTGACTGATTGTCGACCATGTTGACTAACGGTTGACCATGGTGACATACGGTCAACCATGGTGACTGGCAGTCGACTGTGGTGTCTGAGGGTCAACCATGGTGACTGACGGTCGACCTTGGTGACTAACGGTTGACCATGGTGACATACGGTCAACCAAGGTGACTGACAGTCGACCGTGGTGACTGAGGGTCAACCACGATGGTGAACGGTCAACCAAGGTGCTTGTCGGTCAATCGTGGTAACTGACAGTCAACCATAGTGAGTGACAGTCAACCATGGTGACTGACGGTCAACCATGGTGACTGATGGTGAACCAAGATGACTGACGGTCGACCATGGTGACAGACGGTCGACCATGGTGACTGACGGTCAACCATGGTGACTGACGGTCAACCATGGTGATTGACGGTCAACCAAGGTGTTGGACGGTCAAACGTGGTAACTGAGAGTCAACCATGGTGAGTGACGGTCAACCATGGTGATTTTCAGTCAACCTTGGTAACTGACGGTCAACCATGGTCACTGACGGTCAAACATGGTGACTGACGGTCAACCATGGTGACTGACAGTCGACCGTGGTGACTGAGTTCAACCGTGGTGACTGACGGTCAACCGTGGTGACTGACGGTCAACCATGGTGATGGACGGTCAACCATGGTGACTGACGGTCAACCATATGGTGACTGACAGTCGACCATGGTGACTGACGGTCAACCATGGTGACTGACGGTCAAACATGGTGACTGACGGTCAACCATGGTGACTGACAGTCGACCGTGGTGACTGAGTTCAACCGTGGTGACTGACGGTCAACCGTGGTGACTGACGGTCAACCATGGTGAAGGACGGTCAACCATGGTGACTGACGGTCAACCATATGGTGACTGACAGTCGACCATGGTGACTGACGGTCAACCATGGTGACTGACGGTCAACCACGGTGACTGACGGTCAAATATGGAAATATGGTGACATAGGTCAACCATGATGACTAACAGTCGACCGTGGTGACTGAGGTCGACCATGGTGACTGACGGTCGACCATGGTGACTAACGATCGAAAATGTTGACTGACGGTTGACCATGGTGACTGACGGTTGACCATGGTGACTGACGGTCGACCATGGTGACTGACGGTCGACCATGGTGACTGACGGTCGACCATGGTGACTGACGGTCGACCATGGTGACTGACGGTCGACCATGGTGACTGACGGTCGACCATGGTGACTGACGGTCGACCATGTTGACTGATGGTCAACCATGGTGACTGACGGTCGACCATGGTGACTGATTGTCGACCATGTTGACTGACGGTCAACCATGGTGACTAACGGTCGACCATGGTGACATACGGTCAACCATGGTGACTGGCAGTCGACCGTGGTGTCTGAGGGTCAACCATGGTGACTGACGGTCGACCTTGGTGACTAACGGTTGACCATGGTGACATACGGTCAACCAAGGTGACTGACAGTCGACCGTGGTGACTGAGGGTCAACCACGATGGTGAACGGTCAACCAAGGTGCTTGTCGGTCAATCGTGGTAACTGACAGTCAACCATAGTGAGTGACAGTCAACCCTGGTGACTGACGGTCAACCATGGTGACTGATGGTGAACCAAGATGACTGACGGTCGACCATGGTGACAGACGGTCGACCATGGTGACTGACGGTCGACCATGGTGACTAACGGTCGACAATGTTGACTGACGGTCGACCATGGTGACTGACGGTCAACCATGGTGACTGACGGTCGACCATGGTGACTAACGGTCGACCATGGTGACTAACGATCGACAATGTTGACTGACGGTTGACCATGGTGACTGACGGTCGACCATGGTGACTGACGGTCGACCATGGTGACTGACGGTCGACCATGGTGACTGACGGTCGACCATGGTGACTGACGGTCGACCATGGTGACTGACGGTCGACCATGGTGACTGACGGTCGACCATGTTGACTGATGGTCAACCATGGTGACTGACGGTCGACCATGGTGACTGATTGTCGACCATGTTGACTGACGGTCAACCATGGTGACTAACGGTCGACCATGGTGACATACGGTCAACCATGGTGACTGGCAGTCGACCGTGGTGTCTGAGGGTCAACCATGGTGACTGACGGTCGACCTTGGTGACTAACGGTTGACCATGGTGACATACGGTCAACCAAGGTGACTGACAGTCGACCGTGGTGACTGAGGGTCAACCACGATGGTGAACGGTCAACCAAGGTGCTTGTCGGTCAATCGTGGTAACTGACAGTCAACCATAGTGAGTGACAGTCAACCATGGTGACTGACGGTCAACCATGGTGACTGATGGTGAACCAAGATGACTGACGGTCGACCATGGTGACAGACGGTCGACCATGGTGACTGACGGTCAACCATGGTGATTGACGGTCAACCAAGGTGTTGGACGGTCAAACGTGGTAACTGAGAGTCAACCATGGTGAGTGACGGTCAACCATGGTGATTTTCAGTCAACCTTGGTAACTGACGGTCAACCATGGTCACTGACGGTCAAACATGGTGACTGACGGTCAACCATGGTGACTGACAGTCGACCGTGGTGACTGAGTTCAACCGTGGTGACTGACGGTCAACCGTGGTGACTGACGGTCAACCATGGTGATGGACGGTCAACCATGGTGACTGACGGTCAACCATATGGTGACTGACAGTCGACCATGGTGACTGACGGTCAACCATGGTGACTGACGGTCAACCACGGTGACTGACGGTCAAATATGGAAATATGGTGACATAGGTCAACCATGATGACTAACAGTCGACCGTGGTGACTGAGGTCGACCATGGTGACTGACGGTCAACCATGGTGACTAACGATCGACAATGTTGACTGACGGTTGACCATGGTGACTGACGGTTGACCATGGTGACTAACGGTCGACCATGGTGACTAACGATCGACAATGTTGACTGACGGTTGACCATGGTGACTGACGGTTGACCATGGTGACTGACGGTCGACCATGGTGACTGACGGTCGACCATGGTGACTGACGGTTGACCATGGTGACTGACGGTCGACCATGGTGACTGACGGTCAACCATATGGTGACTGACAGTCGACCATGGTGACTGACGGTCAACCATGGTGACTGACGGTCAAACATGGTGACTGACGGTCAACCATGGTGACTGACAGTCGACCGTGGTGACTGAGTTCAACCGTGGTGACTGACGGTCAACCGTGGTGACTGACGGTCAACCATGGTGAAGGACGGTCAACCATGGTGACTGACGGTCAACCATATGGTGACTGACAGTCGACCATGGTGACTGACGGTCAACCATGGTGACTGACGGTCAACCACGGTGACTGACGGTCAAATATGGAAATATGGTGACATAGGTCAACCATGATGACTAACAGTCGACCGTGGTGACTGAGGTCGACCATGGTGACTGACGGTCGACCATGGTGACTAACGATCGAAAATGTTGACTGACGGTTGACCATGGTGACTGACGGTTGACCATGGTGACTGACGGTCGACCATGGTGACTGACGGTCGACCATGGTGACTGACGGTCGACCATGGTGACTGACGGTCGACCATGGTGACTGACGGTCGACCATGGTGACTGACGGTCGACCATGGTGACTGACGGTCGACCATGTTGACTGATGGTCAACCATGGTGACTGACGGTCGACCATGGTGACTGATTGTCGACCATGTTGACTGACGGTCAACCATGGTGACTAACGGTCGACCATGGTGACATACGGTCAACCATGGTGACTGGCAGTCGACCGTGGTGTCTGAGGGTCAACCATGGTGACTGACGGTCGACCTTGGTGACTAACGGTTGACCATGGTGACATACGGTCAACCAAGGTGACTGACAGTCGACCGTGGTGACTGAGGGTCAACCACGATGGTGAACGGTCAACCAAGGTGCTTGTCGGTCAATCGTGGTAACTGACAGTCAACCATAGTGAGTGACAGTCAACCCTGGTGACTGACGGTCAACCATGGTGACTGATGGTGAACCAAGATGACTGACGGTCGACCATGGTGACAGACGGTCGACCATGGTGACTGACGGTCGACCATGGTGACTAACGGTCGACAATGTTGACTGACGGTCGACCATGGTGACTGACGGTCAACCATGGTGACTGACGGTCGACCATGGTGACTAACGGTCGACCATGGTGACTAACGATCGACAATGTTGACTGACGGTTGACCATGGTGACTGACGGTCGACCATGGTGACTGACGGTCGACCATGGTGACTGACGGTCGACCATGGTGACTGACGGTCGACCATGGTGACTGACGGTCGACCATGGTGACTGACGGTCGACCATGGTGACTGACGGTCGACCATGTTGACTGATGGTCAACCATGGTGACTGACGGTCGACCATGGTGACTGATTGTCGACCATGTTGACTGACGGTCAACCATGGTGACTAACGGTCGACCATGGTGACATACGGTCAACCATGGTGACTGGCAGTCGACCGTGGTGTCTGAGGGTCAACCATGGTGACTGACGGTCGACCTTGGTGACTAACGGTTGACCATGGTGACATACGGTCAACCAAGGTGACTGACAGTCGACCGTGGTGACTGAGGGTCAACCACGATGGTGAACGGTCAACCAAGGTGCTTGTCGGTCAATCGTGGTAACTGACAGTCAACCATAGTGAGTGACAGTCAACCATGGTGACTGACGGTCAACCATGGTGACTGATGGTGAACCAAGATGACTGACGGTCGACCATGGTGACAGACGGTCGACCATGGTGACTGACGGTCAACCATGGTGATTGACGGTCAACCAAGGTGTTGGACGGTCAAACGTGGTAACTGAGAGTCAACCATGGTGAGTGACGGTCAACCATGGTGATTTTCAGTCAACCTTGGTAACTGACGGTCAACCATGGTCACTGACGGTCAAACATGGTGACTGACGGTCAACCATGGTGACTGACAGTCGACCGTGGTGACTGAGTTCAACCGTGGTGACTGACGGTCAACCGTGGTGACTGACGGTCAACCATGGTGATGGACGGTCAACCATGGTGACTGACGGTCAACCATATGGTGACTGACAGTCGACCATGGTGACTGACGGTCAACCATGGTGACTGAGGGTCAACCACGGTGACTGACGGTCAAATATGGAAATATGGTGACATAGGTCAACCATGATGACTAACAGTCGACCGTGGTGACTGAGGTCGACCATGGTGACTGACGGTCAACCATGGTGACTAACGATCGACAATGTTGACTGACGGTTGACCATGGTGACTGACGGTTGACCATGGTGACTAACGGTCGACCATGGTGACTAACGATCGACAATGTTGACTGACGGTTGACCATGGTGACTGACGGTTGACCATGGTGACTGACGGTCGACCATGGTGACTGACGGTCGACCATGGTGACTGACGGTCGACCATGGTGACTGACAGTCGACCATGGTGACTGACGGTCGACCATGGTGACTGACGGTCGACCATGGTGACTGACGGTCGACCATGTTGACTGATGGTCGACCATGGTGACTGACGGTCGACCATGGTGACTGATTGTCGACCATGTTGACTAACGGTTGACCATGGTGACATACGGTCAACCATGGTGACTGGCAGTCGACTGTGGTGTCTGAGGGTCAACCATGGTGACTGATTGTCGACCATGTTGACTGACGGTCAACCATGGTGACTAACGGTCGACCATGGTGACATACGGTCAACCATGGTGACTGGCAGTCGACCGTGGTGTCTGAGGGTCAACCATGGTGACTGACGGTCGACCTTGGTGACTAACGGTTGACCATGGTGACATACGGTCAACCAAGGTGACTGACAGTCGACCGTGGTGACTGAGGGTCAACCACGATGGTGAACGGTCAACCAAGGTGCTTGTCGGTCAATCGTGGTAACTGACAGTCAACCATAGTGAGTGACAGTCAACCATGGTGACTGACGGTCAACCATGGTGACTGATGGTGAACCAAGATGACTGACGGTCGACCATGGTGACAGACGGTCGACCATGGTGACTGACGGTCAACCATGGTGACTGACGGTCAACCATGGTGATTGACGGTCAACCAAGGTGTTGGACGGTCAAACGTGGTAACTGAGAGTCAACCATGGTGAGTGACGGTCAACCATGGTGATTTTCAGTCAACCTTGGTAACTGACGGTCAACCATGGTCACTGACGGTCAAACATGGTGACTGACGGTCAACCATGGTGACTGACAGTCGACCGTGGTGACTGAGTTCAACCGTGGTGACTGACGGTCAACCGTGGTGACTGACGGTCAACCATGGTGATGGACGGTCAACCATGGTGACTGACGGTCAACCATATGGTGACTGACAGTCGACCATGGTGACTGACGGTCAACCATGGTGACTGACGGTCAAACATGGTGACTGACGGTCAACCATGGTGACTGACAGTCGACCGTGGTGACTGAGTTCAACCGTGGTGACTGACGGTCAACCGTGGTGACTGACGGTCAACCATGGTGATGGACGGTCAACCATGGTGACTGACGGTCAACCATATGGTGACTGACAGTCGACCATGGTGACTGACGGTCAACCATGGTGACTGACGGTCAACCATGGTGACTAACGGTCGACCATGGTGACATACGGTCAACCATGGTGACTGGCAGTCGACCGTGGTGTCTGAGGGTCAACCATGGTGACTGACGGTCGACCTTGGTGACTAACGGTTGACCATGGTGACATACGGTCAACCAAGGTGAATGACAGTCGACCGTGGTGACTGAGGGGCAACCACGATGGTGAACGGTCAACCAAGGTGCTTGTCGGTCAATCGTGGTAACTGACAGTCAACCATAGTGAGTGACAGACAACCCTGGTGACTGACGGTCAACCATGGTGACTGATGGTGAACCAAGATGACTGACGGTCGACCATGGTGACAGACGGTCGACCATGGTGACTGACGGTCAACCATGGTGATTGACGGTCAACCAAGGTGTTGGACGGTCAAACGTGGTAACTGAGAGTCAACCATGGTGAGTGACGGTCAACCATGGTGATTTTCAGTCAACCTTGGTAACTGACGGTCAACCATGGTCACTGACGGTCAAACATGGTGACTGACGGTCAACCATGGTGACTGACAGTCGACCGTGGTGACTGAGTTCTACCGTGGTGACTGACGGTCAACCGTGGTGACTGACGGTCAACCATGGTGATGGACGGTCAACCATGGTGACTGACGGTCAACCATATGGTGACTGACAGTCGACCATGGTGACTGACGGTCAACCATGGTGACTGACGGTTGACCATGGTGATTGATGGTCAACATTTGTGGTGGACAGTCAACAATGAGTGGTGGACAGTCAACAAGTGTCAGACGGTCAATATTGGTGGTGGACAGTCAACCATGGTCACTGACGGTCGACCATGGTGACATACGGTCAACCATGGTGACTGGCAGTCGACCGTGGTGTCTGAGGGTCAACCATGGTGACTGACGGTCGACCTTGGTGACTAACGGTTGACCATGGTGACATACGGTCAACCAAGGTGACTGACAGTCGACCGTGGTGACTGAGGGTCAACCACGATGGTGAACGGTCAACCAAGGTGCTTGTCGGTCAATCGTGGTAACTGACAGTCAACCATAGTGAGTGACAGTCAACCATGGTGACTGACGGTCAACCATGGTGACTGATGGTGAACCAAGATGACTGACGGTCGACCATGGTGACAGACGGTCGACCATGGTGACTGACGGTCAACCATGGTGATTGACGGTCAACCAAGGTGTTGGACGGTCAAACGTGGTAACTGAGAGTCAACCATGGTGAGTGACGGTCAACCATGGTGATTTTCAGTGAACCTTGGTAACTGACGGTCAACCATGGTGACTGACGGTCAAACATGGTGACTGACGGTCAACCATGGTGACTGACAGTCGACCGTGGTGACTGAGTTCAACCGTGGTGACTGACGGTCAACCATGGTGATGGACGGTCAACCATGGTGACTGACGGTCAACCATATGGTGACTGACAGTCGACCATGGTGACTGACGGTCAACCATGGTGACTGACGGTCAACCACGGTGACTGACGGTCAAATATGGAAATATGGTGACATAGGTCAACCATGATGACTAACAGTCGACCGTGGTGACTGAGGTCGACCATGGTGACTGACGGTCGACCATGGTGACTAACGATCGACAATGTTGACTGACGGTTGACCATGGTGACTGACGGTTGACCATGGTGACTGACGGTCGACCATGGTGACTGACGGTCGACCATGGTGACTGACGGTCGACCATGGTGACTGACGGTCGACCATGGTGACTGACGGTCGACCATGGTGACTGACGGTCGACCATGTTGACTGTTTGTCAACCATGGTGACTGACGGTCGACCATGGTGACTGATTGTCGACCATGTTGACTGACGGTCAACCATGGTGACTAACGGTCGACCATGGTGACATACGGTCAACCATGGTGACTGGCAGTCGACCGTGGTGTCTGAGGGTCAACCATGGTGACTGACGGTCGACCTTGGTGACTAACGGTTGACCATGGTGACATACGGTCAACCAAGGTGAATGACAGTCGACCGTGGTGACTGAGGGGCAACCACGATGGTGAACGGTCAACCAAGGTGCTTGTCGGTCAATCGTGGTAACTGACAGTCAACCATAGTGAGTGACAGACAACCCTGGTGACTGAGTTCAACCGTGGTGACTGACGGTCAACCGTGGTGACTGACGGTCAACCATGGTGATGGACGGTCAACCATGGTGACTGACGGTCGACCATGGTGACTGATGGTCAACCATGATGACTGATGGGCGACCATGGTGACTAACGGTCGACCATGGTGACATACGGTCAACCATGGTGACTGACGGTCAACCATGGTGGTGGACGGTCAACCATGGTGTTGGACGGTCAATCGTGGTAACTGAGAGTCAACCATGGTGATTTTCAGTCAATCTTGGTAACTGACGGTCAACCATGGTCACTGACGGTCAAACATGGTGACTGACGGTCATGGTGGTGGACGATCAAACATGGTGGTGGTCGGTCAATCATGGTGACTGACAGTCGACAATGGTGGTGGATCGTGACTGAGGTCAACCATGGTGATTGACGGTCAACCATGGTGATGAATGGTCAATCATGGTAACTGACGGTCGACCATGGTGACTGACGGTCAACCATGGTGACTGACGGTCAACCATGGTAATGGACGGTCGACCATGGTGACTGACGGTCAACCATGGTGACTGACGGTCGACCATGGTGACTGACGGTCGACCATGGTGACTGACGGTCGACAATGGTGACAGATGGTCGACCATGTTGACAGACGGTCGACCATGGTGACTGACGGTCAACCATGGTGACTGACGGTCAACCATGGTGACTGACGGTTGACCATGGTGACAGACGGTCAACCATGGTGAGTGACGGTCAACCATGGTGATTTTCAGTCAACCTTGGTAACTGACGGTCAACCATGGTCACTGACGGTCAAACATGGTGACTGACGGTCAACCATGGTGACTGACAGTCGACCGTGGTGACTGAGTTCTACCGTGGTGACTGACGGTCAACCGTGGTGACTGACGGTCAACCATGGTGATGGACGGTCAACCATGGTGACTGACGGTCAACCATATGGTGACTGACAGTCGACCATGGTGACTGACGGTCAACCATGGTGACTGACGGTTGACCATGGTGATTGATGGTCAACATTTGTGGTGGACAGTCAACAATGAGTGGTGGACAGTCAACAAGTGTCAGACGGTCAATATTGGTGGTGGACAGTCAACCATGGTCACTGACGGTCGACCATGGTGACATACGGTCAACCATGGTGACTGGCAGTCGACCGTGGTGTCTGAGGGTCAACCATGGTGACTGACGGTCGACCTTGGTGACTAACGGTTGACCATGGTGACATACGGTCAACCAAGGTGACTGACAGTCGACCGTGGTGACTGAGGGTCAACCACGATGGTGAACGGTCAACCAAGGTGCTTGTCGGTCAATCGTGGTAACTGACAGTCAACCATAGTGAGTGACAGTCAACCATGGTGACTGACGGTCAACCATGGTGACTGATGGTGAACCAAGATGACTGACGGTCGACCATGGTGACAGACGGTCGACCATGGTGACTGACGGTCAACCATGGTGATTGACGGTCAACCAAGGTGTTGGACGGTCAAACGTGGTAACTGAGAGTCAACCATGGTGAGTGACGGTCAACCATGGTGATTTTCAGTGAACCTTGGTAACTGACGGTCAACCATGGTGACTGACGGTCAAACATGGTGACTGACGGTCAACCATGGTGACTGACAGTCGACCGTGGTGACTGAGTTCAACCGTGGTGACTGACGGTCAACCATGGTGATGGACGGTCAACCATGGTGACTGACGGTCAACCATATGGTGACTGACAGTCGACCATGGTGACTGACGGTCAACCATGGTGACTGACGGTCAACCACGGTGACTGACGGTCAAATATGGAAATATGGTGACATAGGTCAACCATGATGACTAACAGTCGACCGTGGTGACTGAGGTCGACCATGGTGACTGACGGTCGACCATGGTGACTAACGATCGACAATGTTGACTGACGGTTGACCATGGTGACTGACGGTTGACCATGGTGACTGACGGTCGACCATGGTGACTGACGGTCGACCATGGTGACTGACGGTCGACCATGGTGACTGACGGTCGACCATGGTGACTGACGGTCGACCATGGTGACTGACGGTCGACCATGTTGACTGTTTGTCAACCATGGTGACTGACGGTCGACCATGGTGACTGATTGTCGACCATGTTGACTGACGGTCAACCATGGTGACTAACGGTCGACCATGGTGACATACGGTCAACCATGGTGACTGGCAGTCGACCGTGGTGTCTGAGGGTCAACCATGGTGACTGACGGTCGACCTTGGTGACTAACGGTTGACCATGGTGACATACGGTCAACCAAGGTGAATGACAGTCGACCGTGGTGACTGAGGGGCAACCACGATGGTGAACGGTCAACCAAGGTGCTTGTCGGTCAATCGTGGTAACTGACAGTCAACCATAGTGAGTGACAGACAACCCTGGTGACTGAGTTCAACCGTGGTGACTGACGGTCAACCGTGGTGACTGACGGTCAACCATGGTGATGGACGGTCAACCATGGTGACTGACGGTCGACCATGGTGACTGATGGTCAACCATGATGACTGATGGGCGACCATGGTGACTAACGGTCGACCATGGTGACATACGGTCAACCATGGTGACTGACGGTCAACCATGGTGGTGGACGGTCAACCATGGTGTTGGACGGTCAATCGTGGTAACTGAGAGTCAACCATGGTGATTTTCAGTCAATCTTGGTAACTGACGGTCAACCATGGTCACTGACGGTCAAACATGGTGACTGACGGTCATGGTGGTGGACGATCAAACATGGTGGTGGTCGGTCAATCATGGTGACTGACAGTCGACAATGGTGGTGGATCGTGACTGAGGTCAACCATGGTGATTGACGGTCAACCATGGTGATGAATGGTCAATCATGGTAACTGACGGTCGACCATGGTGACTGACGGTCAACCATGGTGACTGACGGTCAACCATGGTAATGGACGGTCGACCATGGTGACTGACGGTCAACCATGGTGACTGACGGTCGACCATGGTGACTGACGGTCGACCATGGTGACTGACGGTCGACAATGGTGACAGATGGTCGACCATGTTGACAGACGGTCGACCATGGTGACTGACGGTCAACCATGGTGACTGACGGTCAACCATGGTGACTGACGGTTGACCATGGTGACAGACGGTCAACCATGGTGACTGACGGTCGACCATGGTGACTAACGATCGACAATGTTGACTGACGGTTGACCATGGTGACTGACGGTTGACCATGGTGACTGACGGTCGACCATGGTGACTGACGGTCGACCATGGTGACTGACGGTCGACCATGGTGACTGACGGTCGACCACGGTGAATGACGGTCGACCATGGTGACCAACGGTCGACAATGTTGACTGACGGTTGACCATGGTGACTAACGATCGACAATGTTGACTGACGGTTGACCATGGTGACTGACGGTTGACCATGGTGACTGACGGTCGACCATGGTGACTGACGGTCGACCATGGTGACTGACGGTCGACCATGGTGACTGACGGTCGACCATGGTGACTGACGGTCGACCATGGTGACTGATTGTCGACCATGTTGACTGACGGTCAACCATGGTGACTAACGGTCGACCATGGTGACATACGGTCAACCATGGTGACTGGCAGTCGACCGTGGTGTCTGAGGGTCAACCATGGTAACTGACGGTCGACCTTGGTGACTAACGGTTGACCATGGTGACATACGGTCAACCAAGGTGACTGACAGTCGACCGTGGTGACTGAGGGTCAACCACGATGGTGAACGGTCAACCAAGGTGCTTGTCGGTAAATCGTGGTAACTGACAGTCAACCATAGTGAGTGACAGTCAACCATGGTGACTGACGGTCAACCATGGTGACTGATGGTGAACCAAGATGACTGACGGTCGACCATGGTGACAGACGGTCGACCATGGTGACTGACGGTCAACCATGGTGATTGACGGTCAACCAAGGTGTTGGACGGTCAAACGTGGTAACTGAGAGTCAACCATGGTGAGTGATGGTCAACCATGGTGATTTTCAGTCAACCTTGGTAACTGACGGTCAACCATGGTCACTGACGGTTAAACATGGTGACTGACGGTCAACCATGGTGACTGACAGTCGACCGTGGTGACTGAGTTCAACCGTGGTGACTGACGGTCAACCGTGGTGACTGACGGTCAACCATGGTGATGGACGGTCAACCATGGTGACTGACGGTCGACCATGGTGACTGATGGTCAACCATGATGACTGATGGGCGACCATGGTGACTAACGGTCGACCATGGTGACATACGGTCAACCATGGTGACTGACGGTCAACCATGGTGGTGGACGGTCAACCATGGTGTTGGACGGTCAATCGTGGTAACTGAGAGTCAACCATGGTGATTTTCAGTCAATCTTGGTAACTGACGGTCAACCATGGTCACTGACGGTCAAACATGGTGACTGACGGTCATGGTGGTGGACGATCAAACATGGTGGTGGTCGGTCAATCATGGTGACTGACAGTCGACAATGGTGGTGGATCGTGACTGAGGTCAACCAGTGTGATTGACGGTCAACCATGGTGATGGATGGTCAATCATGGTAACTGACGGTCGACCATGGTGACTGACGGTCAACCATGGTGACTGACGGTCAACCATGGTGATGGACGGTCGACCATGGTGACTGACGGTCAACCATGGTGACTGACGGTCGACCATGGTGACTGACGGTCGACCATGGTGACTGACGGTCGACAATGGTGACAGACGGTCGACCATGTTGACAGACGGTCGACCATGGTGACTGACGGTCAACCATGGTGACTGACGGTCAACCATGGTGACTGACGGTTGACCATGGTGACAGACGGTCAACCATGGTGACTGACGGTCGACCATGGTGACAGACGGTCGACCATGGTGATTGACGGTCAAGCATTGTGACTCACATTCGACCATGGTGATTAACGGTCAACCATTGTGACAGACGGTCGACCACGGTGATTGAAGGTCAACCATTGTGACTGACGGTCGACCATGGTGATTGACGGTCAACCATGGTGACTGACGGTCGACCATGGTGGTGGACGGTCACCCATGGTGGTGGACGGTCAACCATGGTGACTGACGGTCAACCACGGTCATTAATGGTGGTGGACAGTCAACCATGGTGACTGATGGTCAACCATGGTGACTGACGGTCAACCAAGGTGACTGACGGTCAACCATGGTGACTGACGGTTGACCATTGTTTATTTTACTATCCTTATATAGAATCATATTTTTACTCTGTAATTAAATTGACGACTATTTGTTGTTTAGCTTTTTAAATAATTTAACTGAATATTGAAATGTTTTAATTTATCTGTAGATTTATTATTATTATTATTATTGTACTGTAAAGCGCTATAGACCAGTCCGTGTTATTATGGCACTATATAAATATTGTATTTTAATATTATTATTAAAAATTTGTAATATTTACAAATCATGACGATGTTTCATGGAACATTCAAGACAACATGACTACAGACTGAAGCCAACAGAGGCAAAGGTGACATAAAGGGGCCAGGTGGTCATTAGCGAGAGACGTAGAACCGCTCCATCAAAGGCTGTTATTGCATTCCATATACCTGTATGATTTTATCGTCCTGATCATATGCTGTACATAGTTCTTTGTCACAACTGACAGGTTGTGGTGAAAGAACCAGATATCTAGATTTGCAGCGACAGTCGCTGTAAACAGCCTTTCATCAGACTCAGTACGTGTTATCAAATTCATCTATAACACCCACAATCCCACAGGATGGCTGATTTAAGCTGCCGTAGATTTGACTGATTCAGATGACAACAACAGATATCTTCATTCAACTCAATAGTCACTGGAAAACTTCTTTCAACAGACACAGTGCGGGTTATCTAAGTCATCTCTAACAGGCACCCTCCCCCAGGGTAACATTCCTTTCTGCAGTGAGTCAGACCCACACATCTGGTGGAGTGACCCTAAATGTCCATAAGTGAACAACACATTCACAACTTGCCCATTACGAGGGACCCACAATAACTACCAGCACCAGCACAACTGGTGTAGTATGAGGGACCCACAATAACTACCAGCACCAGCACAACTGGTGTAGAATGAGGGTCCCACATTAAGAAACAGTGATAACAAAACAGGTCTAATAAAAGGGTCCCAAAATAATGACTATCACTGACACAACATTTCCTATACGATGGTCCCACGCAAATGAGCAAGCAGCACATTCACAACATGGCCATTACGAGGGACCCACAGTGCCACACTAATGACCAGCTCAAGCATAACTGGTGCAGTAGGAGGGTCCCACATTAAAGCGACCAGTGCTGACAGAACTGGTCTAACAAGTCGGTCCTGCATAACAAACATACAACGTTGACAAAACTGGTTCAATATGACGGTACCACATTAACAACCAGCGCTGACACAATTGGTCCAGTACGACGGTCCCACATTAATAACCAGCGTTGACACAACTGGTCCAATACGATAGTCCCCCATTAACAATCAGCGCTGACACAACTGGTCCAATACGATGGTCCCCCATTAACAATCAGCGCTGACACAACTGGTCCAATATGACAGTCCCCCATTAACAACCAGCGCTGACACAACTGGTCCAATACGATGGTCCCCCATTAACAATCAGCGCTGACACAATTAGTCCAATACGATGGTCCCCCATTAACAATCAGCGCTGACACAACTGGTCCAATATGACAGTCCCCCATTAACAACCAATGCTGACACAACTGGTCCAATATGACAGTCCCCCATTAACAATCAGCGCTGACACAACTGGTCCAATATGACAGTCCCCCATTAACTACCAGCGCTGACACAACTGGTCCAATACGATGGTCCCCCATTAACAATCAGCGCTGACACAACTGGTCCAATACGATGGTCCCCCATTAACAATCAGCGCTGACACAATTGGTCCAATATGACAGTCCCCCATTAACAACCAATGCTGACACAACTGGTCCAATATGACAGTCCCCCATTAACAACCAGCGCTGACACAACTGGTCCAATATGACAGTTCCCCATTAACAGCCAGCGCTGACACAACTGGTCCAATATGACAGTTCCCCATTAACAACCAGCGCTGACACAACTGGTCCAATATGACAGTCCCCCATTAACCACCAGTGCTGACACAACTGGTCCAATATGACATTAGCAATCAGATCTGACAGAACTGGTCCAACAAGAATATCATATATTAACATCCAGCACTGATACTACTGGTCCTATAAGTGTGTCAAACAAAAATGACCATCACTGATACATCTAGTCCTATACGACACTGCCACATAAACAAATTACATATTCACAACGTGTCCATTACGAGGATGCCACATTACCCACCCATCTCTGACACATCTGGTCTAATATATGAGAGTCCCACAGTAACTAGTAATACAAACACCACTGGTGCAGTACAAGGGCCCTACAATAATAAGAAGTGATGACACACCTGGTCCAATACCGTGGATCCACATTAGCGATCAACGCTATCACAATTACTCCAATGGTAGTCCCACATTAACGAACAGCGTTGACAAAACTGGTCCAATTCAAGAGTGACAATAGCACAAACATAATTGGTTGAGTACAAGGGCCCACGTTATCGACCAGCGCTGACACAACTATTCCAATACGAGGGTCCCACATTAATGAACAGCGTTGACAAAACTGGTCCAATATGAAGTTCCCACATTAACATCCACCGCAGACACAACTGGTCTAACAAGAGGGTCCCACAGCAATTACCAGAACAAACACAACTGGTCCAATAAGAGGGTCCCACATTAACTACCAGAACAGACACAACTGGTCCAATAAGAGGGACCCACATTAATTACCAGAACAAACACAACTGGTCCAATAAGAGGGTCCCACATTAATTACCAGAACAAACACAACTGGTCCAATAAGAGGGTCCCACATTAACTACCAGAACAGACACAACTGGTCCAATAAGAGGGTCCCACATTAACTACCAGAACAGACACAACTGGTCCAATAAGAGGGTCCCACATTAACTACCAGAACAGACACAACTGGTCCAATAAGAGGGTCCCACATTAATTACCAGAACAAACACAACTGGTCCAATAAGAGGGTCCCACATTAATTACCAGAACAAACACAACTGGTCCAATAAGAGGGTCCCACATTAACTACCAGAACAGACACAACTGGTCCAATAAGAGGGTCCCACATTAATTACCAGAGCAGACACAACTGGTCTAACAAGAGGGTCCCACATTAATTACCAAAACAGACACAACTGGTCCAATAAGAGGGTCCCACATTAATAACCAGAACAGACACAATTGGTCCAATAAGAGGGTCCCACATTAATTACCAGAACAGACACAACTGGTCCAATAAGAGGGTCCCACATTAATTACCAGAACAGACACAACTGGTCCAATAAGAGGGTCCCACATTAATTACCAGAACAAACACAACTAGTCCAATAAGAGGGTCCCACATTAACTACCAGAACAGACACAACTGGTCCAATAAGAGGGTCCCACATTAACTACCAGAACAGACACAACTGGTCCAATAAGAGGGTCCCACATTAACTACCAGAACAGACACAACTGGTCCAATAAGAGGGTCCCACATTAATTACCAGAGCAGACACAACTGGTCTAACAAGAGGGTCCCACATTAATTACCAAAACAGACACAACTGGTCCAATAAGAGGGTCCCACATTAATAACCAGAACAGACACAATTGGTCCAATAAGAGGGTCCCACATTAATTACCAGAACAGACACAACTGGTCCAATAAGAGGGTCCCACATTAATTACCAGAACAGACACAACTGGTCCAATAAGAGGGTCCCACATTAATTACCAGAACAGACACAACTGGTCCAATAAGAGGGTCCCACATTAATTACCAGAACAGACACAACTGGTCCAATAAGAGGGTCCCACATTAATTACCAGAACAGACACAACTGGTCCAATAAGAGGGTCCCACATTAATTACCAGAACAGACACAACTGGTCCAATAAGAGGGTCCCATATTAATTACCAGAACAGACACAACTGGTCCAATAAGAGGGTCCCACATTAACTACCAGAACAGACACAACTGGTCCAATAAGAGGGTCCCACATTAATTACCAGAACAGACACAACTGGTCCAATAAGAGGGTCCCACATTAATTACCAGAACAGACACAACTGGTCCAATAAGAGGGTCCCATATTAATTACCAGAACAGACACAACTGGTCCAATAAGAGGGTCCCATATTAATTACCAGAACAGACACAACTGGTCCAATAAGAGGGTCCCATATTAATTACCAGAACAGACACAACTGGTCCAATAAGAGGGTCCCACATTAACTACCAGAACAGACACAACTGGTCCAATAAGAGGGTCCCACATTAACTACCAGAACAGACACAACTGGTCCAACAAGAGGGTCCCATATTAATTACCAGAACAGACACAACTGGTCCAATAAGAGGGTCCCACATTAACTACCAGAACAGACACAACTGGTCCAATAAGAGGGTCCCACATTAATTACCAGAACAGACACAACTGGTCCAATAAGAGGGTCCCACATTAATTACCAGAACAGACACAACTGGTCCAATAAGAGGGTCCCACATTAACTACCAGAACAGACACAACTGGTCCAATAAGAGGGTCCCATATTAATTACCAGAACAAACACAACTGGTCCAATAAGAGGGTCCCACATTAATTACAAGAAGAAACACAACTGGTCCAATAAGAGGGTCCCACATTAATTACCAGAAGAAACACAACTGGTCCAATAAGAGGGTCCCATATTAATTACCAGAACAGACACAACTGGTCCAATAAGAGGGTCCCACATTAATTACCAGAACAGACACAACTGGTCCAATAAGAGGGTCCCACATTAATTACCAGAACAAACACAACTGGTCCAATAAGAGGGTCCCACATTAATTACCAGAACAGACACAACTGGTCCAATAAGAGGGTCCCACATTAATTACCAGAACAGACACAACTGGTCCAATAAGAGGGTCCCACATTAACTACCAGAACAAACACAACTGGTCCAATAAGAGGGTCCCACATTAATTACCAGAACAGACACAACTGGTCCAATAAGAGGGTCCCACATTAATTACCAGAACAGACACAACTGGTCCAGTGCTCCAGCTCCATCCTTCTACAACATCACATGCAGATGTTCCGAAAATAACGATTCTTAAGAAACTTTTTTTGAAGACTGTGTCAACGACTGTGTCAACGACCATCATAGTAGTCTGCGTCTTAGTGACCGCAGTCACGTGACAGTGATCAAAATCTCAATAGATCAGCTTTGACCATTCAATTGAATCAAACAGGGTTTTGGTCACAAAGCTGTACCAAGTCTAAGGTGTTTTATTATTTAAACCGAAAATGAGCATAAGTATATCAACAAAGACCAATCATCATATGTTTAGATGATTTTTTTTATTATACTCACAATGTTCTAGGACTCTAAAGTGCGACCAGATTCTTCCAACTGTCAAATCCAATTGTTTACTTTTAAGTTTAACTAAACACAGGGTTTTAGCATTGTACATGATTCGGCTTCAACTGCATATAATTTCATGCATCTAACAAAGATTGTTATTTCTGTAGAATTCATGCAATGTGTTCTATAAACGTAACACTAAAGTAATTTTAGAATTGCATGTTTTCATTGAACATATGAGCTGCTAAGTTCACTATTGCTTTACATTTGCTACATAGTCTTAAGACATTGTCATAATGAAATGAAAAAAACAAAAACTTAGGAGTTTATAATACTGCATTACTCAGTTAAAGTATGCTAGCTTACTGAGTTCATTATGTATGTATTAATGTCGTAAAAGTGCCGTCACCACACTCAACAAATGTATGACGTATGGCTTGGAGATCCATGTCAAGTATTTGTTTATTAATGTGTTTACATATTTATTAAAATTAATACATATCCAGCACGCATATAGTACAGTCAACACGAAAAACTAATCCCTCAATCAATATATAGCAACACTTTTAAACTATAAGCACCTTTCTTCTGGGGTCCTGTATGCAGCGCCTTAGGCACTTCAAAATATACAAGGGTCTCCAATAAATGTGCTCAAAACCAATCAAAAGTAGTGTGTGGTAGATTTGCGTGCAGCACAGAAGATACATTAGAGGTTAGATTAATAGATTTGAGATTTGTATACTAGAACTGAGTAGAACTCTTCCGAGTAGAATATAATTCAGTAGAGTAGAGTAGTATGGCTCAGGATATGTAAAGTAGATTCACGTTCAATCAGGATATAATGTAGAGCAAATCAAGAGTGGAGTAGAGAACTTGCGAATGAGATCAATTAGTTTTCAAAAACATTTGTTTATGTGCACATTACCTTGTAGTTTGATAAGATTCAATCAAATGTATTTGTTATGACCAGTATTGACCACCAGCATGATCACCTGTTGTATAAAATATTATACCTTGTAACATTGATTCAGTACAGATACATGTACGTATATGTAGTATTTGATGTAAACTGCATTGAGATTAACAGATTAAAAGGTTTTTGAAAAATGTGTTCCTTCCCTCTGTTTTCAAGTACACATGATTACACATCCAAGATATGACAATATTGTATTGAGTGTGAATCTCTCAACTGAAACATGACACGGTATGACAGATTTTTGTAAAAAAAAGTTTATTGAAAATCCAATGGAATAACATAAAAAATAATCCAATGGAATGACATGAAAGAAGTTGCTATGATATATTTTAACTTTTTAATGATCATAATAAAGATGTATCATATTTTCAAATAACTTTGTACAGGACCCTCAAAAATTCTAGCAGAAACAAAATGAAGAGAAAAGAAACATTAGTGAAGAAATTGACACAAACTGCATAATGATGATGATTGATTCGTATCTTTCTGTCATTTCATGGACGCTGGTTTTTTGCTAAAACAAGTCATTATCGAGCACACCATACCATATGAGGTTTACCATAATTATTTATTTGTTGATTTTTTTATTTGCCCAAACTGCACCAGAACATGTGGTCCACATTTATATGGTGTAAACAAATTATATTTATGACGATGGCTCAAAGTAGACAGGTTTTATGTAGCACAATGGGGCCGCTCGTAGTTAGGTTTTATGTCAATTTCCCCTAAATAATAGGACGAAAACATGATGTGCTCTATTCTTATTATTTACAACCTTTATACCATCGATAAATGCATGGTTGGCAGATAATTTCTTTTAATGATATTTAACTGCCTCCGAATATTGACACATGCGTTTGTTTACATTTCTTACTTCGACGCCGCTAGATGGCGCGCGGATACGGAAACAACGCAAGAGAGCACGAGTCCCGCCTCTATTTTGTTTTCCTCCATGGTGTTACTTTCATGGGAACTGAAGCGCAAATTCAGACTCAGAGTACAAAAAGGGTATCATGCCAAGTTTGATCCTTGACGAATGTCATCATTAGAATGTTGCTGGGTGATATGTTTTTAATCTTGTGACATTCAAATTTGCTTTGCAAAATCATGGAGAACTGCTTCATTAAGCAGAAGCAGGCAAAGTCGAACAACAGACAACTACTTGCAATAGGTGTAAATAAAGTCTTATATGGGTGGATTTCATAGAAAACTACCCGTCTGTTTCAGGACAAATTATAAAATGCACACTGTCAACAAGCACGGGTCAGTCTCTTCACTACTGTATTGTGATATGAGGGAGCACTTACCCAACACCCAATTGTCCTCACCTAAGACAACCAAACCCAATCCAAGGATGCAGCCATTGCATATAGTTACATAAAATGTATTATCTTCTAGAAGACATTTAAGAGAAACTGTGAAGAAAGTGTCAAATGGGTTTGCCTGCCCAGCTTCACAACTTAAGCTCCAATATACAACCAAGGCTCCAGGAAACAGCCAGGGCTCAAACTTACAGCCAAGGCTTCTATACACATCCATGCACAGCTCCAGTATACAACCAAGGCTCCAGGAAACAGCCAGGGCTCAAACTTACAGCCAAGGCTTCTATACACATCCATGCACAGCTCCAGTATACAACCAAGGCTCCAGGAAATACAGCCAGGGTTCAAACTTACAGCCAAGGCTTCTATACACATCCATGCACAGCTCCAGTATACAACCAAGGCTCCAGGAAATACAGCCAGGGCTCAAACTTACAGCCAAGGCTTCTATACACATCCATGCACAGCTCCAGTATACAACCAAGGCTCCAGGAAACAGTCAGGGCTCCAATTTACAGCTAGGGCTATAATATACATCCAGGGCTTCAATACACAGCCATGCACAGCTCCAGTATACAACCAAGGCTACAGGAAACAGCCAGGGCTCAAACTTACAGCCAAGGCTTCAATACACAGCCATGCACAGCTCCAATATACAACCAAGGCTGCAGTTAACTGCCTGGGCTCCAGTTTAGAGACAAAGCTATAATCTACATCCAGAGCTCCAATATATAACCAATAGGCTCCAACATATGCAGGACTATAATATACAACCATGGCTCCAATATACAACCATGGGTCCAATACACATCCAGGGCACCAACAATTACAGCCAGGCCTCCAGTACACAACCAGGGCTCCAATATACAGCCACTGGCTGCCAGGGCACCAGTGTACAGCCAAAGCTATAATATACATTCAGAGCTCCAATATATAACCATGGCTCCAAATACATCCATGGCTCCAACATACAACCATGGCTCCAAAATACAACCATGGCTCCAACATACAACCATGGCTCCAACATACAACCATGGCTCCAACATACAACCATGGCCCCAATATACAACCGTGGCCCTAATATACAACCATGGCCCCAATATACAACCATGGCCCCAATATACAACCATGGCTCCAACATACAACCATGGCCCCAATATACAACCATGGCTCCAACATACAACCATGGCTTCAACATACAACCAGGGCTCCAACATACAACCATGGCTCCAATATACAACCAGGGCTGCAACATAAAACCATGGCTCCAATATACAACCATGGCTCCAACATATACAACCATGGTTCCAACATACAACCAGGGCTCCAACATACAACCAGGGCTCCAATATACAACCATGGCCCCAATATACAAACAGGACTCCAACATACAACCAGGGCTCCAACATACAACCATTGCCCCAATATACATCCAGGGCTCCAACATACAGCCAGGCCTCCAGTATACAACCAGGGCTCCAATATACAACCACAGTTCCAGTATACTGCCAGGGCTCCAATAATACGTTGCGACTATGTAGTATAATATTAGGCCTGCCACTAGAAAAACAGTATTTAGTAGCAATGAGCAATTTTGAACTTTACATCATTGTTCAGTTTGTAAACATTTAGACTGGTGTGTGATTAGACTGGTATGTGTCCATTTTGACTGGCATGTGTTCATTTAGACTGGTATAGGTCCACTTAGACTGGTATGTGTCCACTTGACTGGTATGTGTCTACTTAGACTGCTATGTGTCCATTTAGACTGGTATGTGTCTATTTAGACTGTTATGTGTCTACTTAGACTGGCATGTGTCCATTTAGACTGGTATTTGTCCACTTGGACTGGTATGTGTCCATTTAGACTGGTATGTGTCCACTTGGACTGGTATGTGTCCATTTAGACTGTTATGTGTCTACTTAGACTGGTATGTGTCCATTTAGACTGGTATGTGTCCACTTGGACTGGTATGTGTCCATTTAGACTGGTATGTGTCCACTTAGACTGGTAAGTGTCTACTTAGACTGGCATGTGTCTACTTAGACTGGTATGTGTCTACTTAGACTGGCATGTGTCCATTTAGACTGGTATGTGTCCACTTAGACTGGTATGTGTCCACTTAGACTGGTATGTGTCCACTTAGACTGGTAAGTGTCTACTTAGACTGGCATGTGTCTACTTAGACTGGTATGTGTCTACTTAGACTGGCATGTGTCCATTTAGACTGGTATGTGTCCACTTAGACTGGTATGTGTCCACTTAGACTGGTATGTGTCCACTTAGACTGGTATGTGTCCACTTAGACTGGTATGTGTCTACTTAGACTGGTAGGTGTCCACTTAGACTGTTATGTGTCTACTTAGACTGGTATGTGTCCATTTAGACTGGTATGTGTCCACTTAGACTGGTATGTGTCCATTTAGACTGGTATGTGTCCACTTAGACTGGTATGTGTCTACTTAGACTGGCATGTGTCCATTTAGACTGGTATGTGTCCACTTAGACTGGTAGGTGTCCACTTAGACTGGTATGTGCCCACTTAGACTGGTATGTGTCCACTTAGACTGGTATGTGTCTACTTAGACTGGTAGGTGTCCACTTAGACTGGTAGGTGTCCACTTAGACTGGTATGTGTCCACTTAGACTGGTATGTGTCCACTTAGACTGGTATGTGTCTACTTACACTGGTATGTGTCCACTTAGACTGGTATGTGTCCACTTAGACTGGTAGGTGTCCACTTAGACTGGTATGTGTCCACTTAGACTGGTATGTGTCTACTTAGACTGGTATGTGTCCACTTAGACTGGTATGTGTCTACTTAGACTGGTATGTGTCCACTTAGACTGGTATGTGTCTACTTAGACTGGTAGGTGTCCACTTAGACTGGTATGTGTCCACTTAGACTGGTATGTGTCCACTTAGACTGGTATGTGTCTACTTAGACTGGTATGTGTCCACTTAGACTGGTATGTGTCCACTTAGACTGGTATGTGTCTACTTAGACTGGTATGTGTCCACTTAGACTGGTAGGTGTCTACTTAGACTGGTAGGTGTCCACTTAGACTGGAATGTGTCCACTTAGACTGGTATGTGTCCACTTAGACTGGTATGTGTCCACTTAGACTGGTATGTGTCTACTTAGACTGGTATGTGTCCACTTAGACTGGTAGGTGTCCACTTAGACTGGCATGTGTCCATTTAGACTGGTATGTGGCCCTTTAAATTTATATGTGTCTACTTAGACTGGTACGTGTCCATTTAGACTAGTATGTGTCTACTTAGACTGGTATGTGTCTACTTAGACTGGTATGTGTCTACTTAGACTGGTATGTGTCCACTTAGACTGGTATGTGTCCACTTAGACTGGCATGTGTCTACTTAGACTGGTATGTGTCCACTTAGACTGGTATGTGTCCACTTAGACTGGTATGTGTCTACTTAGACTGGTATGTGTCCACTTAGACTGGTATGTGTCCACTTATACTGGTATGTGTCCACTTAGACTGGCATGTGTCCACTTAGACTGGTATGTGTCCACTTAGACTGTTATGTGTCTACTTAGACTGGTATGTGTCCACTTAGACTGGTATGTGTCCACTTAGACTGGCATGTGGCCCTTTAAATTTATATGTGTCTACTTAGACTGGTATGTGTCCATTTAGACTGGTATGTGTCCATTTAGACTGGTATGTGTCTACTTAGACTGGTACGTGTCCATTTAGACTAGTATGTGTCTACTTAGACTTGTATGTGTCCATTTAGACTGGTATGTGTCTACTTAGACTGGAATGTGTGTATGGCACACACAGAGACATAAAGACACATGTATCCACTTTGAATATGTGGACAGGTGCATATTTAAAACTGCATAAATGCTGGTAGTGAATGGATTAATCTACAGAAAAACATTCAAAAATGGTGGGTAAGAACCAATGGGAGATGATATAAACTGTATGTAACATTACTTTCATGGGAACTGAAGCACAATTTCAAACTCACAAAGGCTGCCATGCCAATTTGATCCTTGCCGAATGTCATCATTAGAACGTTGCTGGCTGGTATGTTTTTAATCTTGTGACATTCAAATCTGCCTTGCTACTGAAACTGTGATCCATCTGATCTGATGATCTGATGGATCACATATACAGCATTATACCCAAAATCATGGAGAACTGCTTCATTAAGCAGAAGCAGGCAGAGTCAAACAACAGACAGCGACTTGCAGCAGGTGATGAACACTCTGTATCTGATCATAAAACCACCTGGGGTGGATTTATTAGAACACTATACCTGTGTGTTCCAGAACAAACCACAAAGTGCTCACTGTCAACAAGCACGGGTCAGTCTCTTCACTGCTGAATTGTGATAAGAGGGAGCACTACACCCAAATATCCTCACCTCAGACAACCAAATCCAATCCAAGGATGCAGCCATTGCGTAGTTACATCAAATTAATCATCTTCTAGAATAAATTTCAGAGAAACTATGAAGAAAGTGTCGATTGGGTTTGACAGCCAAGCTTCACAACTTAAGCTCCAATATACAATATACAACCAAGGCTCCAGTAAACAGCCAGGGTTCCAATTTACATCCAGGGCTATAATATACGTCCAGGGCTTTAATACACAGCCATGCACAAGTCCAATATACAACCAAGGCTGCAGTAAACAGCGAGGGCTTCAATTTACAGCCATAGCTATAACATACATCTTGGGCTTCAATACACAGCCATGCACAGCTCCAATATACAACCAAGGCTGCAGTAAACAGTTTCTTGGAGAACTGCTTCATTAAGCAGAAGCAGGCAGAGTAGAACAACAGACACCTACTTGCAGCAGGTGAAATTAAGTCTTAAATGGGTGGATTTCATAGAAAACTACCCGTGTGTTTCAGGACAAATTACAAAGTGCTCACTGTCAACAAGCACAGGTCAGTCTCTTCACTGCTGCATTGTGATATGAGGGAGCACTACACCCAATTGTCCTCATCTCAGACTACCAAACCCAATCCAAGGATGCAGCCATTGCATATAGTTAGATAAAATTAATCATCTTCTAGAAGACATTTTAGAGAAACTGTGAAGAAATTGTCAATTGGGTTTGACAGCCCAGCTTCACAACTTAAGCTCCAATATACAACCAAGGCTTTAATAAACAGCCAGGGTTCCAATTTACAGCCATAGCTATAATATACATCCAGGGCTTCAATACACAGCCATGCACAGCTCCAATTTACAACCAGGGCTGTAGTAAACAGCCAGGGTTCCAATTTACAGCCAGGGCTATAACATACATCCGGGGCTTCAATACACAGCCATGCACAGCTCCAATATACAACCAAGGCTGGTATATACCAGTGCAAGTACTTAGACTGATATGTGTCCACTTAGACTGGTAAGTGTCTACTTAGACTGGCATGTGTCTACTTAGACTGGTATGTATCTACTTAGACTGGTATCTGTCCATTTAGACTGGCATGTGTCCATTTTGACTGGTATGTGTCCATTTAGACTGGTATGTGTCTACTTAGACTGGCATGTGTCCATTTAGACTGGTATGTGTCCACTTAGACTGGTATGTGTCCACTAAGACTGGTATGTGTCCACTTAGACTGGTATGTGTCTACTTAGACTGGCATGTGTCCATTTAGACTGGTATGTGTCTACTTAGACTGGTAGGTGTCCATTTAGACTGGTATGTGTCCATTTAGACTTGTGTGTGTCTACTTAGACTGGCATGTGTCCATTTAGATTGGTATGTGTCTACTTAGACTGGTATGTGGCCATTTAGATTGATATGTGTCTACTTAGACTGGTATGTGTCCATTTAGACTGGTATGTGTCTACTTAGACTGGTATGTGTCCATTTAGACTGGTATGTGTCTACTTAGACTGGAATGTGTATACGGCACACACAGAGACATAAAGACACAAATATCCACTTTGAAACTGTGGACAGGTGCATATTTAAAACTGCATAAATGCTGGTAGTGAATGGATTAATCTACAGAAAAACATTCAAAAATGGTGGGTAAGAACCAATGGGAGATGATATAAACTGTATGTAACATTACTTTCATGGGAACTGAAGCACAATTTCAAACTCACAAAGGCTGCCATGCCAATTTGATCCTTGCCGAATGTCATCATTAGAACGTTGCTGGCTGGTATGTTTTTAATCTTGTGACATTCAAATCTGCCTTGCTACTGAAACTGTGATCCATCTGATCTGATGATCTGATGGATCACATATACAGCATTATACCCAAAATCATGGAGAACTGCTTCATTAAGCAGAAGCAGGCAGAGTCAAACAACAGACAGCGACTTGCAGCAGGTGATGAACACTCTGTATCTGATCATAAAACCACCTGGGGTGGATTTATTAGAACACTATACCTGTGTGTTCCAGAACAAACCACAAAGTGCTCACTGTCAACAAGCACGGGTCAGTCTCTTCACTGCTGTATTGTGATATGAGGGAGCACTACACCCAATTGTCCTCACCTCAGACAACCAAACCCAATCCAAGGATGCAGCCATTGCATACAGTTACATGAATCATCTTCTGGAAGAAACCTCAGCGAAACTGTGAAGAAAATGTTGATTGGGTCTGATGGCCCAGCTTCACAACATAAGAATCAATTTATAGTGGCTGCTGCAAAACCTCTGCAGAAGAAATATGGCATAAAATCCAGGACTCCAACACACAGCCACAGCTCCAATATACAACCAAGGCTCCCATATACAGCCAGGGCTCTAACACACAGCCATAGCTCCAATATACATCCAAGGCTCCAGTATATAGCCAGGACTCCAACACACAGCCACAGCTCCAATATACAACCAAGGCTCCCCTATACAGCCAGGGCTCTAACACACAGCTACAGCTCCAATATACAACCAAGGCTCCCATATACAGCCAGGGCTCTAACACACAGCCATAGCTCCAATATACATCCAAGGCTCCAGTATATAGCCAGGACTCCAACACACAGTCACAGCTCCAATATACAACCAAGGCTCCCCTATACAGCCAGGACTCCAACACACAGCTACAGCTCCAATATACAACCAAGGCTCCCCTATACAGCCAGGACTCCAACACACAGCTACAGCTCCAATATACAACCAACCCTCCCCTATACAGCCAGGACTCCAATACACAGTCACAGCTCCAACATACAACCAAGGCTCCCCTATACAGCCAGGACTCCAATACACAGTCACAGCTCAAATATACAACCAAGGCTCCCTATACAGCCAGGACTCCAACACACAGTCACAGCTCCAATATACCACCAAGGGTCCCCTATACAGCCAGGAATCCAATAGGGCGTGTAAGTCTCATGAGCAAAAACGATGCTGGGAGCAGTTGGGGGCAGAAAGTCCATATTCTCCATGTTAACGTATAGGACTTTGTTTTGTTTTTGGTTGTAATAATCGAACTGTACCAGTCTAATTATTTTAGTTACACTGTCCGAAGGATTATTACAAGTAGAAGCAGTTGCACACTTTGCCGGTGACAATGATCACGGAAATCATGAATTTTAATCGATTATAATGATGGTTGCCATGGCAACGCCGGCTTGTGCTTGTGTTCGGCGATCTTGACTAATCCTGAAAAGTGCCATTTTACACGCAGTACAACCTGTTTGAGGCAAACGCATAAATGTGTTATGATTATGTGCATTTAGACAACTTGTCAGATATAAGTGCTTATCGAAACCACAACGTACAGCTATATAATATGCAAAACCCGTAAAAAATCGCTATGTCTATGATAGTGTGGTAAACTCAATATTAAATCGGACATTAAAGATAAGAAAGGTATAACACAAGATATTTATGTCCTGATTTTCCTAATATTCATCAGTCGGAAGTTACAACTGTCATCCATCGAATATTATTCTAATGACCAGTCCCAAAATCAGCTCCAATCGCGCGGAGTCACACCATTTATCGTGACACACTTACGGGCCCTATACACAGTCACAGCTCCAATATACAACCAAGGCTCCCCTATACAGCCAGGACTCCAACACACAGCTACAGCTCCAATATACAACCAAGGCTCCAGTATATAGCCAGGACTCAATGCACAGCTACAGCTCACATATAAAACAAAGGCTCCACTATACAGCCAGGGCTCCAACACATAGTCATGGCTCCAATGCACAACCCAGACTCCAGTGTATAGCCAGGTTTCCAATATACAACCAAAGCCCAAGTATACAGCCAGGGCTATACTATTCATTCAGGGCTCCAATATATAGTCAAGGCTATAGTAATATCCATAGTATACATCCATGGCTCCACTAAGACAACCACAGCTCCAACATATATATATATATATATAATTTTATTTTATTATCTCTACATGTTATTTAGTTAAACCAAGTAAGTTTATACTATTAAACTTTATACATTTTAAATTAGTCACATTGTGACTACATTTTCCACATGGTAGAGTTCACTGCATGCAGTGGTCAGTGGAGTAGTTGTGGTAGGGACTTATTCTGACATAGAGGGGCTTAGACTTATATTTAGGCTTATTTTAATAATATTAGGGGATTATGCCAAAAAAAGAAAATACGCTGCAAACGCCAATATGTGTGTTGTCTGCTGATGTGCCACACACTACACTTGGTACCGGAAGTTGAATCTCCCCATACAACACTTTGTACATGGAAGTGGATCAGCAATGTCAAGTCCCCACCCAGCGAGCTGGAGACCGCCATAAGGACAGTCTACCAGGGAATGAATCCATGTAGAACATTGACATTCTACCAGGGAATGAATCCATGTAGAACATTGACATTCTACCAGGGAATGAATCCATGTAGAACATTGACATTCTACCAGGGAATGACTCCATGTAGAACATTGACATTCTACCAGGGAATGAATCCATGTAGAACATTGACATTCTACCAGGGAATGACTCCATGTAGAACATTGACATTCTACTGTTGTTTCATTACATGTTGTTCTCAGTAATAAACTCCCACACTATGTTTGCTTGTGCCACTATCACGAGAACTTCATTACTGCAGCAATGCCCAGCACAAAGCAATCCTATATTTATCCTTGTACACAAACGATTTACAAAAAATCTTCTTGTGTGAGCCCGATTGTAATGAATGTTGGCTTAGCGCATGTGAAAAGTGTTCTAATGAGAAAGGTTTCACAGATGCCTTCCCAGCTGATGAATCCAGTCAAGTGACATTTTGACTGGCATGTATCCATTTAGACTGGTATGTGTCCATTTAGACTGGCATGTGTCCATTTATACTGGCATGTGTCCATTTAGACTGGTATGTGTCCATTTAGACTGGTATGTGTCCATTTAGACTGGCATGTGTCCATTTAGACTGGCATGTGTCCACTTAGACTGACACGTGTCCTTTTAGACTCGCATGTGTCCATTTAGACTGGCATGTGTCCATCTAGACTGGTATGTGTCCATTTAGACTGGCATGTGTCCTTTTAGACTGGTATGTGTCTACTTAGACTGGTATATGACCATTTAGACTGGTAAGTGTCCATTTAGACTGGTATGTGTCCACTTATACTGGTATGTGTCCAGTTAGACTGCAATGTGTCCATTTAGACTGGTATGTGTCTACTTAGACTGGTATGTGTCCATTTAGACTGGTATGTGTCCACTTAGACTAGTATGTGTCCATTTAGACTGGAATGTGTCTACTTAGACTGGTATGTGTCTACTTAGACTGGTATGTGTCTACTTAGACTGGTATGTGTCCACTTAGACTAGTATGTGTCCATTTAGACTGGTACGTGTCTACTTAGACTGGTATGTGTCTACTTAGACTGGTATGTGTCCACTTAGACTGGTATGTGTCTACTTAGACTGGTATGTGTCCACTTAGACTAGTAATTGTGTCCATTTAGACTGGTATGTGTCCACTTAGACTAGTATGTGTCCATTTAGACTGGTATGTGTCTACTTAGACTGGTATGTGTCTACTTAGACTGGTATGTGTCTACTTAGACTGGTATGTGTCCATTTAGACTGGTATGTGTCTACTTAGACTGGTATGTGTCCACTTAGACTAGTAATTGTGTCCATTTAGACTGGTATGTGTCCACTTAGACTAGTATGTGTCCATTTAGACTGGCATGTGTCTACTTAGACTGGTATGTGTCCACTTAGACTGGTATGTGTCTACTTAGACTGGTATGTGTCTACTTAGACTGGTATGTGTATACGGCGCACACAGAGACATAAAGACACACATATCCACTTTGAATGCATGGACAGTTGCATATTTGAAACTGCATAAATGTCGGTAGTGAGTGGATTAATCTGCAGAAAAACATCCACGAATGTTGGGTAAGAACCATGGGAGATGATATTTGTAATGCAAAAGCAACCTCAAATGGTGAGGAAGAACCATGGGAGATGATATCTGAGAAACGGTATAAACTGTACGTAACGTTACCATAGAGGAAGCCTAGAGATGGGACTCCTATTAATCCTTTTGTGACATTCGAAACGCAGCGCCACCTTGTGGGCATGTAGTTGGCAACATGGAGTCAAACAACAGACAGAGACTTGCAGCAGGTGATGAACACTCTGTATCTGATAATAAAATCTTCTAAGGGTGGATTTCTTAGAAAACTATACCTGTGTGTTTCAGAACAAACTACAAAGTGCTCACTGTCACCAAGCACGGGTCAGTCTCTTCACTGCTGTATTGTGATATGAGGGAGCACTACACCCAATTGTCCTCACCTCAGACAACCAAACCCAATCCAAGTATGCAGCCATTGCGTAGTTACACTAAATTAATCATCTTCTAGAAGAAACTGTGAAAAAACAGTGAAAAAACTGAAGAAAGTGCCGATTGGGTTTGACAGCCAAGCTTCACAACTTAAGCTCCAATATAAAACCAAGGCTCCAGTAAACAGCCAGGGCTCCAATTTACAGCCATGGCTATAATATACATCCAGGGCTTTAATACACAGCCATGCACAGCTCCAATATACAACCAAGGCTGCAGTAAACAGTTTCATGGAGAACTGCTTCATTAAGCAGAAGCAGGCAGAGTCGAACAACAGACAACTACTTGCAATAGGTGTAAATAAAGTCTTATATGGGTGGATTTCATAGAAAACTACCCGTGTGTTTCGATCAGGACAAATTACAAATTGCTCACTGGCAACAAGCACAGGTCAGTCTCTTCACTGCTGTATTGTGATATGAGGGAGCACTACACCCAATTGCCCTCACCTCAGACAACCAAACCCAATCCAAGGATGCAGCCATTGCATACAGTTACATAAAATTAATCATCTTCTAGAAGAAATTTCAGAGAAACTGTGAAGAAAGTGTCAATTGGGTTTGACAGCCCAGCTTCACAACTTAAGCTCCAATATACAACCAAGGCTGCAGTAAACAGCCAGGGCTCCAATTGACAGCCATAGCTATAATATAAATCCAGGGCTTTAATAATAATAATAAATATAATAATAAAAGCATTTATATAGCGCCATAAATCCAAGTTACCTTGTTCGAAGGCGCTGTTACAACATATCATAGAAAGAGATTAAAAGTAAAAAAATCATAAAACATGGCATCAAATATCGAAATAAATTATCATAAAAATACACATACTAATAATAATAACAAATACTTATAATAATAATAATAGTACATATTATGATTGTAAAAATACTAAAAACAGCTCTGAATAATAAATAAATAAATAAGTAAATCCTAAAAACTTAGAACGTCAGTCAGTGTTCAGTGTTCATGAGTAAAAAACTCTTTTGAATAAATAAGTTTTAAGGAGTATTTTGAACTGGTATAACGAATCACATGTTCGCATATTGCGTGGTAGATCGTTCCATAAATGAGGAGCAGCGATGCAGAACGCTCGATCCCCGAACTGGCAGAGATGTGCCATGTTTACAACCAGTAGGGACTCTGATGACGACCGCAATGTTCTGATTGGCTGGTAGAACTCGAGCAGATCGGAGAGGTAGCTAGGCGCAAGTAGATGACTGGCTTTGTACGTTGTTAGGAGGATCTTGTACTGAATGCGATATCGCACGGGGAGCCAATGGAGAGTCTCTAAAATTGGTGTTACGTGGTCGTAACGACTAGCTTTCACCACAACTCGAGTTGCTGCATTTTGTGCTCTCTGCAGCTTGTCTATTAGCAGGTCCGGTAGGCTGTAGAGGAGGCTGTTTCTGTAGTCGAGTCGCGATATAACGAGGGCGTGGACCAAGAGTTCAGTAGCGTGCTGTGTCAGGCAATCTCTTATTGCACGAATTTATGTAGATGGTAATACGCTGCCTGGCACAACTTCAACACTTGGGATTTCATGTTGAACGCACTGTCAAACATAACTCCCAGGTTGCGAGCGACGGTAGTTGGTTTGAGGATGCTGTCACCGATGACAACATCAGTCAGGTTGTGTTTGCCAGCCGAACTTGGTGTGGTGAATACCAGTACTTCAGTCTTGCTGTCATTAAGCTGAAGCCGATGATGAATCATCCATGCTTTCAATTCATCAACACATGCTTGTATGCGTGCAACTGCAATGGTCTCGTCATTAATGTCATTGATCTTAAATGAAACATACAATTGAGAGTCATCAGCAAAGAGATGGAAGTCAAGACGGTGCCGTCTAATTATTTGGCCGATGGGTCCTGTGTAGAGTGTGAACAGAACTGGGCCAAGAAAAGACCCTTGCGGCACTCCCTGGAGCAGCTCCAGTGTGTCTGACTTGGTCTGGCTTAGGCCGACAGTTTGAGTCCTTGAAGACAAGTATGACTCAAACCACTGATGCGCAACGTCTATGACACCTATCCTCTTCATGCAAGCCAACAAGAGCGTATGGTCTACAGTGTCAAAGGCCGCTGACAGATCGAGTAGGACCAGCACGACACCTCTCTTGTTGTCCAGGGCCATCAGGATGTCATTCTGGATTCTCGTCAGCGCAGTTTCCGTACTGTGATTCGGCTTGTAGGCTGACTGGAATGTTTCATGTAAGTTGCCGGACGAGACGTGGTCGATAAGCCTTCTCAGTACAACCCTCTCTGTCAACTTTGAAATAAAGAACAACTTTTGAGATAGGGCGAAAGTTGTACACAGCCATGCACACCTCCAATATACAACCAAGGCTGCAGTAAACAGCCAGGGTTCCAATTTATAGTCATAGATATAATATACATCCAGGGCTTCAATACACAGCCATGCACAGCTCCAATATACAACCAACCCTCCAGTAAACAGCCAGGGCTCCAATTTACAGCCAGGGCTATAATATACATCCAGGGCTTCAATACACAGCCATGCACAGCTCCAATATACAGCCAAGGCTGCAGGTAACTGCCTGGGCTAGGGTTTAGAGACAAAGCTATAATCGACATCCAGAGCTCCAATATATAACCATTAGGCTCCAACATAGGCAGGACTATAATATACACCCAGGACTCTAATGTACAACCATGGCTCCACTATACAACCATGGCCCCAATATACACCCAGGTCTCCAACATACAGCCAGGCCTCCAGTATACAACCAGGGCTCCAATATACTTATTTCTTTACGGTCTATGACTTTTTCAATACCATTATTTCGTTACTAATACTATAATTTACTACAAGTTCACAAGAAATCCACAAGGGGTCGCCGTGACATGCTCAACATATTTTGTCTATTTGTTTTACACATTAGGATAGCAACAATAATAAAGGATAATGAGAAATTCAATGACAAATTTTTTTTTAGGTACAACTCGGCTATTACTACAAAATCCGAAGTGTTATGTTAGATAATTCTGTAGCGGGGTGTCCGCATTGCGTCTCTGCCTCGCGTCACCAGTAGCGACACCGGGCGAAGTTATGGAGAACTTGCAATTCGTAAACAAGATGGTGACTAGTTTCGACTGACAACGCGAGTCCACCCTGTCACAGATTGTGTTTAATTGTTAAGGAGTGACAACTGAGGAAACTATCTTGGGCCAGTAAAATATGAAAACTGGTGGCCCGAACTGGCCCGACATCCTAAAAACATACGTTGGGCCATCAGGCCAGCGCTATTGTCAACCCCTGACTAGGTGTGTTTCAGGACAAACTACAAATTGCTCACTTACAACAAGCACAGGTCAGTCTCTTCACTGCTGTATTGTGATATGAGGGAGCACTACACCCAATTGTCCTCACCTCAGATAACCAATCCCAATCCAAGGATGCAGCCACTGCATACAGTTACATAAAATTAATCATCTTCTAGAAGAAATTTCAGAGAAACTGAAGAAATTGTCAATTGGGTTTGACAGCACAGCTTCACAACTTAAGCTCGAATATACAACCAAGGCTCCAGTAAACAATCAGGGCTCCAATTTATAGCCAGGGCTATAAATATACATCCAGGGCTTCAATACACAGCCATGCACAGCTCCAATATACAACCAAGGCTGCAATAAACAGCCAGGGTTCCAATTTACAGTCATAGATATAATATACACCCAGGGCTTCAATACACAGCCATGCACAGCTCCAATAAACAACCAAGGCTGCAGTAAACAGCCAGGGCTCCAATTTACAGCCAGGGCTATAACATACATCCAGGGCTTCAATACACAGCCATGCACAGCTCCAATATACAATCAAGGCTGCAGTTAACCGCCTGGGTCAGTATTCTCGAAGAAAATTACATCGTACGTAAGAATTTTCATAAATATGGCGGATTCTTACATAGCTGCAAAAATTCGTAAGTTCGTATTCTCGAATGCATTAAGAATTTTCGCAGCTACGGATTTCGTATCGTACGTACGGAAATCTTGCGAGGGTTTGTTTGCGTTGCAATGGACACAATTACAGATTTCTTGGATGTTTTGCCGTTTTAGTTCTGCACACATATTCTGGCAGTGAATGAAAAAAGAACAACACGGATATTTATCCAAGGAAAACTGGTGATTAGTCAGTGTAGATGCGATGCATAACACAATGATGCTGAGTCACTGAGAAATATTCATGCACAGAAAATAACAGGCATAACACAAGCGAAGCATTTGATCGGAAAATAAAGAAACAGAACGCAAGCAAGGACACACTCGGCTGTCAGTGTCAAACAGAATGCTGAGTTGACAGTCAATGGAATGTCAAGGTTTACAGTTGCAGTGATTACGTATTTGCTGCTACCCGAGGACTAACTACGTTAACATAGCTTGCCTACAGGTTAGTGTGAGTACAGTTATACGATAAAACCTTCGTACGTGTGTAATGTCGGTTATCTAAGATTCGGGGACAAATCAACGAAATGCGAGATTTAAATAATAAGACTAATCACTAAGTCAGTGCCTCAGTGTAACTTGTTACGCCAGGACTAGGACCTAGGTGTCGCATTGTCTGAACAACCGTTCTAGGTACACATGGAAAATTATGACACAGGTGTGCGTCATGGGGTTTCAACATGACTTTGTAAATTATATCTTAGTATTTATTCATTTAAAGCAACACGTTCGCGCTAGAAACTGGGACAAATTCAGAAATATAAACTGTGTCAGATGGTATTTTAATGTATGAGACTAGCTCTAATATATTGGTGAAGTATAACAATTATCTCAAAGATCAGTAGTCCATATACACTGTACATATATGTTATAGTGATATATAGTTATTATTAATAAAAATACAATGTCACTGTAAATAATATAATTATAATTACATAAGTACTTTCATGTACAATTTTGCATTGCATGCTGTCAACTATAATATATTATGTATACTTACAGAACACAGCCCAGCATAATCTACCAAATACCAAGATGACACACTCAGACTGCAAACTGGTACGAATAACAGGTGAGTTACAATATGTTGTCATTGTGTGATGGTATGTGCATCTTGGCATATACCCATAATTTGACAGATCACCTAAACCACCCTATCCTACTTATGTATTAGTGCAGTACTGATATATAATCAAACGTCATAATGCCTTGTATTATGTCTTCTTTTGTCAGCATGCTGCTTACAACTCAGTTAACATATTGATGGTACAGTGTATAACAATAAATAAAACTGTTTCTAAGAAATAATTACTAAGGAGTGACCATTTAAAATAGGTCTCCACAACTGAAAATTGTCTTTACCCAAAATGTAAGCATGAACAAGCTGTTATATGTTGCACCTGTTTACAACTTGAATATTGCATACCCTACACAGTTTTCATATGGATGTTATGTAATGTATTGTCTGTATTTGCTTCTGAGCTCGATTGATGACAATGTGTTACCTTATTCTTATGATTTCAATTACTCATAAAGTTATACTACCCTCCTTGGGGTAGGTAGTATCTAGCCCAAGTCTCATCAATTATTATATGTATCGTGAAATATCACTGCATTGTGTGTGTAAACAATATGATTTTTCTCAGCTGTAATATAATAAAACAAACTGACTAGAATGGCTTGTATTGATTAATAAGTGAAATATAAATTACTTATGATGTGTTATATAAATCACATAATATGTATATTTTCAGAGCGACAATGAATGAGAATGAATGCTGCACCTTGCATTTTAAAATATGCAGATTACAACTGAACTTGCTGCAGCACCAAGATGACAGTTTAGCTATAGACCATTCTGAAGTTGTCAACAGTTCTACCACTAATGCACAATGTGTGCTGCACCATGGGGTTGTGCAGCAATGACATCAACATTTTATTACATTCACTTGGTTCTCCATTGCCTGCAATGTTATCTGTGGATGTGGCATACTTCTTCCCAGTGCAGTGTTTTTGGAAATACACTGAAACCTGAACATGCAATGAAAACTAGAAATACTACATGTGTATTGAATTAGTGTGTATAGGAATACTACCGGGTATATTGATTTAGTGTGTCTATTCCTATCAGTGGTGTTTTTTTTCCGGATAACATGACATTATTATAATATTACAGTATTCATTATATCCATAATGTTTATAAAATGTTAATAATGGTACTTGTTTTATTTTTAAGAAAACATAAGGATTTCTAGGATGCACATAAATCATATGTAAAATCTTACGTGAAGAATCTATATCGATCAGAATTACAAGTGCTGATCTGTAAAATAAAAGGTCAAAATATATATTTGTGTGTCACTGTCAGTTGTTTTGGAGAGAAATTAAATGCGATTACTGGCACCCCTTACAAAAAATTCTGTTGAATGGTACTAGGGGTTATTATGGCCAAAGGTATTTGAATGGTATCTGAATGGTTTTTTAATGATGTTTTGGATTCCTTGTACCGTTCAGTGGTATTGAATGGTATTTTAAATTACCATATTACCAATGTCTCCTGGTACTGCCCTGGGTGTGGCCTGCCAAACCTATCAAACATTTTCTTTGACCCACCCTACGACACAGACTGTGACAGCAACAGATTCTCACCCTGAGAATTGAATGGTATTTTAAATTACCATAGTACTTGTTAAATTTGTTAAACCTTGTTAAACCTATTATACAACGGAAAGGTTCATGTGTAGGTAAACTTGCCTACATAAAAATTAATAATAACTGTATCGAGCACACTCAGCAAATATTGCGGCAAATTACTAATCGGTCCCGCTTAATGGCTGGTCCCGGTTATTCATATTTTATTGTGTTTTTTTGCATTGACGCAATGGATTTATGCGGAATCTGCTTTCAAAGACGGTATTTATGCAATTACGAAGGCCAATAAAATAGACACAATAGACACAAGTGTCAATGAGGCATACACTATTTATTAAATGTATGTTGGCGATGTTGTAATACAATAATAACTGATAAATCGATGTCTGAATGAACTAACACAATACTTACGAAAAGGTTACGGGACCTATCTCGATTTCGTAACTTACGGTGAAAAATACGCCATATTTACGAATTTTCTTATCTTAACTGTTTCGACAATAGCATTTACGAAAATTCGTAACTTACAAAATTTCGAAGCCATATTTACGAATATTCTTATCTTAACTGTTTCGAGAATAGCATTTACGAAAAATCGTAACTTACGGCAGTTTCGATGCCATATTTACGAAAAATGGCGCTAAGAAATTCGTAAGTCGTTCCTGAATACGGGCCTTGGGCTCCAGTTTAGAGACAAAGCTATAATCTACATCCAGAGCTCCAATATATAAACATTAGGCTCCAATATTGATTGTACCATGGCTCCAATATACATCCAGGGCTCCAACATACAGCCAGGCCTCCAGAATACAACCAGGTCTCCAATATACAGCCACTGGCTGCCAGGGTTCCAGTGTACAGCCAAAGCTATGACATACATTCAGAGCTCCAATATATAACCAAGGCTGCAATATAGGTAGGGCTATGATATACATCCAGGACACTAATATACAGCCACGGTTCCAATATACAACCATGGTTCCAATATTCAACCATGGCTCCAATATACAACCATGGCTCCAATATACAACCATGGCTCCAATATACAACCATGGCTCCAATATACAACCATGGCTCCAATATACAACCACGGTTCCAATATACAACCAGGGCTCCAACATACAACCATGGCTCCAACACACAACCATGGCTCCAATATACAACCATGGCTCCAATATACAACCATGGCTCCAATATACAACCATGGCTCCAATATACAACCACGGTTCCAATATACAACCAGGGCTCCAACATAAAACCATGGCTCCAACACACAACCATGGCTCCAATATACAACCATGGCTCCAACATACAACCATGGCTCCAATATACAACCATGGCTCCAATATACAACCATGGCTCCAACATACAACCATGGCTCCAATATACAACCATGGCTCCAATATACAACCATGGCTCCAACATACAACCATGGCTCCAACATACAACCATGGCTCCAATATACAACCATGGCTCCAATATACAACCATAGCTCCAACATACAACCATGGCTCCAATATACAACCAGGGCTCCAACATACAACCATGGCTCCAATATACAACCATGGCTCCAACATACAACCATGGCTCCAATATACAACCAGGGCTCCAATATACAACCAGGGCTCCAACATACAACCAGGGCTCCAATATACAAGCAGGGCTCCAATATACAACCATGGTTCCAATATACAACCAGGGCTCCAACATACAACAATGGTTCCAATATACAACCATGGCCCCAATATACATCCAGGGCTCCAACATACAGCCAGGCCTCCAGTATACACCCAGGGCTCCAATATACAACCACAGTTCCAGCATACTGCCAGGGCTCCAATAATACGTTGCGACTAAGTAGAATAATATTACGCCTGCCACTAGAAAAAAATATTTAGTAGCAATGAGCAATTTTGAACTTTACACCATTGTTCAGTTTGTAAACATTTAGACTGGTGTGTGTTTAGACTGGTATGTGTCCATTTTGACTGGCATGTGTCCATTTAGACTGGTATGTGTCTACTTAGACTGGTATCTGTCCACTTAGACTGGTATGTGTCCACTTAGACTGGTATGTGTCCACTTAGACTGGTATGTGTCCACTTGGACTTGTATGTGTCCACTTAGACTGGTATGTGTCCATTTAGACTGGCATGTGTCCATTTGGACTTGTATGTGTCCACTTAGACTGGTATGTGTCTACTTAGACTGGTATGTGTCTACTTAGACTGGTATGTGTCGACTTCGACTGGTATGTGTCCATTTAGACTGGTATGTGTGTGTCCATTTATAGTGGTATGTGTCTACTTAGACTGGTATGTGTCCACTTAGACTGGTATGTGTCCACTTGGACTGGTATGTGTCTACTTAGACTGGTATGTGTCCACTTAGACTGGTATGAGTCCACTTAGACTGGTATGTGTCCACTTAGACTGGTATGTGTCCACTTAGACTGGTATGTGTCCACTTAGACTGGTATGTGTCCACTTAGACTGGTATGTGTCCACTTAGACTGGTATCAGTCTACTTAGACTGGTATGTGTCCACTTAGACTGGTATGTGTCTACTTAGACTGGTATGTGTCTACTTAGACTGGTATGAGTCCACTTAGACTGGTATGTGTCCACTTAGACTGGTATGTGTCCACTTAGACTGGTATGTGTCTACTTAGACTGGTATGTGTCCACTTAGACTGGTATGTGTCCACTTGGACTGGTATGTGTCCATTTAGACTGGTATGTGTCCAGTTAGACTGTTATGTGTCTACTTAGACTGGTATGTGTCTACTTAGACTGGTATGTGTCTACTTAGACTGGTATGTGTCCATTTAGACTGGTATGTGTCTACTTAGACTGGTATGTGTCCACCTGGACTGGTATATGTCCATTTAGACTGGTATGTGTCTACTTAGACTGGTATGTGTCCACTTGGACTGGTATGTGTCCATTTAGACTGTTATGTGTCTACTTAGACTGGTATGTGTCCACTTAGACTGGTATGTGTCCACTTAGACTGGTATGTGTCCACTTAGACTGGTATGTGTCCATTTTGACTGTTATGTGTCTACTTAGACTGGTATGTGTCCACTTGGACTGGTATGTGTCCACTTAGACTGGTATGTGTCTACTTAGACTGGTATGTGTCCATTTTGACTGTTATGCGTCTACTTAGACTGGTATGTGTCCACTTAGACTGGTATGTGTCTACTTAGACTGGTATGTGTCTACTTAGACTGGTATGAGTCCACTTAGACTGGTATGTGTCCACTTAGACTGGTATGTGTCCACTTAGACTGGTATGTGTCCACTTAGACTGGTATGTGTCTACTTAGACTGGTATGTGTCCACTTAGACTGGTATGTGTCCACTTGGACTGGTATGTGTCCATTTAGACTGGTATGTGTCCAGTTAGACTGTTATGTGTCTACTTAGACTGGTATGTGTCTACTTAGACTGGTATGTGTCTACTTAGACTGGTATGTGTCCATTTAGACTGGTATGTGTCCATTTAGACTGGTATGTGTCCACCTGGACTGGTATATGTCCATTTAGACTGGTATGTGTCTACTTAGACTGGTATGTGTCCATTTTGACTGTTATGTGTCTACTTAGACTGGTATGTGTCCACTTGGACTGGTATGTGTCCATTTAGACTGTTATGTGTCTACTTAGACTGGTATGTGTCCACTTAGACTGGTATGTGTCTACTTAGACTGGTATGTGTCCATTTTGACTGTTATGTGTCTACTTAGACTGGTATGTGTCCACTTGGACTGGTATGTGTCCATTTAGACTGTTATGTGTCTACTTAGACTGGTATGTGTCCACTTAGACTGGTATGTGTCTACTTAGACTGGTATGTGTCCATTTTGACTGTTATGTGTCTACTTAGACTGGTATGTGTCCACTTGGACTGGTATGTGTCCATTTAGACTGTTATGTGTCTACTTAGACTGGTATGTGTCCACTTAGACTGGTATGTGTCTACTTAGACTGGTATGTGTCCATTTTGACTGTTATGTGTCTACTTAGACTGGTATGTGTCCACTTGGACTGGTATGTGTCCATTTAGACTGTTATGTGTCTACTTAGACTGGTATGTGTCCACTTAGACTGGTATGTGTCCACTTAGACTGGTATGTGTCCACTTAGACTGGTATGTGTCCATTTTGACTGTTATGTGTCTACTTAGACTGGTATGTGTCCAGTTGGACTGGTATGTGTCCACTTAGACTGGTATGTGTCTACTTTGACTGGTATGTGTCCATTTTGACTGTTATGTGTCTACTTAGACTGTTATGTGTCCACTTGGACTGGTATGTGTCCATTTAGACTGTTATGTGTCTACTTAGACTGGTATGTGTCCAATTAGACTGGTATGTGTCTACTTAGACTGGTATGTGTCCACTTAGACTGGTATGTGTCTACTTAGACTGGTATGTGTCCATTTGGACTGGTATGTGTCCATTTAGACTTGTATGTGTCTAATTAGACTGGTATATGTCCACTTGGACTGGTATGTGTCCATTTAGACTGGTATGTGTCCATTTAGACTGGTATATGTCTACTTAGACTGCTATGTGTATACGGCATGTCGGCACACACAGACATAAAGATACACATATCCACTTTAAATGCATGGACAGGTGCATATGATACTGCATAAATGCTGGTAGTGAGTGGATTAATCTGCAGAAACACAGTCACGAATGGTGGGTAAGAACCATGGGAGATGATATTTGTAGTGCAAAAGTAACCTGAAATGGTGAAGAAGAACCTTGGAAGATGATATCTGAGAAATGGTGATAAACTGTATGTAACGTTACTTTCATGGGAACTGAAGCGCAAACTCAAACTCACAGCACACAAAGGGTAATTGCCAATTTGATCCTTGATGAATGTCATCATTAGAACGTTGTTGGCTCAGTATGTTTTTAATATATTGTGACATTCAAATTTGCCTTACACTGAATATGTGATCAATTTGATCTGATGGATCACATATACAGCATCATACCCAAAATCATGGAGAACTGCTTCATTAAGCAGAAGCAGGTGGAGTCATTAACAGACATAACACAAAGACTTGCAGCAGGTGATGAACACTCTGTATCTGATAATAAAATCTTCTAAGGGTGGATTTCTTAGAAAACTATACCTGTGTGTTCCAGAACAAACTACAAATTGCCCACTGTCAACAAGCACGGGTCAGTGTCTTCACTGCTGTATTGTGATATGAGGGAGCACTACACCCAATTGTCCTCACCTCAGACAACCAAACCCAATCCAAGGATGCAGCCACTGCATACAGTTACATCTATCATCTTCTGGAAGAAATCTTAGCGAAAGTGTGAAGAAAATGTTGATTGGATCTGACGGCCAAGCTTCACAACTTAAGAATCAATTCATAGTGGCTGCTGCAAAACCTCTGCAAGAGATTTTACAATTAAATAGCTCGGAATGTATTTGCCACATCATGTGACATGGGACATATTAATGGTGTCAGTGGTGTCAGCCAGGACTCCAACACACAGCTACAGCTCCAATATACAACCAAGGCTCCAGTATATAGCCAGGGCTCCGATATACAATCAAAGCTCCCAAATACAATCAAGGCCCAAGCATATAGCCAGGGCTATAATATACTGTACATCCAGGGCTCCACTATAAAACCAAGGCTCCAATATACATATATATATATATATATATAGAGAGAGAGAGAGAGAGAGAGAGAGAGAGAGAGACCAAGGCTCCAATATATATATATATATATATATAGAGAGAGAGAGAGAGAGAGAGAGACCAAGGCTCCAATATATATATATATATATATATATATATATATATATATAGAGAGAGAGAGAGAGAGAGAGAGAGAGAGAGCCAGGGATATACTGTACATCCAAGGCTCCAATATACAACCTTGGTTCCAATATATATATATATATATATATATATATATATATATCTTAGCAAGCCAGACAGAAAACACCAGGATTGGTTCGACCCCAGGAGCTACAAACTCTTATTAGCAGAAGAGACCAAGCCCACCAGAGAGTGTTACAAATCAGCAGCACTAGATCCACCACCTGTAGCATGCAAAGATGCCTGCACGCTGCTGCAAAAACGCACACGTGCTCTGAAGTCAGACTGGTGGGAAATGAAGGCAGTGGATCTGCAGAGAGCTGCTGACAGAAACGACATGAAGGGCTTCTACAATGGACTGAAGGAAGTGTGGGGACCCAAGAAGAAGGGACTTGTTTACCTGAAATCAACAGATGGAATAAACACCTGCTCTGATAGCAAGAGAGTTGCGGCAAGATGGAGTGAACACTTCCAGAAGCTACTCAATGTCCCTGGCGACATAGATCATGAATCTCTGGACAACATCCCGCAGCGCATAACCAAGGCAAGCCTCGATGAGATTCCAACCATGGCTGAGATAGCTAGAGCAATCGCCGGCCTGAAAGATGGCAAAGCACCTGGGGGAGATGGAATTCCTGCAGAAGTATGGAAGCACGGAGGAGACAATTTTTTCAGCCGACTGCACCAAACTAATCACCAATGCCTGGGAGGTGGATTCTGTATCACAAGCATGGAAGGATGCCAGCACTGTAATCATCTACAAGAAAGGTGATCGAACAGACTGTGAGAACTATAGAGGAATCTCTCTTCTTTCCATAGAAGGCAACATTTTCGCCAGGATCCTCCTCAACAGACTATCTACCCACATAACACCAGAGGTAGTTCTGGAGACACAATGTGGCTTCAGAGGTAACCAGAGCACCATGGATATGATTTTTTTTTTCCAACAGCTACAAGAAAAGTCCATTGAGCAGGACCGACCACACTGTACATGAGCAACTTTGAACTTCACATCATTGTTCAGTTTGTAAACGTTTAGACTGGTGTGTATTTAGACTGGTATGTGTGCATTTAGACTGGTATGTGTACACTTAGACTGGTATGTGTACACTTAGACTGGTATATGTCCATTTAGACTGGTATGAGTCCATTTAGACTGGTATATGTCCATTTAGACTGGTATGTGTACACTTAGACTGGTATATGTCCATTTAGACTGGTATGTGTCCATTTAGACTGGTATGTGTCCATTTAGACTGGTATATGTCCATTTAGACTGGTATGTGTCCATTTAGACTGGTATGTGTACACTTAGACTGGTATATGTCCATTTAGACTGGTATATGTCCATTTAGACTGGTATGTGTCCATTTAGACTGGTATGTGTCCATTTAGACTGGTATATGTCCATTTAGACTGGTATATGTCCATTTAGACTGGTATGTGTACACTTAGACTGGCATGTGTCCATTTAGACTGGTATGTGTCCATTTATACTGGTATGTGTCCATTTAGACTGGTATATGTCCATTTAGACTGGTATGTGTACACTTAGACTGGTGTATGTCCACTTAGACTGGTATGTGTCCACTTAGACTGGTATGTGTCCATTTACACTGGTATGTGTCCATTTACACTGGTATGTGTCCATTTATACTGGTATGTGTTCAATTACACTGGTATGTGTCCATTTACACTGGTATGTGTCCATTTACACTGGTGTGTGTTCATTTATACTGGTATGTGTCCATTTATACTGGTATGTGTCCATTTACACTGGTATGTGTCCATTTACACTGGTGTGTGTTCATTTATACTGGTATGTGTGCATTTACACTGGTATGTGTCCATTTACACTGGTATGTGTCCATTTATACTGGTATGTGTCAAATTACACTGGTATGTGTCCATTTACACTGGTGTATGTCCATTTACACTGGTATGTGTCCATTTAGACTGGTATGTGTCCATTTAGACTGATATCTGTGTACAGACCACACAGACGTAGACACACATATCCACTTTGAATGTGTGGACAGGTGCATATTAGATCCTACATAAATGCTGGTAGTGAATGGATTAATCTGCAGCAAAAACATCCATGAATGGAAATCTGGATAATAACCATGGGAGTCTACAGATAAGTACTAATTTTTCTGGAATAAAGTTACATAACCAAAAACATCATTAATTTGTCTCTTTACGCGCAAAATCTTGTTATGATTACTCAAATATTACGTGTTCAGTTGCATTTCAAAACAATCAAAAAATAACTCCCCGTGGCTATGTTATTATGCTAGCGCAAACGCCTCACAGGGCGTACCATCAGTTTGAAAATCAAAGCGTAAATAGATAAAATTTACTTAGAAGATAAATCATTGCTCTGCTGATTGGGGATACACACTATGCTGAATTAATAACACATAAAATGCATGTAAACACAAGCATTTCATAAGTCATCTGTGTCAAAACTAAAATGTCACGGAATTACGTCGATTTCGGCTACACAATTCACCACCAAGAGTTATTATTTATTGTCTTTGCTTTAATAAAATTGTATATTATTTCCGTTGCATACCAAAGGCTGTCATTGCGTTCGACAAATATTATATGGCATGTGTGATTTAATCCTTGGTACATTTGCCATGGTTTTTTGTCACACCTGAATATAAAACCATAATTTTGTTTTAACTGAATTAAGCTAAAAGTGCGTAATATTTACAATCATGTTGATGTTACAGGGAACATTCAGGACAACATCACATGACTAGACTGAAGCCAACAGAGGCAAAGGTGACATAAAGGGGCCAGGTGGTCACTAGCGAGAGACGTAGAACCGCTCCATCAAAGGCTGTTATTGCATTCCTTATGCTTGTTTGATTTAATCTTCATTATCATAACCTGTAGTTATTTGTCGCAACTGACAGGTTGTGTTGAAAGAACCAGATATCTTGATATCAGATATCGACAGTCGCTGTAAACAGGCATTCATCAGACCCAGTACGGGTTATCAAAGTCATCTATAACACGCACAATCCCACAGGATAACAATTCATGGTGCCTGTATTCAACAAACTAATGACATGTCTGATATAATCTGCAGTAGGTTTGCCAAAGTTCTTTGTCATGCTTGACTGGTTCTGATGACAAAATCAGTTATCTTCATTCACAGCAACAGCCAACAGACACAGTGCAGGTTATCAAAGTCATCTCTAACAAGCACACCCCCCAGGGTAACAGTCCTCTCCACAGTGAATCAGAGTTATCAGACCCAGACATCTGGTTGAGTGACACTAAATGTCCATAAATCAGTGCCCAGTGCAGGCCACCTTGGTGACAGACCTGTGACAATTGACCACCTGGTAGTGGATTAATTACCTTCTCTGTTATGCTCAATGTTGTCATAGTGAATGACCACAGTGACTTCCAATATAAAATTATTTTTATCAATCTGAAAACTGTGGTTAATTGAATTTCAAGTAATTAACTGGTTAAACAGACAGGTGAATATAACGCATAACTAGCAATTTATTAATTCTCATACTCATCGGTATTTTTTAATGAATAAAATAACGAAATTTAGTTAATAAATTAAGTAAAATCAACAAATATTAGTTATTTAGAATTATTCCATGTTAGATATTCAATCTGTTATGGGCTGTGGGCTGACCTTTAACACATTACTGAGGGCTGAGCTGCGTGGCTGGCTGTGGGCCAAGTTAATGTAGGGCCGGTGCAGGGTGGGCAGCGGGCCAAGTAACCACATGGTGCAGCGGGCCAAGTAACCACAGGGTGGGCAGCGGGCCAAGTAACACAGGGTGGGCAGAGGGACAGGATGTGGTAAATTTGTAGTGCAGGCTGGTTGCGGGCCAAGTTACTGCGTTGCTGGCTGTGAGCTGAACTGTATTGTACGAGGTGGGCTGCGGCTTTAGTGCGCACGTCTTTAATTCTACATAGAATGTTCCCAGCACATAATGTAATACTTGACTTCTTTGAAGATAATTACTGGTCCTATACGATAGTCCCACATCAACAAAAAACACATTCACAACTAGTCCAATATACAAGGGTCACACATTAAAAACAGTGATAACAAATTTCATCCAATATGAGTCCCACATTGCTGACCAGTGCAGTCAAAACTGGCCAAATATGAGTTCCCACAAAAAAAGATCACTGCTGACCGAACTAATCAAATACTAGCATCCCACATCAACAACTGTTGGCAGGGCTTTATGCAGGACCAACTTGTTGCCAGTCACATGTTTTGGTGGACACATGGATGTTAACTGTTAAGCTAGTTTACAAACTTTCAAATGTGCATGACGATCTGAGCTACAAACACACACATATGACACCATTTACACTCACTTTCATGGCATAACTAACAATATCTATGGTGTTAGAAGACCTTTTTTCTCCTTCATTCTTCCTTCGTCTACCACTCGTCCACCCATATTTCTACCCGTCCATATTCGGGTCTCTACATAAAGCTATGACTGTCGGTGACATAAAAGGTGGTCCCATAGCACAAAGACAATTGGTCCAATATAACAGTCCCACAATAACAACCAACACAAACATAACTGGTCCGATACAAGGTTCCCATGATAATAATAACACATAATTTATTCACGATACCTTATAAAATGTACATCGTGTTTCATTTGATCAACTGCCTAATACATAATGCGTTAAAATATAGTGATTAAAAAAATTGAATAACAATAAAAACTAAAAAGCAAGTGTACTGATATGAGGGACCTGCATTACTTAATAACATGAGGGTTCTACAATAATGAACAGCATTAACACATCTGGTACAATATGAGCACAGTCACAACTGGACCAATACGAGCGGGCACACATTAACGACCTGCACAAACACACCTGTCCCTATACGAAGGCCCCACATTAAAAACAAGTACAAACACAACTGGTCCTCTACGAGGGTCCAAATTGACTATCAGCACAGTCACAACTGGTCCAATACGATGGTTCACATTAGCAACCATGACAGTCACAACTGGTCCAATATGAGGGTCCACATTAACTGCCAGCACAGTCACAACTGGTCCAATACGAGGGTCCACATTAGCAAACATGAGAGTCACAACTGGTCCAATGCGAGGGTCCACATTAACTACCTGCACAGTAACAACAGGTCTAATACGAGGGTCCACATTAACTACAAGCAGTCACAACTGGTCCAATACCGGGTCCACATTAACTACTAGCACAGTCACAACTGGTCCAATACGAGGGTCCACATTAACTACCAGCTGATTCACAACTGGTCCAATACGAGGGTCCACATTAACTACCAGCTAAGTCACAACTGGTCCAATACGAGGGTCCACATTAACTACAAGCAGTCACAACAAGTCCAATACGAGGGTCCACATTAACTACAAGCAGTCACAACTGGTCCAATATGAGGGTCCACATTAACTACCAGCACAGTCACAACTGGTCCAATACGAAGGTCCACATTACTGCCAGTACAGTCACAACTGGTCAAATACGAGGGTCCACATTAACTACCAGCACAGTCGCAACTGGTCCAATACGAGGGTCCACATTAACTACCAGCATAGTCGCAACTGGTCCAATACGAGGGTCCACATTAACTACCAGCACAATCACAACTGGTCCAATACGAGGGTCCACATTAACTACCAGCACAGTCGCAACTGGTCCAATACGAGGGTCCACATTAACTACCAGCATAGTCGCAACTGGTCCAATACGAGGGTCCACATTAACTACCACCACAGTCGCAACTGGTCCAATACGAAGGTCCACATTAACTTCCAGCACAATCACAACTGGTCCAATACGAGGGTCCCCAATAACTACCAGTTTGAACTGGCCCAAGAAGAGGGTCCCACATTAACAACCACCACTGATACAACTTGTCCAAGAGGGTCCCACATTAACAACCACCACTGATACAACTTGTCCAAGAGGGTCCCACATTAACAACCACCACTGATACAACTTGTCCAAGAGGACGGTCCCACATTAACAACCACCACTGATACAACTTGTCCAAGAGGATGGTCCCACATTAACAACCACCACTGATACAACTTGTCCAAGAGGATGGTCCCACATTAACAACCACCACTGACACAACTTGTCCAAGAGGGTCCCACATTAACAACCACCACTGATACAACTTGTCCAAGAGGATGGTCCCACATTAACAACCACCACTGATACAACTTGTCCAAGAGGGTCCCACATTAACAACCACCACTGATACAACTTGTCCAAGAGGAGGGTCCCACATTAACAACCACCACTGATACAACTTGTCCAAGAGGGTCCCACATTAACAACCACCACTGACACAACTTGTCCAAGAGGGTCCCACATTAACAACCACCACTGACACAACTTGTCCAAGAGGGTCCCACATTAACAACCACCACTGATACAACTTATCCAAGAGGGTCCCACATTAACAACCACCACTGATACAACTTGTCCAAGAGGGTCCCACATTAACAACCACCACTGATACAACTTGTCCAAGAGGAGGGTCCCACATTAACAACCACCACTGACACAACTTGTCCAAGAGGGTCCCACATTAACAACCACCACTGATACAACTTATCCAAGAGGATGGTCCCACATTAACAACCACCACTGACACAACTTGTCCAAGAGGATGGTCCCACATTAACAACCACCACTGATACAACTTGTCCAAGAGGATGGTCCCACATTAACAACCACCACTGATACAACTTGTTCAAGAGGATGGTCCCACATTAACAACCACCACTGATACAACTTGTCCAAGAGGAGGGTCCCACATTAACAACCACCACTGACACAACTTGTCCAAGAGGATGGTCCCACATTAACAACCACCACTGATACAACTTGTCCAAGAGGATGGTCCCACATTAACAACCACCACTGATACAACTTGTCCAGTAAGAGGGTCCCACATTAACAACCACCACTGATACAACTTGTCCAAGAGGATGGTCCCACATTAACAACCACCACTGACACAACTTGTCCAGTAAGAGGGTCCCACATTAACAACCACCACTGACACAACTTGTCCAAGAGGGTCCCACATTAACAACCACCACTGATACAACTTGTCCAAGAGGAAGGTCCCACATTAACAACCACCACTGATACAACTTGTCCAGTAAGAGGGTCCCACATTAACAACCACCACTGACACAACTTGTCCAAGAGGGTCCCACATTAACAACCACCACTGATACAACTTGTCCAAGAGGAGGGTCCCACATTAACAACCACCACTGATACAACTTGTCCAAGGGGAGGGTCCCACATTAACAACCACCACTGATACAACTTGTCCAAGAGGAGGGTCCCACATTAACAACCACCACTGATACAACTTGTCCAAGAGGAGGGTCCCACATTAACAACCACCACTGATACAACTTGTCCAGTAAGAGGGTCCCACATTAACAACCACCACTGATACAACTTGTCCAGTAAGAGGGTCCCACATTAACAACCACCACTGATACAACTTGTCCAGTAAGAGGGTCCCACATTAACAACCACCACTGATACAACTTGTCCAAGAGGGTCCCACATTAACAACCACCACTGATACAACTTGTCCAGTAAGAGGGTCCCACATTAACAACCACCACTGATACAACTTGTCCAGTAAGAGGGTCCCACATTAACAACCACCACTGATACAACTTGTCCAGTAAGAGGGTCCCACATTAACAACCACCACTGATACAACTTGTCCAAGAGGGTCCCACATTAACAACCACCACTGATACAACTTGTCCAGTAAGAGGGTCCCACATTAACAACCACCACTGATACAACTTGTCCAGTAAGAGGGTCCCACATTAACAACCACCACTGACACAACTTGTCCAAGAGGAGGGTCCCACATTAACAACCACCACTGATACAACTTGTCCAGTAAGAGGGTCCCACATTAACAACCACCACTGATACAACTTGTCCAGTAAGAGGGTCCCACATTAACAACCACCACTGATACAACTTGTCCAGTAAGAGGGTCCCACATTAACAACCACCACTGACACAACTTGTCCAAGAGGGTCCCACATTAACAACCACCACTGATACAACTTGTCCAGTAAGAGGGTCCCACATTAACAACCACCACTGATACAACTTGTCCAGTAAGAGGGTCCCACATTAACAACCACCACTGACACAACTTGTCCAAGAGGGTCCCACATTAACAACCACCATTGATACAACTTGTCCAAGAGGGTCCCACATTAACAACCACCACTGATACAACTTGTCCAAGAGGGTCCCACATTAACAACCACCACTGACACAACTTGTCCAGTAAGAGGGTCCCACATTAACAACCACCACTGACACAGCTTGTCCAAGAGGAGGGTCCCACATTAACAACCACCACTGATACAACTTGTCCAAGAGGGTCCCACATTAACTACCACCACTGATACAACTTGTCCAAGAGGGTCCCACATTAACAACCACCACTGATACAACTTGTCCAAGAGGGTCCCACATTAACAACCACCACTGACACAACTTGTCCAAGAGGGTCCCACATTAGCAACCACCACTGACACAACTTGTCCAAGAGGAGGGTCCCACATTAACAACCACCACTGACACAACTTGTCCAAGAGGGTCCCACATTAACAACCACCACTGACACAACTTGTCCAAGAGGAGGGTCCCACATTAACAACCACCACTGACACAACTTGTCCAAGAGGGTCCCACATTAACAACCACCACTGATACAACTTGTCCAAGAGGATGGTCCCACATTAACAACCACCACTGATACAACTTGTCCAAGAGGGTCCCACATTAACAACCACCACTGATACAACTTGTCCAAGAGGACGGTCCCACATTAACAACCACCACTGATACAACTTGTCCAAGAGGATGGTCCCACATTAACAACCACCACTGATACAACTTGTCCAAGAGGATGGTCCCACATTAACAACCACCACTGACACAACTTGTCCAAGAGGGTCCCACATTAACAACCACCACTGATACAACTTGTCCAAGAGGATGGTCCCACATTAACAACCACCACTGATACAACTTGTCCAAGAGGGTCCCACATTAACAACCACCACTGATACAACTTGTCCAAGAGGAGGGTCCCACATTAACAACCACCACTGATACAACTTGTCCAAGAGGGTCCCACATTAACAACCACCACTGACACAACTTGTCCAAGAGGGTCCCACATTAACAACCACCACTGACACAACTTGTCCAAGAGGGTCCCACATTAACAACCACCACTGATACAACTTATCCAAGAGGGTCCCACATTAACAACCACCACTGATACAACTTGTCCAAGAGGGTCCCACATTAACAACCACCACTGATACAACTTGTCCAAGAGGAGGGTCCCACATTAACAACCACCACTGACACAACTTGTCCAAGAGGGTCCCACATTAACAACCACCACTGATACAACTTATCCAAGAGGATGGTCCCACATTAACAACCACCACTGACACAACTTGTCCAAGAGGATGGTCCCACATTAACAACCACCACTGATACAACTTGTCCAAGAGGATGGTCCCACATTAACAACCACCACTGATACAACTTGTTCAAGAGGATGGTCCCACATTAACAACCACCACTGATACAACTTGTCCAAGAGGAGGGTCCCACATTAACAACCACCACTGACACAACTTGTCCAAGAGGATGGTCCCACATTAACAACCACCACTGATACAACTTGTCCAAGAGGATGGTCCCACATTAACAACCACCACTGATACAACTTGTCCAGTAAGAGGGTCCCACATTAACAACCACCACTGATACAACTTGTCCAAGAGGATGGTCCCACATTAACAACCACCACTGACACAACTTGTCCAGTAAGAGGGTCCCACATTAACAACCACCACTGACACAACTTGTCCAAGAGGGTCCCACATTAACAACCACCACTGATACAACTTGTCCAAGAGGAAGGTCCCACATTAACAACCACCACTGATACAACTTGTCCAGTAAGAGGGTCCCACATTAACAACCACCACTGACACAACTTGTCCAAGAGGGTCCCACATTAACAACCACCACTGATACAACTTGTCCAAGAGGAGGGTCCCACATTAACAACCACCACTGATACAACTTGTCCAAGGGGAGGGTCCCACATTAACAACCACCACTGATACAACTTGTCCAAGAGGAGGGTCCCACATTAACAACCACCACTGATACAACTTGTCCAAGAGGAGGGTCCCACATTAACAACCACCACTGATACAACTTGTCCAGTAAGAGGGTCCCACATTAACAACCACCACTGATACAACTTGTCCAGTAAGAGGGTCCCACATTAACAACCACCACTGATACAACTTGTCCAGTAAGAGGGTCCCACATTAACAACCACCACTGATACAACTTGTCCAAGAGGGTCCCACATTAACAACCACCACTGATACAACTTGTCCAGTAAGAGGGTCCCACATTAACAACCACCACTGATACAACTTGTCCAGTAAGAGGGTCCCACATTAACAACCACCACTGATACAACTTGTCCAGTAAGAGGGTCCCACATTAACAACCACCACTGATACAACTTGTCCAAGAGGGTCCCACATTAACAACCACCACTGATACAACTTGTCCAGTAAGAGGGTCCCACATTAACAACCACCACTGATACAACTTGTCCAGTAAGAGGGTCCCACATTAACAACCACCACTGACACAACTTGTCCAAGAGGAGGGTCCCACATTAACAACCACCACTGATACAACTTGTCCAGTAAGAGGGTCCCACATTAACAACCACCACTGATACAACTTGTCCAGTAAGAGGGTCCCACATTAACAACCACCACTGATACAACTTGTCCAGTAAGAGGGTCCCACATTAACAACCACCACTGACACAACTTGTCCAAGAGGGTCCCACATTAACAACCACCACTGATACAACTTGTCCAGTAAGAGGGTCCCACATTAACAACCACCACTGATACAACTTGTCCAGTAAGAGGGTCCCACATTAACAACCACCACTGACACAACTTGTCCAAGAGGGTCCCACATTAACAACCACCATTGATACAACTTGTCCAAGAGGGTCCCACATTAACAACCACCACTGATACAACTTGTCCAAGAGGGTCCCACATTAACAACCACCACTGACACAACTTGTCCAGTAAGAGGGTCCCACATTAACAACCACCACTGACACAGCTTGTCCAAGAGGAGGGTCCCACATTAACAACCACCACTGATACAACTTGTCCAAGAGGGTCCCACATTAACTACCACCACTGATACAACTTGTCCAAGAGGGTCCCACATTAACAACCACCACTGATACAACTTGTCCAAGAGGGTCCCACATTAACAACCACCACTGACACAACTTGTCCAAGAGGGTCCCACATTAGCAACCACCACTGACACAACTTGTCCAAGAGGAGGGTCCCACATTAACAACCACCACTGACACAACTTGTCCAAGAGGGTCCCACATTAACAACCACCACTGACACAACTTGTCCAAGAGGAGGGTCCCACATTAACAACCACCACTGACACAACTTGTCCAAGAGGGTCCCACATTAACAACCACCACTGATACAACTTGTCCAAGAGGATGGTCCCACATTAACAACCACCACTGATACAACTTGTCCAAGAGGGTCCCACATTAACAACCACCACTGATACAACTTGTCCAAGAGGAGGGTCCCACATTAACAACCACCACTGATACAACTTGTCCAAGAGGGTCCCACATTAACATCCACCACTGACACAACTTGTCCAAGAGGGTCCCACATTAACAACCACCACTGACACAACTTGTCCAAGAGGAGGGTCCCACATTAACAACCACCACTGATACAACTTGTCCAATAGGAGGGTCCCACATTAGCAACCACCACTGATACAATTTGTCCAAGAGGAAGGTCCCACATTAACAACCACCACTGATACAACTTGTCCAATAGGAGGGTCCCACATTAACAACCACCACTGATATAACTTGTCCAATAGGAGAGTTCCACATTAACAACCACCACTGATACAACTTATCCAAGAGGAGGGTCCCACACTAACAACCACCACTGACACAACTTGTCCAAGAGGAAGGTCCCACATTAACAACCACCACTGATACAACTTGTCCAAGAGGAGGGTCCCACATTAACAACCACCACCGATACAACTTGTCCAAGAGGAAGGTCCCACATTAACAACCACCACTGACACAACTTGTCCAAGAGGAGGGTCCCACATTAACAACCACCACTGATACAACTTGTCCAAGAGGGTCCCACATTAACAACCAACACTGATACAACTTGTCCAAGAGGAGGGTCCCACATTAACAACCAACACTGATACAACTTGTCCAAGAGGAAGGTCCCACATTAACAACCACCACTGATACAACTTGTCCAAGAGGAAGGTCCCACATTAACAACCACCACTGATACAACTTGTCCAAGAGGGTCCCACATTAACAACCACCACTGATACAACTTGTCCAAGAGGGTCCCACATTAACAACCAACACTGATACAACTTGTCCAAGAGGAAGGTCCCACATTAACAACCACCACTGATACAACTTGTCCAAGAGGGTCCCACATTAACAACCACCACTGATACAACTTGTCCAAGAGGGTCCCACATTAACAACCAACACTGATACAACTTGTCCAAGAGGAAGGTCCCACATTAACAACCACCACTGATACAACTTGTCCAAGAGGGTCCCACATTAACAACCACCACTGATACAACTTGTCCAGTAAGAGGGTCCCACATTAACAACCACCACTGATACAACTTGTCCAAGAGGGTCCCACATTAACAACCACCACTGATACAACTTGTCCAAGAGGGTCCCACATTAACAACCACCACTGATACAACTTGTCCAGTAAGAGGGTCCCACATTAACAACCACCACTGATACAACTTGTCCAAGAGGGTCCCACATTAACAACCACCACTGACACAACTTGTCCAAGAGGGTCCCACATTAACAACCACCACTGATACAACTTGTCCAGTAAGAGGGTCCCACATTAACAACCACCACTGACACAACTTGTCCAAGAGGGTCCCACATTAACAACCACCACTGATACAACTTGTCCAGTAAGAGGGTCCCACATTAACAACCACCACTGATACAACTTGTCCAGTAAGAGGGTCCCACATTAACAACCACCACTGATACAACTTGTCCAGTAAGAGGGTCCCACATTAACAACCACCACTGATACAACTTGTCCAGTAAGAGGGTCCCACATTAACAACCACCACTGATACAACTTGTCCAAGAGGAAGGTCCCACATTAACAACCACCACTGACACAACTTGTCCAAGAGGGTCCCACATTAACAACCACCACTGATACAACTTGTCCAAGAGGAAGGTCCCACATTAACAACCACCACTGACACAACTTGTCCAGTAAGAGGGTCCCACATTAACAACCACCACTGACACAACTTGTCCAAGAGGGTCCCACATTAACAACCACCACTGATACAACTTGTCCAGTAAGAGGGTCCCACATTAACAACCACCACTGATACAACTTGTCCAGTAAGAGGGTCCCACATTAACAACCACCACTGATACAACTTGTCCAGTAAGAGGGTCCCACATTAACAACCACCACTGATACAACTTGTCCAGTAAGAGGGTCCCACATTAACAACCACCACTGATACAACTTGTCCAAGAGGAAGGTCCCACATTAACAACCACCACTGACACAACTTGTCCAAGAGGGTCCCACATTAACAACCACCACTGATACAACTTGTCCAAGAGGAAGGTCCCACATTAACAACCACCACTGACACAACTTGTCCAGTAAGAGGGTCCCACATTAACAACCACCACTGACACAACTTGTCCAAGAGGGTCCCACATTAACAACCACCACTGATACAACTTGTCCAAGAGGAAGGTCCCACATTAACAACCACCACTGACACAACTTGTCCAGTAAGAGGGTCCCACATTAACAACCAACACTGATACAACTTGTCCAAGAGGAGGGTTCCACATTAACAACCACCACTGATACAACTTGTCCAGTAACAGGGTCCCACATTAACAACCACCACTGATACAACTTGTCCAAGAGGAAGGTCCCACATTAACAACCAACACTGATACAACTTGTCCAAGAGGGTCCCACATTAACAACCACCACTGATACAACTTGTCCAAGAGGAGGGTCCCACATTAACAACCACCACTGATACAACTTGTCCAAGAGGAAGGTCCCACATTAACAACCACCACTGATACAACTTGTCCAAGAGGAAGGTCCCACATTAACAACCACCACTGATACAACTTGTCCAAGAGGAAGGTCCCACATTAACAACCACCACTGATACAACTTGTCCAAGAGGAAGGTCCCACATTAACAACCACCACTGATACAACTTGTCCAAGAGGAAGGTCCCACATTAACAACCACCACTGATACAACTTGTCCAAGAGGAAGGTCCCACATTAACAACCACCACTGATACAACTTGTCCAAGAGGAAGGTCCCACATTAACAACCAACACTGATACAACTTCTCCAAGAGGAAGGTCCCACATTAACAACCACCACTGATACAACTTGTCCAAGAGGAAGGTCCCACATTAACAACCACCACTGATACAACTTGTCCAAGAGGGTCCCACATTAACAACCAACACTGATACAACTTGTCCAGTAAGAGGGTCCCACATTAACAACCACCACTGATACAACTTGTCCAAGAGGGTCCCACATTAACAACCACCACTGATACAACTTGTCCAGTAAGAGGGTCCCACATTAACAACCACCACTGATACAACTTGTCCAAGAGGGTCCCACATTAACAACCACCACTGACACAACTTGTCCAAGAGGGTCCCACATTAACAACCACCACTGACACAACTTGTCCAAGAGGGTCCCACATTAACAACCACCACTGACACAACTTGTCCAAGAGGAGGGTCCCACATTAACAACCACCACTGACACAACTTGTCCAAGAGGGTCCCACATTAACAACCACCACTGACACAACTTGTCCAAGAGGAGGGTCCCACATTAACCACCACTGACACAACTTGTCCAGTAAGAGGGTCCCACATTAACAACCACCACTGACACAACTTGTCCAGTAAGAGGGTCCCACATTAACAACCACCACTGATACAACTTGTCCAGTAAGAGGGTCCCACATTAACAACCACCACTGATACAACTTGTCCAGTAAGAGGGTCCCACATTAACAACCACCACTGACACAACTTGTCCAGTAAGAGGGTCCCACACTAACAACCACCACTGATACAACTTGTCCAGTAAGAGGGTCCCACATTAACAACCACCACTGATACAACTTGTCCAGTAAGAGGGTCCCACACTAACAACCACCACTGATACAACTTGTCCAGTAAGAGGGTCCCACACTAACAACCACCACTGATACAACTTGTCCAGTAAGAGGGTCCCACATTAACAACCACCACTGATACAACTTGTCCAGTAAGAGGATCCCACATTAACAACCACCACTGATACAACTTGTCCAGTAAGAGGGTCCCACAATAACAACCACCACTGACACAACTTGTCCAAGAGGGTCCCACATTAACAACCACCACTGACACAACTTGTCCAAGAGGAGGGTCCCACATTAACCACCACTGACACAACTTGTCCAGTAAGAGGGTCCCACATTAACAACCACCACTGACACAACTTGTCCAGTAAGAGGGTCCCACATTAACAACCACCACTGATACAACTTGTCCAGTAAGAGGGTCCCACATTAACAACCACCACTGATACAACTTGTCCAGTAAGAGGGTCCCACATTAACAACCACCACTGATACAACTTGTCCAAGAGGGTCCCACATTAACAACCACCACTGATACAACTTGTCCAAGAGGGTCCCACATTAACAACCACCACTGACACAACTTGTCCAGTAAGAGGGTCCCACATTAACAACCACCACTGACACAACTTGTCCAGTAAGAGGGTCCCACACTAACAACCACCACTGATACAACTTGTCCAGTAAGAGGGTCCCACATTAACAACCACCACTGATACAACTTGTCCAGTAAGAGGGTCCCACACTAACAACCACCACTGATACAACTTGTCCAGTAAGAGGGTCCCACACTAACAACCACCACTGATACAACTTGTCCAGTAAGAGGGTCCCACATTAACAACCACCACTGATACAACTTGTCCAGTAAGAGGGTCCCACATTAACAACCACCACTGATACAACTTGTCCAGTAAGAGGATCCCACATTAACAACCACCACTGATACAACTTGTCCAGTAAGAGGGTCCCACAATAACAACCACCACTGATACAACTTGTCCAGTAAGAGGGTCCCACATTAACTACTAACACAATCACAACGGTTCCACTTTAATGAAGACTGATTATACAACTGGTCCTATACAAGGGTGCCACATTCACTACCACCTGTTACAACTGTTCCAATATGACAGTCTCACATTCCATATCTACTGGTACAATATGACAGTCCCACATTCAATATCAACTGGTACAATATGACAGTCTCACATTCAATATCAACTGGTACAATATGACAGTCCCACATTCAATATCAACTGGTACAATATGACAGTCTCACATTCAATATCTACTGGTACAATATGACAGTTCCACATTCAATATCAACTGGTACAATATGACAGTCTCACATTCCATATCTACTGGTACAATATGACAGTTCTACATTCAATATCTACTGGTACAATATGACAGTTCCACATTCAATATCAACTGGTACAATATGACAGTCTCACATTCAATATCTACTGGTACAATATGAGAGTGTAAATGGTGTCAAATGTGTGTTTGTAGCCCATTTCAGGTCATCAGGCACAATTTGAAAGTTTGTAAACTAGCTTAACAGTTAACGTCCATGTGTCCACCAAAACATGTGACTGGCAATAATTTGATCCTGCATAAAGCCGTGATATGAGGGTCCCACATTCAATATCAACTGGTACAATATGAGGGTCCCACATTCAATATTAACTGGTACAATATGACAGTCCCACATTCAATATAATCTGGTACAATATGACAGTCTCACATTCAATATAATCTGGTACAATATGACAGTCCCACATTCAATATCAACTGGTACAACATGAGGGTCCCACATTCAATATCAACTGGTACAATATGACAGTCCCACATTCAATATCATCTGGTACAATATGAAGGTCCCACATTCAATATCAACTGGTACAATATGAGGGTCCCACATTCAATATCAACTGGTACAATATGACAGTCTCACATTCAATATCAACTGGTACAATATGAGGGTCCCACATTCAATATCAACTGGTACAATATGACGGTCTCACATTCAATATCAACTGGTACAATATGACAGTCTCACATTCAATATCAACTGGTACAATATGAGGGTCCCACATTCAATATCAACTGGTACAATATGACAGTCCCACATTCAATATCAACTGGTACAATATGACAGTCTCACATTCAATATCAACTGGTACAATATGAGGGTCCCACATTCAATATCAACTGGTACAATATGAGGGTCCCACATTCAATATCAACTGGTACAATATGACAGTCTCACATTCAATATCAACTGGTTCAATATGAGGGTCCCACATTCAATATCAACTGGTACAATATGAGGGTCCCACATTCAATATCAACTGCTACAATATGAGGGTCCCACATTCAATATCAACTGGTACAATATGAGGGTCCCACATTCAATATCAACTGGTACAATATGAAGGTCCCACATTCAATATCAACTGGTACAATATGAGGGTCCCACATTCAATATCAACTGGTACAATATGACAGTCTCACATTCAATATCAACTGGTACAATATGAGGGTCCCACATTCAATATCAACTGGTACAATATGACGGTCTCACATTCAATATCAACTGGTACAATATGACAGTCTCACATTCAATATCAACTGGTACAATATGAGGGTCCCACATTCAATATCAACTGGTACAATATGACAGTCTCACATTCAATATCAACTGGTACAATATGAGGGTCCCACATTCAATATCAACTGGTACAATATGACGGTCTCACATTCAATATCAACTGGTACAATATGACGGTCTCACATTCAATATCATCTGGTACAATATGAAGGTCCCACATTCAATATCAACTGGTACAATATGAGGGTCCCACATTCAATATCAACTGGTACAATATGACAGTCTCACATTCAATATCAACTGGTACAATATGAGGGTCCCACATTCAATATCAACTGGTACAATATGACGGTCTCACATTCAATATCAACTGGTACAATATGACAGTCTCACATTCAATATCAACTGGTACAATATGAGGGTCCCACATTCAATATCAACTGGTACAATATGACAGTCTCACATTCAATATCAACTGGTACAATATGAGGGTCCCACATTCAATATCAACTGGTACAATATGACGGTCTCACATTCAATATCAACTGGTACAATATGACGGTCTCACATTCAATATCATCTGGTACAATATGAAGGTCCCACATTCAATATCAACTGGTACAATATGAGGGTCCCACATTCAATATCAACTGGTACAATATGACAGTCTCACATTCAATATCAACTGGTACAATATGAGGGTCCCACATTCAATATCAACTGGTACAATATGACGGTCTCACATTCAATATCAACTGGTACAATATGACAGTCTCACATTCAATATCAACTGGTACAATATGAGGGTCCCACATTCAATATCAACTGGTACAATATGACAGTCTCACATTCAATATCAACTGGTACAATATGAGGGTCCCACATTCAATATCAAATGGTACAATATGACGGTCTCACATTCAATATCAACTGGTACAATATGACAGTCTCACATTCAATATCAACTGGTACAATATGAGGGTCCCACATTCAATATCAACTGGTACAATATGACGGTCTCACATTCAATATCAACTGGTACAATATGACGGTCTCACATTCAATATCATCTGGTACAATATGAAGGCCCCACATTCAATATCAACTGGTACAATATGAGGGTCCCACATTCAATATCAACTGGTACAATATGACAGTCCCACATTCAATATAATCTGGTACAATATGACAGTCCCACATTCAATATCAACTGGTACAACATGAGGGTCCCACATTCAATATCAACTGGTACAATATGACAGTCCCACATTCAATATCATCTGGTACAATATGAAGGTCCCACATTCAATATCAACTGGTACAATATGAGGGTCCCACATTCAATATCAACTGGTACAATATGACAGTCTCACATTCAATATCAACTGGTTCAATATGAGGTTCCCACATTCAATATCAACTGGTACAATATGAGGGTCCCACATTCAATATCAACTGGTACAATATGACGGTCTCACATTCAATATCAACTGGTACAATATGACAGTCTCACATTCAATATCAACTGGTACAATATGAGGGTCCCACATTCAATATCAACTGGTACAATATGACGGTCTCACATTCAATATCAACTGGTACAATATGACAGTCTCACATTCAATATCAACTGGTACAATATGAGGGTCCCACATTCAATATCAACTGGTACAATATGACGGTTTCACATTCAATATCAACTGGTACAATATGACGGTCTCACATTCAATATCAACTGGTACAATATGACAGTCTCACATTCAATATCAACTGGTACAATATGAGGGTCCCACATTCAATATCAACTGGTACAATATGACAGTCCCACATTCAATATCAACTGGTACAATATGAGGGTCCCACATTCAATATCAACTGGTACAATATGAGGGTCCCACATTCAATATCAACTGGTACAATATGACAGTCTCACATTCAATATCAACTGGTACAATATGAGGGTCCCACATTCAATATCAACTGGTACAACATGACAGTCTCACATTCAATATCAACTGGTACAATATGAGGGTCCCACATTCAATATCAACTGGTACAATACGAGGGTCCCACATTCAATATCAACTGGTACAATACGAGGGTCCCACATTCAATATCAACTGGTACAATATGAGGGTCCCACATTCAATATCAACTGGTACAATATGACAGTCCCACATTCAATATCAACTGGTACAATATGACAGTTCCACGTTCAATATCAACTGGTACAATATGACAGTCTCACATTCAATATCAACTGGTACAACATGACAGTCTCACATTCAATATCAACTGGTACAATATGAGGGTCCCACATTCAATATCAACTGGTACAATATGAGGGTCCCACATTCAATATCAACTGGTACAATACGAGGGTCCCACATTCAATATCAACTGGTACAATACGAGGGTCCCACATTCAATATCAACTGGTACAATATGAGGGTCCCACATTCAATATCAACTGGTACAATATGACAGTCTCACATTCAATATCAACTGGTACAATATGAGGGTCCCACATTCAATATCAACTGTTACAATATGAGGGTCCCACATTCAATATCAACTGGTACAATATGAGGGTCCCACATTCAATATCAACTGGTACAATATGACAGTCCCACATTCAATATCAACTGGTACAATATGACAGTCCCACATTCAATATCTACTGGTACAATATGAGGGTCCCATATTAAAAACCAGCGCAGATACAAATGGTCCTATACGAGGGTCCCACATTAAATATCAACTGGTCTCACATTAACATCCAGCGCTGATGCAACTAGTCCAATATGAGAGTCCTACATTAACTACCAGCACAAACTCAACAGTTCCAGTACGAGATTCCTACATTAAAGAACTGTGATGACGCAACTACCCCAATACGAGGGTCCCACCATAGCGACTAGTGCTGACAGAACTGTTCCATATTAACGAATAGCGATGACACAACTGGTCCAATAGGAGGGTCCCACATTAACTAATAGCACATACATAATTGGTTGATTACCAACATCCCACATTACTGACTAGCATTGAAACGACTGTGGTTTATATAAAAAAATTATATATATTATCAAGCCGTCAGAAAAACATCACAAAATTTTTAACTTTACACATCTGTAGTTTGCTTAATATTTCATTACATGAAACAACTACCATTATACTTCCTACAGTGACTACGATCAGGGAACATTAACAATACATTTTTTAAAGAAAATTGTTGTCTGACCACCCTAGTAGTGTGGGCGCTGTTAGAGAGTCGGTGTGTGCATGGCATAATACATAATCATATTTGGGTATTCTGCATTTGAAGTGTCTCTAGTTATTGTAGCTATAATTGTGTCACAAATATTGCAATGCAAGTGTGCCGGTTATGACAATATATTATAATTAGAAATAGTAGTTGATATATTATGTTCACAATGTCATAAAACAGGAGCACATTAGTCATTAAATAACATGAACAATCACCTTATTAACATAGACATAGTGGACCTGAAATAATGTGAATAACACACAAATAAATATAAAATACAAGCAAATGGCAGTCAATATTGACAGTCATTGTGTGTGGTTGACATTGATGAGTCAATACGTAGGTCATAGCAATGCCTAATTTTAATTCTAAAGGCGTGTTTCCAACATTCTATGATTTTGTTGTAGAAGTGCCTAATTTAATGCTAAAAAGTGTTATTCTACAAATCAATGTCAATACTAAAGTAACTAAAATTATTACATAAGTGAGCCATATATAAATTAATGTAATACTAATATTCAAGATCCACGATGTTGTTACGCGACTCTGAGCCTGAGCCGAGGCACTGGTCCGATGACACAGGCACGGCAACGAAATATTCAAACACATCTAGTATCACAATAATTAATTCCTAGAAACACAATAATTAATTCATAGTATCTAATACTTATAGCTATGTGATGTCATTAAATCGATGAAATTGTGCTTAATGTTGGCTTAATTTCAAAAACAAAAAGACTGAAAATTCAACTCACCCGCAAAACGCTCCTCGCAGCGAATGACGACCTTGGCCTTTAAAAGGCCGCGGAAACGCTGGTTGAAGTAAAGCACTACCCAGGTGCTTTAGTCAAGTTGCCGCTCATATACTTCCTGTAGGAGACCCTGCAATGTTAATAACTGTAAACTTTTTTATGGAAATGTATTTTATATAGTTAGGAGAGCAAAATTAGCTTGGTTGCACCTTGTGCAACCTTGAGCATTTCTCAGAATTCAAGATGGCGGTCTCGGCCATCTTGAATTTCAGCAAATATTCAACCTTTGATCTCGATGACATAGAGGGTCGTGTAATACCTCTTTTTAAGGGATTTTCAGGACTGGGAGTCCATTTCTGAAGTTATTTTTTGGATACGGTGTCAAATTCAAGGTCAAATCAGAGGTCAAAGGTTAAATTTGACCTAAAACCAGGAACAAATCACCTCTACAGACCATCTACTCTACAATAAGTTGTATATTCTTGTCCCAAGCTTTTTATTTTCAAGAACCGCTTAACACAAAAAAGAATGCTGTTGTATGTTTGCTGTAGTCCCCCTCAATATGCTAAGTCACCACAATAACTTATTCAGTCATTTGACAGGTTTTTCAATTTGACATGCTGGAATATTTTGACCATAACGTGTCGCATTTAATATATTTGTACTTTAATCATTAATATTGCGTGTTTACTTAACAGCTGTTTACTTCTTATGCTAATGCAGACTAATTGCATTTATTTAGCAATCACATTACACTGGATCTGTTTAAGGAAATGTCAATTATCAAAAAGATATTGAGTTTGACAGTTTGTCCCATGGATATTGTGTCATAGCCATAACGTTTCAAGAACAGTGCCAATGCTCGAAATCGTTGAAAGTGGTACAAACCATAACTGCACACCCCGACACTGCATTAACTACGCTTGTGAATCTCGACAAGGCTCTCAATAGTTTGGGATGCAGTACACCCACATCACAGTCGACCTCCAACTGTATCAGACTGCATGCCTAAGCCAATGGAACGATCCTCTGCGCTGGACCAACGTCATACTTCACCCGGGTATGATGCACACTCTCATGAGTATCCTGGGCTGTGTAGGAACACTTATGAAGGCATCAGGAGTGGACATTCTCATCAGCGCAGCGTTTGCTGGTATCACCAGCATAGTCAACGGAAAGGCCTGGACCAATGCTCTACGGGCATACCGTCTCATCATTGCCGTGTTGCTGCATAATTTCTATTCGAATGGCGCCAAGACATATGAGGGGCTGAATGTCTCCCTGGAGACAGCCAGAGAGCACCCGACCGGGAGGCTATGGGTGGACTGCTTTGTCAAGCCTACACTGTTGTCGCTCATGTTCCTGCCCGGAGAGGGGAACTGTGACTTCCTTCTCCAGTAGCACTGTCTCAATGCAATGCTGCCATACTTCTTCGCACCAGGTCACCACAATTATGCCCGCTACCTGAGCTGGTATGTGCAACAGATGGAGCACCTTCCCCACCGCACCAAGGAGGACCTATTGGCAGGTGCACACGTCTGTCGGCACTCGGATGGGGGACCGCAGTGCCAGCAGATCAGTTCGGAGAGCAAACATATATCAAGCGAGGGAAGGGTTCTGGAGGTATGAAGGGCATTTCAACGAGCCCCGAGCAAGTGGCTGTGTGGGTAAATAGTTTCAGTGTGTGCGCCCACCTTGACATCGCCATGGAACATATGTACAATGAAGCTGGGGAGGAGCAGAACCCACACGGTGAAGTAGATGGGGAGGAGAAGAATAAGCACAAGGAGGAAGGAGAGGGAAGAAGGAGACTGGACGAGGCCGATCGGAAGAAGATTGCGGTGGAGCTGGAGAAGTACAGTCACCCCCTCAATGACCAGCAACCAGGTGTCTAAAACATCTGTAATGGCCAAGTGGCGCCAGACACAGTGAATGTTCAGAACGCATTAGCCATCGGGAGTGAGCAGAGCAGGCAGTTGTCCGCTTCGGTAAGCAGTGAATTCCACAAGACAATAAAGAAGAAAGTCAAGACAATGGAGTTGCTCAAGAAGGCAGTCACTGTCAAGGGAAGGCCATCTACGACATCGAGACGCTGTTCAGTCGGCTGTTAGTCGTGGGGCAGCAGCGCAGCATTGATATAGCCGATGTCTTCCAGTTTGAACTGAGTCCAGTCCCTCCGGCCCTGATCGATGAGTACGGCTGCTTGAGGAAGGGTGACAAGGCCGTGCTCGTCAAGTCTCTCAGTGTCTCTACCATGACTCCATGTGCTCCAAACGTGGTGCTGGTTGATGCCGGCCAGCTTCTGTACCACGCCGTCTGGCCAGTCTCCGGGACTACAGGAGACCTGGCTGCAAGCTTCGGCACTCGACTGGCCCACTATCCTTCTGTCTCCAAAAAAATCATTCTGTTCGACAGATATGACGAAGATGCTCCCAGTGCAAAGGACCATGAGCGGACGAGAAGAGGAAGAGCCAAGGACGTACGCCTAACCCCAAACACCCTCCTTCCATGCCGAGAAGTTTTTCTTCATAATTCCAAAGAACAAGAATCTGCTTAACAACATTCTATGCCGCTATCCCCTTCCACACAACATCCAACTCGTCAACATGTTGGACTGTGTCATTACCTATGATGAGGCAGACGTCACCCTCTGCAGCTACATGCTAAAAGCGGTGGCAGAAGGCGCCCAGACCATCCGAATCCTCAGTGATGATACCGACGTCTTTGTTCTCTTGGTGTACTGGACATCAAGGATGCGAGTTGTCGCCAAAATTCAAATGGAAAAGTGGAATGGCGATATCTTGGACATCAACGAAACTGTTCAGCGGTTAGGCCCCAGAAAGTGCAGTCACCTCGGTATCCACGCACTGTCAGGTTGCGATACAGTGTCGTACCCCTTTGGAAAAGGAAAAAAGTCAGCGCTCAAGCTCCTAGAGATAGATATACCAGTCTCAATCAGGTGCTCGGTCAGCCTGGCGCGACCCACGCTCAGATCCAGGAGACAGCACACACATTCTTCTTACCCCTCTATGGACAGAAGGGATGTATAACAATGAATGATGCACGTGCTCACTTCTACCGTGGACATAAGAAACCTCCGCCCACTGAAGAAACTTCCACCGACTGATGCCAACCTGCAGCTGCATGTGCTCCGAGCTCATCTTCAGTTGCTACTGTGGAAGGCCGCGGACCAACATGATCCACCTGAAGAAGCTCGAAATATTGCCAACTTTGGTTGGAACATCGAAGGCTCCGCCATCACACCGGCCGTCTCAACAGCGCCAGTTGCTCCCCAAGCACTACTGGATGTCGTTAGCTGTAGCTGCACTCCATAGTACAAGGCTTGTAGTAGCACACGCTGCAGCTGCAACAGCGCAGGCCTTTCATGCACGGACTACTGCAAATGCGAGTGAGGAGACATCTGCTGTAGTCCTTTCATCAGCAAGCAGATGGATGTCGAAGACGATGAAGGGAGGCCAAGTGTCGATGACGAATAAATATACTCTTTATTTCTTTGTTGTAAATACACATGCATATCGAAAAGGCTGATCAATAAATTCAAATTCACATATGTTAAATTGCCTTAATATATACATGCATCTCGAATACTGAGAAATGCTAAAGGTTGTACAAGTAAATTTCACCTTTGACCTCTTATTTGACCTTGAATTTGACACCGTATCCAAAAAAAACCTTCAGAAATGGACTCCCCGTCCTGGAAATCCGTTAAAAGAGGTATTACACGACCCTCTATGTCATCGAGATCAAAGGTTGAATATTTGTTGAAATTCAAGATGGACGAGACCGCCATCTTGAATTCTGAGAAATGCTCAAGGTTGCACAAGGTGCAACCAAGCTAATTTTGCTCTCCTAACTATATAAAATACATTTCCATAAAAAAGTTTACAGTTATTAACATTGCAGGGTCATCATTTTGGCAACTTGACTACTTAGTAAATGGCACGCGCTGCAGCGGTAAGCGAAATTTCGCGGATTTCGTTGAGGTGCCTATATTTTGCGAGTAATAAAATTCATGCTGACTAGCTTGCCGATCGCCACGAAATTTCATTTATCATCCACATGACGCAATTGTTTCGCTCAAAACCTGTCCGCGCGCGAAACTCGGGAGAGAAAATTCGGCAATTCCAAGGGCCCAGAACTCATTTGTTGCTAGCCTAAAGGGTGCTACGGCAATTGTCACGTGCGTCGTGGAGCGCTCTTACCATTACGACGCTATTAGGTTAGTTACATCGTCGTAACCATATAAACTGTTGTTATTGTTATTTATTATAATTGCAGTATCCGTATTGGCATATGTACTGTTCCATATACAAAACAAAACTCACACGCAAAATACGACAGCGTTGGTGGCGAGCGGCTACGCGCAACTCCATGATTACCATAAAAGCGCCATTATGTCGGGCTTCACATGAAATACGTTCTGTGGCGCTGCTGTTATTGCGCGCGAGTTTTCCTGCGCGAATAAAATAATAAATAATTAAGCTATACGTTATAACTAACACTCAACGCGCGCACTTCCAGTACCAATAATTATTAATATTCGCGCGACCAGTAAGAAATGGCGATGTTTTTGTGAAACTAAAAAATGTAATAAAGATTTTATGATAAAACGCGGAGCTGCTGCCGACATCAGAGACCGCTAGGTGGTACCACTGACATTGTATCGCCAGAAAACAGTTCATAAAGTGTGACCGATTTTCAAGCCTCCGGGTCACGGTATTGCCCGTATCTCAATACATGAAGGCACTATCTACAGTCGACGACACATACTTTATAATCGGGCAAACGTAAGCTTGTGTACAACGTAAACGCAACAGTGTTTAAATATAAATAAAGCGTTCTCACAAAGTCAACGGCTAAGGTTTCGTATGTACTGAAAACGCTTACAGGGGGTGTGCAACAAACTAGTTAATGTATTCCAGTTGGAAATTAGGCATTTTCATGAGAACAATGACGGATGAGATTAATTAAGCGAATAGAGCAAATTGTAACTCAGGACACTGATAGGAAATTCCCAGAAACCCCGTCACTACCGGGTTAGCGATTCAACTTCCTATCCCACGTGTCGCGTTCGTACAACGCGGTTTGTTTGCCGTGTCCGTATGTGTTTCCGTAAATACGAAATCCGAGCTTTAGGGCTCCAAACACAAAACTGAAGCTGACTAGTCAAAAACACAACCAACTCCGTTGTGTGTTTTGAACGCGGGAGTAAAACCGGTCCCATCGTCTTTGTCAACGACATCGCTGAGCACGGTGGCTAAACACAGTGGCGCCACATGGCGACTAACCAACCAAATATTTCACAACAGTCTTTCGATAACCTGAACAGTAGTTGTGTAAATGATCGCATGACGGCGCCAGCTTGCAAATCGTTCTTACTTTGTTTGAGCAGCGTATGGCGGTGTGTGTGCGCGTGTGCGTGTGCGTGTGCGTGTGCGTGTGCGTGTGCGTGTGCGTGTGCGTGTGCGTGTGCGTGTGCGTGTGCGTGTGCGTGAGCGTGTGTGCGTGCGTGCGTGCGTGCGTGCGTGCGTGCGTGCGTGCGTGCGCGTCTGCGTGTACGTGTACGTGTACGTGTGTGTGCACGTGCGACTGCGCGTGCGTGCACTTCGATCTCCTTCAAGTTTGTGTGTGTGTGCGCGCGCGCGTGCGCGTGTGGGTGTGTGAGTGTACGTATTCATGTCCGTGTGTGTGTGCATATGCACGTGTGTATTTGGGTTTACTTTATTGTAGACAAACATACAGATCCACACGACAGTAATCACTTTCCCTCCTTCAAGTGTTGGTGAGTTACAGCGAGGTGCAGGTTAAGGTGTTCATGGTAGGCCTCAGTAGACGCATCTTCCGAGTCGTGTTCTGTTTTAAATAACGTCCAAATGGAAACGAAATTCTGAAAATGGAACAATAATTGTTTATTTACATTGTGTATATGTTTTCAGCTATATTTATCTTAAATGCTTGTCTCTTAAATGAAAAGACTGAGTCCACCAGAAATATTTACACGTATATGTCCTTTCGTTCTAGGCCGGCGGACAAGAGAATAAAATAGCATTGTTCGTGGGCTGTCATGTGTTTTATTTGGTACTTGAGTCAGTATCGTGGTGTATGTGACGTATACATCCAAGTACATGATCTCACGTAACCCAGTATTAGTTCACCAAACATAGCTCCCCCTCCCTCCCCCTCCCCTTCCCCTCCCCTTTGTTTCTTATGTCTACTACCCCCCTCTACTATGCCACACACCCTTTCACTACATTTCAGAAGTGTCTACTGCAACCTCCACAAATCAGCATAATCATCACAACATTGATGTTGGCTGATCAATAGAAGAAGAAGAAGGAGAAGGAGACGGAGACGGAGACGGAGACGGAGACGGAGACGGAGACGGAGACGGAGACGGAGACGGAGACGGAGACGGAGACGGAGACGGAGACGGAGACGGAGACGGAGACGGAGACGGAGACGGAGACGGAGACGGAGACGGAGACGGAGACGGAGACGGAGACGGAGTCGGAGAAGGAGAAGGAGAAGGAGAAGGAGAAGGAGAAGGAGAAGGAGAAGGAGAAGAAGAAGACTTATTCAAAGTTGTATCGGAATGATCTGCTCAGACTCTACGGCCTCCGCGAGATCGACATGAGGAACGCCGTCACTCCACGTAATTGTTACCGTATCTTTGTTGGAGGCTGTGACTACCGGCGACGTGATTGTTGGTGGTTGACACTGCAGCATTCTTGTCCTGGCGCGAAATACATTTCATGTGAGACATTCCTTTCGCCTGTCCATTTACCTTTACGACACGCCGACCGTGGATTATGTCGCCATATCAATGTGCATCTCACCCAGCGTCATCACGACCTGCAGTTCCCTGTCGGTTTGGGACCACATGTCCACATCCCAGGGCCCAGTTTCATGGAGCGGACTTACGTCGTCGTAGCGGGCGTTAACCAGTCGTAAGCCTAAAACGTCGTAAAGTTGCACTTGTTGCGTTTCATGAGTCTGCTCCATAGTTGCACTTAGCTGCACCATGTATTTAGTAGGCGTAACTTTACGCTCGTTTAAATATTTACGGTATGCTCCCGAATCGAAATATGTACGGTATGCTCCCGACACGCCCACTCTCAACACAATTATTGTTCATGTTTACACTGGATATCCTTTACATTCATCATAGTTTCCCATTTGCTATGCGAACGGCAGATGCGGCAGCTAGAAAGAAAAGGGATATTCATACACGACACAAATACAGGGATTCCCCACCGCAGACGTAAGGCACGAAGAAATGCCACGGTGATTTAGTGGCGCGAATGCTAAATTGATCTCATGAAACCGGCCGTAAGCTGCATTGTCTATTCGCTGTTAGCTGCGACCAGTAGACCGCGTAATTGTGCGTAAAGTTACACTGCTTCATGAAACTGGGCCCTGGTACCTACTTCGCCGCAGAACACAGCGATTGGTCAAAGATAGTAAAACTGTCCACGATTCAGAAGTGTGACGGTTGTGTTGACCATATCCACGGCATGAGGAATTAGTGACACGGAAGAAGTTTCAGCGTCGTAGGCACCCGGCAACATTGCGGATACATGCATGTGTCTTGTCACTTTTAACCTGCATATTTTTTATTCAGACCACTAACAGATGTGTAGCCCAATATATCGAATCCATCTCGCCATGATGTGGAGTCATTTCTAAGTTCTAGCCACCTCTTATTCCGTCAGTTTTTATCATCTGCGCTGCCATTGCGTTTTCCGATGCTATGCTATGGCAATGATGTTGGAAGGCGTCTTTTGGACAGTGGTGTGATGTTTTTGTATAACGAAGGTAACTCAGCAACTGTTGACATATTCCGAGCAACATCGGATAAGGCAGACGAGTGTTCAATCTCAAGGTTGATGAGCCTGGATTATCCTGCATATGCAGACTTGGGTCATGCGTCAGGAACGAAGTGTTTGTTGGGACTTTTATGGTGAATTAGTTAAATTCCCGTTCCATGGAACGGCCATTGGGTTTATGTGGACAGTGTTTAGGGGGGGGGGGTATGTTACTGTTATTCTCTGACGCTACGTTGAAACATAAATCCCTCCCTAAGTTGTGGCTAACAGTTGTCATATCGTAGCACTGCATAATACTGTTCCTCCCTATGTAGCTGAAGACAGACGTGAAGCGCAGGATCAACGAACTCTCGCTTCTTGGTGTTCGTATCAACGATTACAAGATTTAACAAGATTTAACAAGATTTAACAAGATTTAACAAGATTTAACAAGATTTAACAAGATTTAACAAGATTTAACAAGATTTAACAAGATTTAACAAGATTTAACAAGATTTAACAAGATTTAACAAGATTTAACAAGATTGCCACCTAGAGAATCAACTCTAGATAGCAGGTGGACAAGGAAGCCCTTTGGCTTATCGAGAGTCCAACCTATCTATCTAAATGTACCCAGCCCTTCTTAGGTACATGTCAATTTTATTTTTAAACATATTAACACTACTAGCACCTACACAATCAGCCGATAATCTGTTCCATTAATTTACTGTTCTTTATGAAAATGTTATAATATATAGTCTACACTGCTTCTTTGCTAATGTAATTCCATGTCCTCTAGTCCTTCTCTCTTCCTTAACAGAGAAAAAAATATTTCTGTGAATATTTTCATACCCATTCAATATTTTAGAAACTTCTATCTGATCTCCTCTCAATCTCCTGGTTTCTAGTGTTGTTAATCCACATTCTTTTAGACGCATTTCATAACATAACTCCCGTATAAACAGGCAGCTTTCATCAAGTAGCCCATCTGAAGGTCGACGAAGGTCAAATCTAAAGTGTATGATCAAACTGAAGTCAGTGCCCACTAAGCTAGTTTGACACCAACATGGTGACTCTGTGTGGAACAGTTACAATAAAACATGAGGAAGATTTAGACCTGCCGGCTGACATCTTAACCAGTAGCGGATGTGAATGTCGAACAAGATCACAAATAAACTATTTGAACTCGGTACCACACAATTTTGCAATGGTAAAATGTCTACCAGGGGATTCAAAGGCAAATTCATGGTTTCTCCGTGCATGGTATACAACTCAGTGGCAATTTTAGTGCTTGTATCCAAAATTGCCCGATTCGTCAAACTGATGCAGTTTTTTGTTGCACTATTACTTCCAATATAATTACTGATGTGTACTTCAGTCGATAATACACCACGAACAAATTATTTAATAAAGAGTTGCTCGGACCGACTTTTTCAAGAACCGTCTCTTGTATAAATCCATTGATCACAGAAACAAATTACGATTTTAGCGGAAGTCACAAATGTGTCCAAAACGTTCACCACCTGATCTTATTAATTATTTCCCATCATCGAGGTATATTACATAACGATGATATTATTAACAACTAATCATAGCTGAACGTTACAACATAACATTCATGGCTTTTTAAGAATCTTTCCAAAACGCTTAGCTTAACTTATTCCCGGCTGTGTGCCTTTACCAATATTACCCAATTGTCGTTATATCCACGACTGCTGTCTTACGCCCGACTGTCGTTTACCACTACTAATCCATTGTCGTTATTCCCGTGCAAGTATTAGACGGATTTTGTGATATAGTCGAAGGGACAGTGCGAGTAGCATGTTTGTTAATAATGCAATTGATATATTTGACGTCTAAATTCGCTAGTATATTTATGGTTTTTGAAAAATTATTTTTAACATAAATAACGATTTGATTAAGGTTATGTATAATTGCATTGATATGGGATCCAGTGTGGAGTAGCTGTGTCAAATCACTGTATACCGTAAACCAGTAAGATAGATATCATGTTGTGCATCATGTTTATTTTATTTTTTAAGTTATTAATTTGTGTTATGCAACTTATCAATTTTTTTATCCATTCAGTTTTTAAATATTTTATTTTCAAATTGTGTTTCTCTACATGTATAAATTGTATATTTATTATACAATCAGATAGATTGATCATTATTATATCTGTCATACCACACTTTTACACTTACCTACCTTATAACCTTATTTAATTTATATCTACTCATTGTTTAACATGTTTACCTTTTAAATGTTATTTATGTGCATGTACCGACTGTATATGTTTTTACCTGAAATAAATATATCTGCATTCAATATTCAAAACATTACCATTTACACCGTATTATATTTTGTCGCATCCAAAAATCTCAATACTGTTAATAATAGCGTAATATTATTATTGTGGTGTTCATTTGTCAATATGAAAAGAAATAGTGAATGTGTTTCGTTTGCACCGATAATATTTTATGTTAATGTTAAGAACTGCACTCTGCTCGGTGTGGATATCTTGAAATAAGTATTTTCGAATCATGTAGGCAGGTACTATTAGGCCGAATGGTTGGACATTAATAAAAGCGTTCTAAATAAGTTTTATTATACGATTACCAATCATATACCACGTTCGAGATATCGTCAACGAACTGTATCATTTAACTATTCACGCGCTCAAAACAAGTCTCTCCGTCTGCCCAACGCCATGCTGATTGTCTTAATTGTTTATGCGAAATCAGTCTTTTATAAAATGCATATGTAATAACGTCACCGGTATGAATCGCTCGTTAAACAAGACAATGGACTCTTTTCTTTCTGCGCTATTATGTGTGTAATGAATGTTCACATCTACACGACACACTATATTAATTAGCAAACACCCCTAGGAGTGCTCAAAGTGTTACTCCCTGGCATATATATTCGATCAAACATTCAGCATTCAGCCACGCTACGATTAATGTGCAAATACTGATCAGTAAGACAAATACCGCCAATGTATACATCCTGGCATTGGAGCGAGGTGGGCTTGCTTCCAATGACGACCTCTTCTTGTGTGTGAAACTTTTACGGATATGTATTATGTTATTTCATAATTTTGTCATTGTTTGTTATTTATTTAATTTTTATTATGTAACAATTATGAGAAAAAATTAATATACCGTAAACATTACGTAACTGTCTTAATATATTAGAAACATGTATATTAATTACTCATTATATAATCTTATTTTAATGTCGAGGTAATGTCATATTTAAAATATACAGTTTTAAATATATATATATATATATATATATATATATATATATATATATATATATATATATATATACGTTTTGTAATATTTGTCCCGGAGAAATGCTGAGAATAATAATAACAATAATAATTGTAATAATGTTGAACACAGTTGCCCTTAGTTCAGTCTGGCAGATTGTTAGTCCCCGGCAGACCTGTTCAATCGAACTCCAACACGGCTTCTCTGGGAAGCATCTAGCCACATTGCAATAAATGCGCGTAGGCTATTCGTACGCAATTATAAATCATCGTCTATAAGTAGATAACCACTCATTCAGCTGAATGAACTGGACTCGAATTCGACTCGAATTCGGGTTTTCTTAGTCGAGAATCCGAAGTGACACCGAGGTGAGGAGAGGGTATTGAAAGAGAATAACGAGGATGCACGAATCGGGTTCATGGCGTCGACCCAGAAAGAAAACAAAGAAGGAAGTCAGAAACGTAGAATACACGAATAATTATAAATAGAAGATACGGACACGATGAAGAAAAAAAAAGTAACAGACAAATAAAAGAACATAGTAAGACTAATATGAAAATATATAAAGACAAAGAAGAAGGCACAGAAGAAGGCACAGAAAAAGAAGAAGAATAAGTTGAGAATAAATTCAAAATACCAGCTGAAATAAAACGCAAAAGAAGGAACTAAAGGGAAGAGAAATACGACGGCAGAAATAAAAACAATGGGAACAATATAAACGTCTGTGATGATGTCTACGACGGGCTGATATCGACGTCTATTTGCCGTTTCTGGGGGAACGTTTCACGGGCGCTCCAGCCTCCAGTCTGTCTATTCTCGTTCGTGCGTGCGTGAATCACGCCAGCATTCACGTCATAATTGAGGCGCAAATGTTCCGTAAATGAGTCGCGGCTAGTTGATATTGAAGCGGCAAACTCGATTAGGTGAGCGCATCAACATGTTTATACGCGGCTTTATTCAATTACAATGCGAAGATGGGAAATTTCGTCTTCCTTCCTCGACGCCATTTTAGCGATCACGCACATGGAGAAATTCTATGCGGCTGTGTGTCGTCTGCTGATGGGGCCACTCGATGGCGTTATTCACGAGCAATCATCAGCCATTGTCCGGGTTCGATTGCTATTCTCAATAGCGCACTGGTCGAGAGAGCACTTCGTTCAGTCGGCGAGTTTGCGGGGTGAAACATTTCTCGCGACATCTGCGCAATCGCGTGAAAGGAAATGTTTCACTTAGCGGAATCAGTGTTAATTTTCGTTGCTCGTTCGTCGGCTAAGTGTGGATGTCGTGCAAGGAAGCGAACCCCCGACTGCTATTTCCACTAAATCGTCCTATTATTAAGGAAAGGATTGAATTAACACCTGCACTTTCCCGAATGTCCGCTAGGTGGCTGCTGCTCCAGCAACGTGGCGTTGGAGCAAATCCGATTCTACATAATTTACTACAATTGCAAACATTTTCATATGGATTATGTGTTATTAATCGTGTTGCAGTTTTATTTAAATAACATGAATAATCGTAGGTGTAATTTTTCCAAAGAGAATATTTGTTTTCGCGAGCGCCAAACAGTAAACCTTGTGTGAATTTTCGAACGTGTTAAAAATCAAATGTAACTTCTCCTATATGTTTATTATAACAAAAATATATTGCGATAACAGGTAGTGAGGGCCTAATTAGTAATACCAGCTACATTGGTCAGTTGAACTGTGCATTAAACTCAATGCGTGTTTGCGGTATTTCGTTCATCGTGTCAAATTGGTTCTGGGTCAGCACCGTCTATAGTGACCAATTAAAACCTATTTAATATCATCGACAATATTCATTCAACATTGTACAAATTCATGATTTATTGTAGTGAACTTATCCTACAAAAGCAGAGTATTTAGCTGGAGCAGGTCAAGAAATAGAAACAAGTTATAACAGTCGTCTCTGTGATGTTTTGTCAATTTACATTTTGATATAACATTCAAAGTCAACAATTTCACTTAAAACCAACTAAACAGTGTTCATATTATACAACCAAAGAGCTACAAGACTTGGAGTTCTCGTGGTGCGAGGCTCAGGCCGCTGCAAAGACAGGACCCTGTGGAGGAACGTTGTTTATGTAGCCTTGATGTAGCCTTATGTCCCGCTGGGGATGAAGAGGATAAGTAAGTAAGTAAGTAAGACACAACTGAATATCCGCTAATTTTATTCAGAATTTGTTTTAACAAAATTATAATTGAGAATTGCGTCTTAAGTATTAACAAACTCTTGTTGTGCCATCAACTAGCGCAGCAGACGGTTGCGTGGAATCAAGACACACACAACGAACTTGTCTCTCGGATAACGTCATCAAATAAGACCACTTGTTTGGTTGATGTGAAGCGATCGAACTAACTGGTAGTTTCTAGTGAATTTATAGAAAATAACTTTAAGAATAAAATATAAATGTTATAAGATAGCATTTAGGTAGCAGCTTACAATTCCTCTCTTCCTGGTTTCCATAAGGGGCGAGAGTCGGTTAGGCTTGACAATGTTCTACTCATTGCAGTACCCCTTTAACGGCAGCCAGTGTATATTTGTCTATGTCTAGTTTTTTGCCTATTGTCTACCTCTTATGTTGCATTAGTATGTATACCAACGAAAAACACAATATCACATAGCGCTGAACATCCGATCATTTGTGTCATTGTATATTTTGAACTTCACGCTGTGGCGATGAAACACCAACTGTACTAGGTAGTTCAACGTCCAAGATACGACAGTGTGTTGAAACACCAACTGGACTTGGTAGTTCAACGTCCAAGATACGACAGTGTGTTGAAACACCAACTGGACTAGGTAGTTCAACGTCCAAGATACGACAGTGTGTTGAAACACCAACTGGACTAGGTAGTTCAACGTTCTAGATGTGACAGTGTGTTGAAACACCAACTGCACTAGGTAGTTCAACGTTCTAGATGCGACAGTATGTTGAAACACCAACTGCACTAAGTTGTTCAACGTTCTAGATGCGACAGTGTGTTGAAACACCAACTGCACTAGATCGTTCAACATTCTAGTGTTGCCCACAAACTGTGCATTTCTTCAATTTGTATTTGCATATTTCAAAGTGTGGATTACATTTGATGTAGAACTAGAAATACTTGAGTCACAATGAATGTATGATTGTGTGTGTTGTGAACATAGATGAACTATTAACAAGTGATATGTTTGCAATATGTTAGAATCCTTCAGTGCATTCCGCGGCAGGATACTATGTATGTGTAGGTCTCACTGTATAACATTTAACATTCTAGTAAACATAATGTTTTCGCCAAGCAAGACTTCAAGAATTTACTGCTAAAAAGTAATGTTTCACTATCCTGCAGTTGTAACGTCACTGTGTGCTAAAGTAATAAGTTAATAAATATGACAAATAGATCAATACAATTAACTGCACATTAAAAATGCATTAATACGATGAATACATTAATAAAATCAATATAATAAATAGATAAATACATTATTTGTACATTAAATTTCATGGTCATGCAATGCAAAGAATATGACAATGTGAGCGAAAATAATAACTAAGTTATTAAAATATTATAATAAATAGATCAACAAAATTATTAGTACAATCAACATTGATGTCAATTAACATTTTAATTTATATTTGAAGACAATGTCTAACTATTTCGTGATCAACTATCGAGGTACATGTCACGTGTCAGTCTTTGGTTGAACCATAGAGAAACAAAGGTTTCCTCTATGGTTGAACTATGTAACACAGCGATTGCCATGAAATACAATAATGAAATAGTATGTGCGCTGTAGCATTAGCTTCATTGTCTCTAGAATTTTAAATACTTTGTTGGTTGGTTGGTTGGTTGGTTGGTTGGTTTGTTGGTTTGTTGGTTTGTTGGTTTGTTGGTTTGTTGGTTTGTTGGTTTGTTGGTTTGTTGGTTTGTTGGTTTGTTGGTTTGTTGGTTTGTTGGTTTGTTGGTTTGTTGGTTTGTTGGTTTGTTGGTTTGTTGGTTTGTTGGTTTGTTGGTTTGTTGGTTGGTTGGTTGGTTGGTTGGTTGGTTGGTTTGTTGGTTTGTTGGTTTGTTGGTTTGTTGGTTTGTTGGTTTGTTGGTTTGTTGGTTTGTTGGTTTGTTGGTTTGTTGGTTTGTTGGTTGTTTGGTTGTTTGTTTGGTTGTTTGGTTGTTTGTTTGGTTGTTTGGTTGTTTGTTTGGTTGTTTGGTTGTTTGGTTGTTTGGTTGTGTGGTTGTGTGGTTGTGTGGTTGGTTGTTTGGTTGTTTGGTTGTTTGGTTGTTTGGTTGTGTGGTTGTGTGGTTGGTTGTTTGGTCGGTCGGTCGGTCGGTCGGTCGGTCGGTCGGTCGGTCGGTCGGTCGGTCGGTCGGTCGGTCGGTCGGTCGGTCGGTCGGTCGGTCGGTCGGTCGGTCGGTCGGTCGGTCGGTCGGTCGGTCGGTCGGTCGGTCGGTCGGTCGGTCGGTCGGTCGGTCGGTCGGTCGGTCGGTCGGTCGGTCGCGGTCGGTCGGTCGGTCGGTCGGTCGGTCGGTCGGTCGGTCGGTCGGGCCGGGCCGGGCCGGGCCGGGCCGGGCCGGGCCGGGCCGGGCCGGGCCGGGTGCAATATTGTATGATCTGGTCGGGTCAGATTGGATCTAGTTGGGTTGAATGAAAACTGCACGTGTACCATCAGTCTTGAGAGGATGGATGACGTATGGTCGACAGTAGTCGTGTCCTGACTGTGACGTATGGTCGACAGTAGTCGTTTCCTGACTGTGACGTATGGTCGACAGTAGTCGTGTCCTGACTGTGACGTATGGTCGACAGTAGTCGTGTCCTGACTGTGACGTATGGTCGACAGTAGTCGTGTCCTGACTGTGACGTATGGTCGACAGTAGTCGTGTCCTGGCTGTGACGTATGGTCGAGACGTTTGGTCGTGTGAAGTTGCGCTGGACACGATGACGTCCATGTGTGTCCGACGGCGGCTGTCACGTGGTCGTCCGGCGTCGAGAGGACGGCGACAATGGCCCTATGTCCTCCCAGCGGCTTCACGTGTCCAATTACTGCATTACGACCGTCAACGAACAAAATGAGAAATGTCATTTCGTTTGCAAAGACAATCTGCTACGACAATTGCTGGACGGCGTCCGTGTACAAACGACCCAATCAAATTGGGCGGGTAAGTGAGCGATAATTGTGTTGCCCCAGGGCGTTGATGCCATTTTGTCCAATGTCCACCCAAGCCAATGGCTGCGCGTGACCATTGGTGGTTCGGACTGACCACGTCAATGGCGTTGCGCTACACTTAGAAATGTCGTCTTGTGTATTTGGTTCTTTGTGTTTTATTGTCGTCAAATCAAATCTATTAATTTTATTCAACACGTGTCTCTACGAAATGTATATTCATTGGTGTTTATTTACTAAACATGGAGTAGGAATACATTACATAGGTAAATTGTGCATTACAATAATATATGTTACATTCTAATATGTGCTACATAAGCTCAAATGGTAAAAATACTTCGTATCTGTGTCGAGCTTTGCCTTCTCTTAGTGATCCTAGCCAATGCCTTACTAGCCATGCAGTTATGTATGGGTTATCGCGCTAACTAAAACAACGCAATGTGATGCTTTATGAAGCCTGTGCTTGCTTTGAATCATTGTAACTGATCAGTTTTGTATTATCGCTACGCCATAAACGAAAACATGCACTTATCCGAATCAACAAAACATGAAGATGACCTCTACGAATTAGAATACTTGTAATGTAGAGAACTTTAAAAGTAGACTTTGCTTAATTATTAGTTATTGCTGATTTTCTCTCAACGTGTATTGCTGTAGCGATTAAAGAGATTCGTTGGGTCCCGCAGCGGTTCTTTCGTGCCACGATTTATAATGAATAACGTTAAACTGTCAATAATGTACACACTCCTGTTCAGCTAATTATTTCAAGTAATTGTATGCGTTTATTTCATTGTAATTTTGTTTTGTTAATCACTAATAGCCATACACGGGTAACACTGGCAGATCAATGCATGTGTTAACCCTAGTTTATACCTGCCATAGGAGCCACCCACAAACACAAACTCACTGCTTTGACCAGTATCTTGATCAAATCAACAAAAAAAACAGAAAATCCATGTAAACATGTAAATTTGAATTGTGTTCACTATAAATTAATATATATATATATATATATATATATATATATATATATTATATATATATATATATATATATATATATATATATATATATAATACATACACAACACACATAACACTCACGCACACACACGCACGCACTCACACACACTCACACACACGCACGCACGCACACACGCACACTCACAAACACACGCACGCACACACGCACACACACACGCACTCACACACTCACACACGCACACACACACACACTCACACACACACACACACACGCACACTCACACACACACACGCGCACGCGCACGCACGCGCACGCACACACGCACACGCACACACACAAACACACACACAGACACACACACACACACACACACACACACACACACACACACACACACACACACACACACACACACACACACACACACACACACACACACACACACACTGGTGCCAGCTAAACCGCTGACCCAAAGTGTAGATTCTAACACATTCCCGGAGTAGACAATTACGTGATTCAATCGCGACTCGTTTGGCGTTCATTCAGCGGCCGAGGCGAGAAGAATGCCAGTGCTAATGGGATCGCGGACTTGGCACGAGTCGTCGATATGATTGCGCCCTCAAAGTCGCTCTCGTTATTATTCGATTGTGCGTGAACAGTTGAACAGAACACGACCGATTGTCTCAGGCCGACTCAGAGGAAACTCACTCAGTCGGTTTCAATGGTGAATGTGTTTCGTCGTCGACCAATGAGCTGACGAAAAGGGACCGTCTGGAAACTGGAGGACATTTGTAGTGATGGATGGTGTGAGGTAAAGGGAGGCGGGTAGGGGTGGGAAAGAGAGGGTTGTGGGAGAGAAAGGAGGAGGAGAAGAGAGGAGCCGAGAGGAGACGAGAGGAGAGAGGGTGGGAAGGGAGGGTGTAAGGAAGGATGGAGGCAGGGAGGGGGGTAGGTAGCGATGGAAGGTGACATGGATGAGGGGGAAAGAGACGAAGACAATGGGGAAGTTTGGGGGAGCAACAAAGGCAGAGATGGAGACAGGGAGGGATGGGTGGGGAAGAAGTGAGGGAGACATTGAGGGAAGGGTGAGTGAGGAAAGGAGGGTGAAAGTGACGGGTGGTGGGGAGAAAGGCAGGGAGACAGGGAGAGACGGGTGGGTAGAAAGGGAGGGAGACAGGGAGAGACGGGTGGGTAGAAAGGGAGGGAGACAGGGAGAGACGGGTGGTGGGGAGAAAGGCAGGGAGACAGGGAGAGACGGGTGGGTAGAAAGGGAGGGAGACAAGGAGAGACGGGTGGGTAGAAAGGGAGGGAGACAAGGAGAGACGGGTGGGTAGAAAGGGAGGGAGACAAGGAGAGACGGGTGGGTAGAAAGGGAGGGAGACAGGGAGAGACGGGTGGGTAGAAAGGGAGGGAGACAAGGAGAGACGGGTGGGTAGAAAGGGAGGGAGACAAGGAGAGACGGGTGGGTAGAAAGGGAGGGAGACAGGGAGAGACGGGTGGGTAGAAAGGGAGGGAGACAAGGAGAGACGGGTGGGTAGAAAGGGAGGGAGACAAGGAGAGACGGATGGGTAGAAAGGGAGGGAGGGAGACAGGGAGAGACGGGTGGGTAGAAAGGGAAGGAGATAGTGAGGGAAGGGAGGGGAGAACGGAAGGAAGGGAGGGAGACAAAAAGTGACGAATAGGGAGGAAGGGAGAGAAGGGCACGTTCATAAACATACGCCCAAACTCACGTGATATTGCAGACCAGTATCTTGATCGCACATATTCACACACACACATTTGCCCATGCACGTACATCCACTTACACACACGTACACGGCCTCCGACACTCACACATATATACACACAAGCAGGCACAGACAGGCGCACACACATGCACGCGTACGCTCACACGCGTACACACACAAACACAGACGAATATTATCTCTCACAAATACACACACACATACAGACACACCCACACACCCCACACGCCCACACACAGACACACTCACACGCACACACACACACACACACACACACACACACACACACACACACACACACATACACACACACACACACACACACACACACACACACACACACACACATATATATATATATATATATATATACACTCACGCGCGTACATACAAACACACCCACACATACCACATACACACATGCACATAGAGACACACCCCCACACATACGCACGCGCTCGCACGCGCGCACATATAGACACCCAAACACACCCACACCAACAAACAAACAAACAAACAAACAAACAAACAAACAAACAAACAAACAAACAAACACACACACACACACACACACACACACACACACACACACACACACAATGACAGTAAACTAGAAAGAAAAGAAAGACATAAAATTTACGAAATTAATCATAGGAAAGGACACATTAAGAACAAAATTAAAGTAATATTTGCTGCTAAATGTAATGTGAGATGATGACGTGTCGTAGTTCATAGTATAGTTATTATTTGGAAAACGAATTCAGAATAATTGGTGATCAAGGTAAGTTGGTTACTATTCGCCAGGTGACGCCACATGCACCCCAGACACAACACTAACTTGAAGCTTGCAGTAGGTGAATGTATTGGAAAGATATAACTATTTCTAAGACAAATCATACAGTATGATTATTAATATAAGGTCACTGTATGCCACGATTGTGCATACACAGACCCAATTCCTTTAATGATTACGTAGAGTTTAATAATATTTACAATATCTTTTCAAGTGACATTTTAAAATGCTGCAATTTATATAATATGTTTTAACGTAATACTATCATAATCCTGCAAACATAATAATTGTGTGATCGTTTCACAAATAAAACTGCACACTATGCACATGTAAATATTAATGATTATAAAATAAATAATAAAGCAACTAAGAATATTTGATTGTGGCAGTGCAGTTAATTGCAATTTACTTAACATATTTATTAGGACTATCCAGCTAGGAAGATTGATGCCATAAGGTTTAAAATCAGAAGGTATTTCTGGGATGATAAACGTATGATCACAGCGTAGACTACTGCCGAATTTTAACTATCAAAATGTGTAATTACTCTGGTATGTAACATGCGCTATTCTTGCATTATTTAGCCGTTTAGATGTTGCTGTGAAATATTTAGGCAATCGCGCTGAATGACACAATAATGTGATCATAATTCTGACTCTGTAACTAATCCACGTATATGTAAAAAATTAAAAAAAATGGCTTCCTGTTACACGACGGAAAACGCTTGGAAGAAATCGCTACAATGGTAATTAGTCAAGTTCTCGATGCCGATTACGACAGTCACAACAGGCGTTAGTTTCGTTGTATCGTCAATCTCCCAGCGACACAGACACCCCCACCCCGAGTGTCAACGCGTCCGTTATATCGCCCCATCGACGTGTCACTGTCGACGCATCTGTCGCGTCACGTGACCGCCATCGAGCGCGGTTTGTCGAATGTCGTCTGCTTTCGCCAAGTGGCCTTCGATTGTCGTCATTCAATAAACGCGCCGTAGATCGAACGCGACCGCGTCAAATTGGCATTAATTAGAACACAGCCAGTCCGACTCTCAACACTTGTCGAGTGCGTGTTGCTGTCTACAGCTCATTAATTGTCGTGATTAGTAGCGACCGGACCGGTGGCGACGCACGCGACCAGCGTCGACACTCGACAGTGCGCCGTCTGGCGAGTGGTTGTTTAACAATGGAAATAATGAAGTCGTTATTACGCGTGATAATTGGAGCCGGTTGTGTGAGAGAAAGAGAGAGAGAGAACCCTAATAATAGCCGGCCTAATTGATATCTATAGACAGTTAGCGTAGGCGGCCTATCCGTCAGATATTGTCTACTGACAATACAAGACAGAGGGCAGCGTTTTTAAATACCGTCCGCGTCATTAGTTCAGTTATTATCATCAACAGGCGGAGAACAATGATACTGTATAAAACATTATTTTATACATACCACGTTTAATAGACACACGTGATAAAACAACAATTAAAAAGTGGGGATTACGTAATATTAATCACGCTTTATTTACGATATTTTAAACTGCCACGTACCGACAATACATGTAGGTCAGCGGGTTGATTTTATTTAGTTTATATGTTGATGTAATGGGCGTCTATAAGATTGAGTTAACCATAGGCCTACATGCGTACTTTTTCAGAAGAGTAGCACCGAATTATTTACTATCCACGGTTGAAAGACGGCCATATTTAGTTTGTTTTTGAGTAGCACTGCACGCGAACACTCGCTGGGTCTTTCCTTTTTCGTTTGTGCCCTCTTTCCCCCAGCTAACAAAAACAGGTTACGGGAGCGTTCCCAGAACGTTAATCGTAACGTTACGATAACGTTACAGATAACGTTAAGAGAATGTT
>OZ024867.1:23344519-23374519 GCA_964017155.1 Oasisia sp. SBJ-2009 | reverse complement strand
ATAAAAACAATATTTCGGAACGTTGCTGCAACGTTGCAACGCTTTTTAAATGTATAATCTTGTTAACACGTGTTAGGCTGAGTTCACTCTTGATAATACCTTACTGTTGTAGTTTTGTATGTTTGGTGAAAACAAGCGTACGTTTAGGCGTCTGCAGCAACATTCAAATATGTTTTAACTTTTATCTTCACTCACATTGCACGAGACCGAGTTGGCGCCACTACGCCGTAGTGATTCTCTTAGTCTATGCTTTGTTCACTCGTAACAAGCTAAACTAATCGAGCCACCGTGTAGAATACACATTTACTATGCGAATTAACGCCGACTGAAAGTAAACAAGACCATAGTCTCATTAGCTAATTACCACATCCGTAGGCCAAACAGCATAATTACACCTCTTTGTGTAGAGATTGAGATTGTATTTGTCTTTCCTGAGGTCTGCCGATTGTACTTCGCAGCTCGCGGGTTCTCTGAGCTGTGTTGGTTTAGTGTTGAGCTAATGAGAGGCTTACACCGCGACCTCTAGTGGCGAGGAGGAGTGAGATCCTTTGTATCAACCCGTGTCTGTTGACGCTGACACAATCCACTTTCTCTGCGTGAGGCAACGCGCCAATTAATGTTACTCTGCTGTGTATTTATTTCATTGTGTAAATGTGATTGTTGAAACAGGAAAACTGTCCAAACTAACCAGGAATGCTATTGTGAGATACGCTTGCTGACCCTTCGTTCACATTTGCTTGGTGCTCATGATGAAGTGTATAGAACGTGGTGCTCATGATGAAGTGTATAGAACGTGGTGCTCATGATGAAGTGTATAGAACGTGGTGCTCATGATGAAGTGTATAGAACGTGGTGCTCATGATGAAGTGTATAGAACGTGGTGCTCATGATGAAGTGTATAGAACGTGGTGCTCATGATGAAGTGTATAGAACGTGGTGCTTATGATGAAGTGTATAGAACGTGGTGCTCATGATGACGTGTATAGAACGTGGTGCTCATGATGATGAGAATAGAACGTGGTGCTCATGATTATGTGAATAGAACGTGGTGCTCATGATGAAGTGTATAGAACGTGGTGCTCATGATGAAGTGTATAGAACGTGGTGCTCATGATGACGTGTATAGAACGTGGTGCTCATGATGATGTGAATAGAACGTGGTGCTCATGATGATGTGAATAGAACATGGTGCTGGGATAGACGACTGGTGAGGTTTAAGTCCAATTCAACAATGTTTTATTCAAACAGACATTCAACAGACAGAACAGTTACGACTGCCGTAAGTGACAGTATATATATATATATATATATATATATATATATATATATATATATATATATATATATATATATATATATATATATATATATATATATATATATATATATATATATATATATATATATTAATAATAATATGATATATATTGTGGAATAAACCTATTTGGTTTATTTTGGAAAGTGAATATATATATATATATATATATATATATATATATATATATATACACTTATAAAATATTAAATATTCCCACGTTAATATTTTGTCATGACGATATGTCTTTACCAACGTCACCGCGCATTGTTTCCTTAACAAGGTTACGCCGCCTACATTTTGTCGAATGAAACTTATTTAACTGAAGCCGCTCAGCGACACACAAACACGTGACGTCATTATGCCCAATTTGCATGCCCACTTCAGCTGAGCAATCTGTCTTCAGATAAACCCCGGCGTAACCGAACTCTTTGACACTAACACAATTGTCGAAATTCGGCCATTTTCCCGACGAAACCTCCTCTGAAAGGCCGACTAATACCTCGGATATTGAATATTCGCATTAGAATCGGTTATTGGTTTAGCGCCGATTATAGCCTGTCATTTTTCTATTAGGCCTATCAAAACAATTGACAACGACGCATAATGTGATTTGAGAACGCCGCTCCACAGACGGATTCGAGTGGATTTGATTCCGAACTAATTCGCCGGTTTATTAGCCGCCTGGCAAGCCGTAGCCGCCGACCGATTGTGGCCCGATATTGGCGCTAATATCCTCACGGGCCGAGTAATTTGGTTTCTTGTTCGCCGATTGTTGTTTGGAGAGACGCGGCACAAAACGAATGCTGTGGGGCTCCGGCAGTACCAATGCAACTACAACGACTCGCGTATTATGCATTCAAAACACACAAGCTCGCCATGTTGCTTTTCAATGGCTCGTGGAAACACGCCAATCGTGATATGGAAAAAAGCATGTGTGATTAGGTTTTAAGTTAAGTGCTCGAAGTGGCGTAGACGTAGATTTATCAAGCACGTGTGTATGGAGCAATAAGTGTATATCATATTCAATGAGACAGACAGGTTCAGGGCAAGAGGAAAGGCACGCAGAAACTACCCACATCAACTAAAGGTGAAGCTACCTGCAGTAGATAGGTGACTGCGTTGAGGCGGTCGGCAGAGTGAATATGTGTGGCTATGGTGCGTGTGCGTGTGCGTGTGCGTGTGCGTGTGCGTGTGCGTGTGCGTGTGCGTGTGCGTGTGCGTGTGCGTGTGCGTGTGCGTGTGCGTGTGCGTGTGCGTGTGCGTGTGCGTGTGCGTGTGCGTGTGCGTGTGCGTGTGCGTGTGCGTGTGCGTGTGCGTGTGCGTGTGCGTGTGCGTGTGCGTGTGCGTGTGCGTGTGCGTGTGCGTGTGCGTGTGCGTGTGCGTGTGCGTGTGCGTGTGCGTGTGCGTGTGCGTGTGCGTGTGCGTGTGCGTGTGCGTGTGCGTGTGCGTGCCCGCGCACGCGCACGCGCGCGCGCGCGTGCGCGTGCGCGTGCGCGTGCGCGTGCGCGTGTGCGTGTGCGTGTGCGTGTGCGTGTGCGTGTGCGTGTGCGTGTGCGTGTGCGTGTGCGTGTGCGTGTGCGTGTGCGTGTGCGTGTGCGTGTGCGTGTGCGTGTGCGTGTGCGTGTGCGTGTGCGTGTGCGTGTGCGTGTGCGTGTGCGTGTGCGTGTGCGTGTGCGTGTGCGTGTGCGTGTGCGTGTGCGTGTGCGTGTGCGTGTGCGTGTGCGTGTGCGTGTGCGTGTGCGTGTGCGTGTGCGTGTGCGTGTGCGTGTGCGTGTGCGTGTGCGTGTGCGTGTGCGTGTGCGTGTGCGTGTGCGTGTGCGTGTGCGTGTGCGTGTGCGTGTGCGTGTGCGTGTGCGTGTGCGTGTGCGTGTGCGTGTGCGTGTGCGTGTGCGTGTGCGTGTGCGTGTGCGTGTGCGTGTGCGTGTGCGTGTGCGTGTGCGTGTGCGTGTGCGTGTGCGTGTGCGTGTGCGTGTGCGTGTGCGTGTGCGTGTGCGTGTGCGTGTGCGTGTGCGTGTGCGTGTGCGTGTGCGTGTGCGTGTGCGTGTGCGTGTGCGTGTGCGTGTGCGTGTGCGTGTGCGTGTGCGTGTGCGTGTGCGTGTGCGTGTGCGTGTGCGTGTGCGTGTGCGTGTGCGTGTGCGTGTGCGTGTGCGTGTGCGTGTGCGTGTGCGTGTGCGTGTGCGTGTGCGTGTGCGTGTGCGTGTGCGTGTGCGTGTGCGTGTGCGTGTGCGTGTGCGTGTGCGTGTGCGTGTGCGTGTGCGTGTGCGTGTGCGTGTGCGTGTGCGTGTGCGTGTGCGTGTGCGTGTGCGTGCTGCTACAAAAAGCGCCACTATTTTCTGTCCGCTGCCAACTTCGTGACTTGCCCCAACTCCATCCGAGTGTTTTCATCTGCCGCTCCACTCATCTTCTTACATGTATCCTTTGGTCTCCCCGCGCTCTCTCGCCACCAGGAGTCCAGCGCATGACTACTCTCAGAATGGATGTCAATGGCTTTCTACAGACGTGTCCGATCCATCTCCATCTGGGTGGTTTAACCTCGAGAGAGCATGCCTGGTCTTTTCGAGAAGTTCCTTGTTCGAAATATTGTTGGGCCAGTAGATTCGTAGAATTCTCTTCAGGCACTTGTTATCAATGTATTCGTGTGCGAGTATGTATTGGTGTGCACACCGGTACACGTCTGTGTGCGTGCGTGCACACGTGCGTGCGAGCGTGCGTGCATGTGTGCTAACATGCTTACGCTGGTTCTGCGTGAGAGTGAGCATGATTAATCAGACAGACAGACTCAGGCGATATGTGTGCAGTTGATCCGCCTGTTCACAATACGCCTGATTCATGACAAATTGACTCCACGTACGAATGTTATCAAGAGAATCGCATTAAGCTCCCGCTACAACATCGCATACAATAACGCTGTATGGGCGATGATTGTGTATTATAGCGCACGACACCGCGTCACAAAGACGACTCACACGGGGCCATACTGGACAATGACAAGGTGGTTGACGTCTGCCCTCTGGCGCTGTCGTTACGGTCACGTGACGTGACACTCGATGGACACAAAATAAGCAATCGCGCTATGTATTCAGTTGAAGGATATAATGATGTGCGTTTCTTGGCAGTTGCCGATGTATTTTTACTACTTATTGAAGCGCGGACAAAGAGGAACGACAAGGATTCGTTGATGTGATATGCACGACATGTGGTGGGTTGGAAGGACGGTGTGTTGTGACGTGTCATGACGTGTTATGACGTGGGTCTTCAGAACTCTTCCGAAAAAAATGTTATTGTGTTGTAGACACACATCCAAAACACACTTAGCATATTCACCGACACAGGTCACATATTCACCGACGCACATCACATATCTACCCACATACGTCACATGTCTACCCACACACGTCACATATCTACCCACACACGTCACATATCTACCCACACACGTCACATGTCTACCCACATACGTCACACATCCACCCTCATGTGTCACATATCTACTCACACACGTCACATATCTACCCTCAGACGTCACACCTACATCCTCATGTCTGACATATCTACCCACATACGTCACATATCCACCGACACACGTCATATATCCAGTTTATATATATTTTATATACACCCACTCACGTCATATATCCTGCCTGCCTGCCTGCCTGCCTGCCCGCCCGCCCGCCCGCCCGCCCGCCCGCCCGCCCGCCCGCCCGCCCGACCGACCGACCGACCGACCGACCGACCGCCTGCTCTGAAATTAATTAATACAAAATGATCAATACAATCGCAACTCTTTCAAAACAACGCGCTTGCCTGTTGTGTCTACTATAATCTATACCTTTATCGTTCTCTAAAAGAGTTAATTAGAACGTTATGTTATTTCGATGTGTTGTACGGTATATCGCAGTTGACAGCCTACCAACACAACTGTGTATATTGCAGAGTTAATCACTTGTCTTTTATGTGACTTCTGCTTATTTCACAGACTGTTGTGTTAGATTATCGACGCAGTTATTTTGTTACAATGCGTATCTACTTTTCTTTATTCTTCGGGATATTGCACTTGTCTGCCGTACAAAGGGAATTGTTCATGTGAATTGTCCGAGTCGTTTGATCTGCTGAGGTTTTATTGCACATAACTCCCGCTGTGTGTCGTTGCGGTGGTACTCGACATTACTTATTGATGGCGTGAACGTTATCTGTAGTGATCTACGTCCAAACACACACAACGCAACACAACGACCTCTGTCGCGCATACGTTTCTCCGGTCGTTATAATCTTTCCGATTGATGTTTCTGCGCATGCGCTATAAATGTAAAATCATCATTTTGCAGCGATACAACAACTTTTTTTATAAATGCCATGGGCTGTTCGATAACTCTCCTGTGATGATTACTGTGAAGAGTTGCTTAAAATGTCGTTCAATACAATAACATCTGACGTTTTTTAAAATCACTGTCACGGATTATGGCGCACTACAGTCACGTGATTTACGCTTGTTATCAAAACATGCCTCAAAACTTGTTGGCTTTGTGTTAATTTGCGACAAATAACTTTGCTGAGAGGTTATATACATCCTAACGAACAACCCGTAGTATTTATACTATAAATGCATTGTCCATTCGCTGCACATTAATTATTTTATATTGATCGCGCATGCGCATAAACGTCAATCAGAACGTTTATAACGCCGGAAAAATGTAAGCGCGACATCTCACGTGTACGGGTAAACAGGAAACAACTCTAAACGTGGAACCAGAACAGATACGTAATGACAAACCCACGTAAATAATGAGACTTAGCTACAGACAATGTGTTCGTGCAAATATTGCAGATATAACGGAATGAGATCATTTTCTGAGTGGAAACATCACTTGTGCGTTGGCGAAATCGACTAATAGCGATGAAAATATGACATATTTTATTGATTCCAGCGTCGTTGGCGGTTGTTGCCGTCAACATGCATTGAAGTACATTCAACAACCGGCGATGTATCGCCAACCATCGACTGATGAACAACAACTTATGTGTAATAACAACAACAGCATATGTATAATTGAGGTGTACACAACGAACGTCATCAGGTAGACAATGACCATCGAAGTATATTTATGCCTCAACCATCGATGTATATAGACAATAACCATTGGCGTAGATAGACAACAACCATTGATGTAGATAGACAACAACCACTAACGTAGATAGACAACAACCATTGACGTAAATAGACAACAACCATTGACATAGATAGACAACAACCATTGACGTAGATAGACAACAACCATTGACGTAGATAGACAACAACCACTCACGTAGATAGACAACAACCATTGACGTAGATAGACAACAACCACTAACGTAGATAGACAACAACCACTGACGTAGATAGACAACAACCATTGACGTAGATAGACAACAACCATTGACGTAGGTAGACAACAACCATTGACATAGGTAGACAACAACCATTGACATGTAGACAATGCGTGTCTGCGTGTAGATGACATCTACTTATACAACAACCGACGTGTTGACAAGCGTCAATGTGCGTGTAAAATATATCTACGTGTGTAGACAAACAAACATTAACGTGTAAGCATCGACATTTTGATGATATTTAACAACCATTGGCGAATATAGACAACAACAACGAGTAAACCTTCTGAGGGTATATAGCAACCATTGGCTTATAAATAAATAAATATATATATTATATATATACATATATATATATATATATATATATTATATATATACATATACACCCACACTCACACACACACTCACACACACACTCACACACACACACACACTCACACACACACACCACAACCAATGGCATTTAGACAACACAGACTTCAGGGTGTAAATATTAACCATTGACATATATATAGACAACAGCCATTGATCAGTAAACATATACCGTATCAAAATATACAAGTTAATTATTGTGTAATTAATTACATGAGATTACCTACAACAGTTGGTGGGAACATTTAATAACATTTGATTACCTACAAAATGATTAACAACATTTTATTACCTACACCAATTGACGTGTACATTTAACAACATTTGATTACTTACAACAACTGACGTGTACATTTTACAACATTTGATTGCCTACAACAACTGACGTATGCATTTTACAACATTTGATTACCTACAACAACCGACGTGTACATTTTACAACATTTGATTACCTACAACAACTGACGTGTACATTTAACAACATTTGGCTACCTACAACAAGTGAGGGGTACATTTGACATCATTTGTTTACCTACAACAAATGACGTGTATATTTAGCAACATTTGATTACCTACAACAACTGACGTGTACATTTAACAACATTTGGCTACCTACAACAAGTGAGGGGTACATTTGACATCATTTGTTTACCTACAACAAATGACGTGTATATTTAGCAACATTTGATTACCTACAACAACTGACGGGTACATTTGACATCATTTGATTACCTACAACAATTCACGTGTACATTTAACAACATTTGATTACCTACAACAACTGATGTGTATATTTAACAACATTTGATTACCTACAACAAGTGATGGGTACATTTGACATCATTTGATTACCTACAATATTTGACAGACCGCGACGTGTGGAAAAAAATCAATTAGACATTTACCACAACCAAGCACAGAAACAACACTACGATATACACAGCAACAACGATAACAGCGAAACTCTTGAATATAATTAGCGACATATTTGACCGACACAACAAGAAGGCTGACGACTTGCGTGATGAAAATCATGGCCTCGCGTCAATGCAATTAATACAAACACAATAGCACAATAACACGTCGACAAAAATAGTCATTGCGCTGTGTGTGAAGAACAAATTAATTCCGGTCGACAATGCAGACGTTTTGTTGCACGCTGCACGAGTCGATGGACTTAATCGATTCTGTCGATACGACCAATTACTGGCCTTTGTGTAACACTCGCCCCGCAATTAACCGATGAACGCCGGGCGACGCCAAACAATGCCGAATGATACGTATCAGAGAAGATCGTCTATCGACGGAGCAAGGGGGGAGTGTGTGTTTTAGAATGCAAGTGTGCTTGAATGGCGGCATGAGAATGTGTGGGGCGTGTTTGTAATGTATGCAGAGGATATGTGTGGGAGATTGTTGACCACTGACTGACCAGTGGCTGACCGATAACATACGTTTGTCCACAGGACACTCACAATGACCAACCCCCACTGCGAGGGGCAGACAGCAGACGTAGGGTGGACGGGGTGATGTTGGTGGTAGATATTAGATAGGGTTGTGTGATACACTGTGTGGGTCGATGTTGTCACACTCCAGTGACATCCCACGCGTATTGCAACAATACGATATATTTTCCTTTAGTAGATTCGTCCCGGCAATACCCCCTCTACAGCACGCATGGTTTGGGGGAAACAAGTTATTGCCATCTTATATTTGTGGTATTGCTATTATTATTTATTATTGTCATCATCGTCATCATCATTATCATCATTATTATCATCATCATCATGATTAGCGTTTGCGTTATATGTATATATATATATATATATATATATATATATATATATATATATATATATACATATATACATACATACATACATACATACATACATACATATATACATATATATTTATATATATATATATACACACACACATACATACATACATACATACATACATACATACATACATACATACATACATACATACATACATACATACATACATACATACATACATACATACATACATACATACATACATACATACACACACACACACATACATACATACATACATACATACATACATACATACATACATACATACATACATACATACATACATACATACATACATACATACATACATACATACATACATACATACATACATACATACACACATGACATGTTATTATTATTATTATATAATATTTGTTCTCTCTCACTCCAATGATTATCAGCTTTGTCACACTGGTCACATGTCCTCACTAATCGTTGTCAACTCGTGAGACGTTATTAGTAATACACATGTAATCTCCAACTGTACGTCCCCTCGGGCTCCCTAGAACCCACGCCGCCGATAGAGAGTGACCACTAACCACACGCCGTGCCTGTCCTCGCGGACATATTCGATCAGTCTGATCTCTGTAAAGAGGAAACCCACCAAGTAAGATACGCGCCTTCTTAAATGACCCGCCACTGATCAAGCCGCTTTGAATCGGCGATACCAACCGTTGTGTTTTGACCCGCGATTCGTTGGTCCATCAGATAGGCTGTAAGTCACCCCATTGGTCAAGCCAGTAGCCCCTGGTCACTGAGCCAGGTGCGTGGGTCAACGTCAAGAGGAGCTAAGTTGTGTAACTGGACAGTATTGACCTGAGGACACGCGACGTATCAGATCATTGAAGTTGTGTTGATATAAGAGGCGTTTTTGAGGTTAATCAGTTTCCGGTGCAATAACAGTATCTGTTCGCTTATGACGTTGATTTTGAAGTTGCCACTTCCTCCCTCCAATCTCAACACCCGTCTGTGTACTTCACCCGTGCCAGGATCCCACCACTCCCCCCCCCCCCGTCCTCCCTAGCCTCCTTCCATACCTCACTCCCTCCTCCATTGCACTCGTTCTTCTATATATGTATATATATATATATATATATATATATATATATATATCTATATATATGTGTGTGTGTGTGTGTGTGTGTGTGTATGTGTGTGTGTGTGTGTGTGCGTGCGTGCGTGCGTGTGTGTGTGTGTGTGTGTGTGTGTGTGTGCGAGTGTATTTGTTTGTTTATTTATTTATTTATTATGTATTTATGCACACACACACACACACACATATATATATATATATATATATATATATATATATATATATATATATACGCACACACACACGCACGCACGCACGCACGCACGCGCGCACGCACACGCGCACGCGCACGCGCACGCGCACGCGCACGCGCACGCGCACGCGCACGCGCACGCGCACGCGCACGCGCACGCGCACGCGCACACGCACACGCACACGCACACGCACACGCACACGCACACGCACACGCACACGCACACGCACACGCACACGCACACGCACACGCACACGCACACGCACACGCACACGCACACGCACACGCACACGCACACGCACACGCACACGCACACGCACACGCACACGCACACGCACACGCACACGCACACGCACACGCACACGCACACGCACACGCACACGCACACGCACACGCACACGCACACGCACACGCACACGCACACGCACACGCACACGCACACGCACACGCACACGCACACGCACACGCACACGCACACGCACACGCACACGCACACGCACACGCACACGCACACGCACACGCACACGCACACGCACACGCACACGCACACGCACACGCACACGCACACGCACACGCACACACACAGACACACACACACACACACACACACACACACACACACACACACACACACACACACACACACACACACACACACATACACCGATGGTCCTTATATGCCGACCACACAGCTGCGGCATTATGACCCAACATACACAGAATTATCGCGAAACATCTGCAAGACGTCTGTCTTCTTCCTGCCACGTACCGCCTACAGACATATGGCGGGTAGATTATCGGTGCTCGATCGTCCGCGCTACTGTCAGCACACCACTGTGCCACCGCGGCTTGTACCTCCATTCAAACGGTCAAATTACATCACAATCGCAGCCGCTGTAGGTGATCGCGTGGAACAAGTAAGGATCGACGGCTGAACACTCGGCACCGGAACTTGTACGAGTGATTACGGCGATTACATTGGGGAAAACACGTCGTATCAGAGGACTTACGACAACACCATATGGGGGAGGGGAGGGGGGTGGGGGGAGGCGACACTTTCAAGGGAGGCGGACACCTGGTGAACACAAAGGGCGACAATTGACACCCCGGACACAATGTCTTTTTATTTTTGATTCTGCCGGCGTGAGTGAAAGTTAGATGGATGGATACTAGATAGTGCACGCCATATTGTGCTAGGTTCGATGTGTATTTTGCGTTGCTCACCCCAATCAATGTCGTTTACCGGTAACGAATCCACCCAATAGAGCAACTACACCGGTGGGCGGGATACAATCACAGGAAAAAGTCACTGGAAAAAGTCACTGGAAAAGTCACTCGGAAAAAAGTCACAACAAATAAAGTAACAAATCATTATATTCATATTCAATATCTAGTTAATACAAACGTTAGATCTTACGCATTTGATCATTTACACTATTGTTTTTGCACACAAATCTAAAAATATACACAACAGTAATTGTCGGATATAAGGACAACACAATTATAATACAGCTCTTTAATTTTGTATTTATTGTTGTGGTAATTTGTACTTTCCTAATGCATACCATAGCATATAAATTGGCATTAGTTATTTGTTAAGGCATATACAAATTATGTGATTTTATGTCATGCATTAACTGTACAGCTGCTAATGTAACGGTCTTGACTTCGTCTTGGCCGTGAATGGGTGACTCAGGACATTTACATATAATATAATTGAGGAACGAAGGAAAGAATGGGGAATTCACACTCAAAGTGAAATGCCTTATCCTGCCAGAGCATTGGTGTTTCCGGTGTTAACCCGTGTGGCCGCGATTCGGTTTCGTTGTGACGGTGAATGTGACAGTGGTTAGTGCGAAGATGACAACATTACTACAATAAACACAATGTTCACCCACGTGTTCACGACTATTATAATTAACACAATATTCACCCACGTGGTCACGACTACTATATTTAACTCAATGTTTACCCACGTGTTCACGATTACTATACTTAACACAATGTTCACCCACGTGTTCACGGCTACTATAATTAACACAATGTTCACCCACGTGTTCACGACTACTATAATTAACACAATGTTCACCCACGTGTTCACGACTACTATAATTAACACAATGTTCACCCACGTGTTCACGATTACTATGTTAGACGCAGTGTTCACCCACGTGATCACGACTACTATAATAGACACAATGTTCACCCATGTGTTCACGACTACTATAACAGACACAATGTCCACCCATGTGTTCAAGACTGCTATAATATAAACAATGTTCACCCACGTGTTCACGACTACTATAATAGACACAATGTTCACCCACGTGTTCACGACTACTATAATAGACACGATGTTCACCCACGTGTTCCCGACTACTATAATAGACACAATGTTCACCCACGTGGTCACGACTACTCAGATCCAGTGCGAAATGTTGAACCGTATTTGCTAACTTGGGGGTGTCACTTACGCTGACTTGGGGGATTTAATTTGAACCGCGTTGTCACTTTTATTTCATATACAAAGTTTTTTTAATATAAGTAAACGTAATTTCATATTCATTGCACTAAAATACGTCCACATGAATACGGGCACAGACAGTGTTGTCGTCTGCCTCCACCAGGTGGCGTTGAAATGACAACCCACGATACGAGGCAAACAACGGTGGTCTGGACCCGAGCTAATTGTGGCCTTGGCCTGAGCTAACGTTGGCCTGGGCCCGAGCTAACGGTGGCCTGGGCCTGAGCTAACGGTGGCCTGGGCCCGAGCTAACGATGGCCTGGGCCTGAACTAACGGTGGCCTGGGCCCGAGCTAACGGTGGCCTGGGCCCGAGCTAACGATGGCCTGGGCCTGAGCTAACGGTGGCCTGGGCCCGAGCTAACGGTGGCCTGGGCCTGAGCTAACGATGGCCTGGGCCCGAGCTAACGATGCCCTGGGCCCGAACTAACAATGACCTGGGCCCGAGCTAACGATGACCTGGGCCCGAGCTAACGATGACCTGGGCCCGAACTAATAATGACCTGGGCCCGAGCTAACGATGCCCTGGGCCTTAGCTAACGATGGCCTGGGCCCGAGCTAACTATGACCTGGGCCTTAGCTGACGATGGCCAGGGGCCGAGCTAACGATGACCTGGGCCTGAGCTATCGTTGGCCTGTGTCCAAGCTACAGCTAACAGTGGCCAGGGCCTTGTGTTTGAGCATTACTCCATCACTCTCGGGGCGCCGGGCCATTGTCCGTGAGGGGAGCAGTCTTTGTGTGGCGGGGAGCGCTCCGTTGTGTCGCGTCCTAATGAAATCAGCGACGTCGACGCGTTGCCGATTGCGCCATTGTTGCTACAAGATTGAACATCATTGTAATCGCCGCCCGGACAAAGGCGGGCAAGCGGCGACTGAATTGCCGCGGAAACCGCCCATTGACACGTCTGCAGACGAATACTATGGCGCTATTGACTCACGGATTCGCGCCATTCATTGCCTTTATCCGCGCACGATGCGACGCCGCTGTGAAATCGACCCGCGCTTTGTGTGACGTGATAGCGTTGTATTAAGACGTGGGAAGGAGCAGAGCCCATTGAAGTGGAGGACGAAGGGCCGGAGATGGCTCAGACTCCACGGCTCGCTCGACAGACAGACAGACAGACAGACAGACAGACAGACAGACAGACAGACAGACAGACAGACAGACAGACAGACAGACAGACAGACAGACAGACAGACAGACAGACAGACAGACAGACAGACAGACAGACAGACAGACAGACAGACAGACAGACAGACAGACAGACAGACAGACAGACAGACAGACAGACAGACAGACAGACAGACAGACAGACAGACAGACAGACAGACAGACAGACAGACAGACAGACAGACAGACAGACAGACAGACAGACAGACAGACAGACAGACAGACAGACAGACAGACAGACTGACTGACTGACTGACTGACTGACTGACTGACTGACTGACTGACTGACTGACTGACTGACTGACTGACTGACTGACTGACTGACTGACTGACTGACTGACTGACTGACTGACTGACTGACTGACTGACTGACTGACTGACTGACTGACTGACTGACTGACTGACTGACTGACTGACTGACTGACTGACTGACTGACTGACTGACTGACTGACTGACTGACTGACTGACTGACTGACTGACTGACTGACTGACTGACTGACTGACTGACTGACTGACTGACTGACTGACTGACTGACTGACTGACTGACTGACTGACTGACTGACTGACTGACTGACTGACTGACTGACTGACTGACTGACTGACTGACTGACTGACTGACTGACTGACTGACTGACTGACTGACTGACTGACTGACTGACTGACTGACTGACTGACTGACTGACTGACTGACTGACTGACTGACTGACTGACTGACTGACTGACTGACTGACTGACTGACTGACTGACTGACTGACTGACTGACTGACTGACTGACTGACTGACTGACTGACTGACTGACTGACTGACTGACTGACTGACTGACTGACTGACTGACTGACTGACTGACTGACTGACTGACTGACTGACTGACTGACTGACTGACTGACTGACTGACTGACTGACTGACTGACTGACTGACTGACTGACTGACTGACTGACTGACTGACTGACTGACTGACTGACTGACTGACTGACTGACTGACTGACTGACTGACTGACTGACTGACTGACTGACTGACTGACTGACTGACTGACTGACTGACTGACTGACTGACTGACTGACTGACTGACTGACTGACTGACTGACTGACTGACTGACTGACTGACTGACTGACTGACTGACTGACTGACTGACTGACTGACTGACTGACTGACTGACTGACTGACTGACTGACTGACTGACTGACTGACTGACTGACTGACTGACTGACTGACTGACTGACTGACTGACTGACTGACTGACTGACTGACTGACTGACTGACTGACTGACTGACTGACTGACTGACTGACTGACTGACTGACTGACTGACTGACTGACTGACTGACTGACTGACTGACTGACTGACTGACTGACTGACAGCTATAACTAGAAGAGTGTACCACGTGCTTCCCAAAATGCTATGCGCCGTCACCAAGTTCAGTTTGTTTGGTAACCAATAATCGGTGTCAATTACAAATTATAATATAACAAACGACGATAAACAACATGTTTGAACAGGTACGTGCAGACAGACTGTTTCTACTCTAGACTGTAAACGAAACTAGTTTTGGGTTGCAGTTTGCAGTGCACCAATCCGGATTGCCAATGTTAATGCAACATCACATGCGTTCTGCATAGAAGCGCAATGTTGATGTTCAGCATTACAAAGACTTAGCCACCGTCACGCATTCATCGTGTATGCAATACTTTGTAGAGTATACGATAATTTCTCGTTCTCATAATGACACCTACGCAGATAAGCGTTTACGCAAGCGACGTGACGTCATAACGTATGTGTGGTGACGTCACAATGCAATCTAAATCGGGAGTACGGCGCTGTAGCGCTTAAATTTATCCGGCGTTATAAACGTTCCGCTTGACGTTTCTGCGTATGCGCGATAAATATAAAATCATCGATGTGCAGCAAAAGAACAAAGCACGTATGGGTTGTTCGTTAGGGTGAACAAAGCACGTATGGGTTGTTCGTTAGGGTGTATATAACCTCTCAGCAAAGTTATTTGTCGCAAATTAACACGACAAAAACTAGTTTTGAGGCATGTTTTGATCGCAAGCGTAAATCACGTGGCTGTAGTGCGCCTTAATCCGTGACAGCGATTTAAACAAATGCAATATGTTTTTGTATTGAACGACATTTTAAGCAACTCTTCACAGTAGTCATCACAGGAGAGTTAACGAACAGCCCTTGGCATTTACACAAAAGATACGTTGTTGTTTCGCTGCAAATTGATGATTTTACATCTATCGCGCATGCGCAGAAACGTCAATCGGAACGATTATAACGACCGGGAAAATGTAAGCGCGACAGCGCAACCGATTTGCGAATAAAAAAGGCAAGTTCTTATATTGCGCAGTATCCAGTCCTCACCACCGTTCATAGCGCTTTACTCTTTACTTCCCTGACAGACCTGTTCACTCAGACACCATCTCAGCTTCTCTGGGAAGCATCCAGCCATATGCTACAATTAATGCCCGAAGGCTGCTCATACACATATCCACCACTGTCTATAGCCAGGTACTCATTTATTCAATTGAGTGAAATGGAGCAATGTATGGTGAAAAATATTGCCCAATGTTTTAACACCGCAGCCAGGATTCGAACCCGGGTTCTCGTAGTCGAGAATCCGAAGCTCTACACATGAGCCACTGCGCTCTTATAACAACCGGGAAAATGTAAGGCGCAACCGATTTACCGGTAACTTGTCGTAGCTGGTCGCCTGTTCCACACAAGGGGTCAAACCACAGATAGATTTCCTGGTCTAACCCATACGAATGTAGCACCTTAATACTAGTGTCGCATGAGATTTTGAAAAATTCATGTTATGTGAAATGAGTACCGTAGGACAGGCATACCAGTAGGTTCAGTGCTATGATGTATCTGCAGTGCAATGACGCATGTTAGGCAGAGTGTAGTTGGCGTAGTGATTTTTAGCCATTTTTTCTTACATGACCCTGCGGATGCAGAAAAGCGTGCTCAGTTTCATCAATATTGAGGGGCAGTACACATGCATGCATTTTAAGAGAGCCTGAGATATGCTTTTTTGACGAAATTTCATCAGCATATCAGAGACATGACTGCAGTGTCTGTGTTAAAATTTAAAAAAAATTCAGTTCCAGTTTCCTTATAATCTGACAAAACGTTAACATGGCCGCCAATGGGAAAATCAACAGTGCTCTGTGCCCACCAGTAGCAGTTTTTAGCTGGCGCGACTGGGCGACTGAGTGACGAAGCTCACACGACCGACCAATTGGCGGATTGCGTCAATTTTTCACTGCGCGCTTTGTACCACGACACCAGGCGGCGCTGGTGATGGATGGGGCTGTCCGCACGACAAAAGACCCCATTGTGCGCGTGTGAATAGACGACGAGCGACGACGACATAAATAGATGCGTGGCAAAGAACGCGCGACAAAAAGACTGCTTATTTCAACAATTCGCCGTGAAGCCGACAAATGCACATGTGCGAGGTCCCATCACACGCGGACAAAGGATGTTCCACAGGCCGAGCGTTTAACGGACGCAGCGCGAGGCTAAATGGCGTGGCGCTCAACAGACAGGTCTTGTTCCGTTCTCTGTCTGTTTATCCCGTGGAAAAGTGCAGCGTTGTTGGGATTACAACCGTCTGTAGACTTTGCCTCGTCGAAAGCATCTGCGCATACTAGCAGACAAACCGATGACAGGGACCAACCTTTGTTCTTCCCCTTCAAGCCGTTGTTTGCGTTTAACCATTTGCATTCCTGGTCGTTCTGCATGTCTTACAAGATACATAACTCCATCGGTCGTTTTTATTCGTCTTTCTAAAATCTGCCTTCGCATAATGGCGCAGTGGCGCAGTGGATGGAGTATCAGACTTTTGTTCCGCAGAACCCGAATTTAAACCATGTGTGCCGTGTCGAACCTTGGACAAGTGCGGTCACTCGGCATTCCTCCGGTTCGCTCTGCTTTATGAATGAGCACCTGGTTGTAGACATTTGAGGATACTTGTGTGCGAATATACTTCACGCATTAATTTCAGCACTGCTGAAAACTTCCCACAGAAATCGAAATGGTGTTCGACTGAACAGTTCTGTCAGTTTACATCAGTCCTTAAGGCTCCATACCGCGCTTTATACACGGACAGTTTTCCGTCTCAGTTGTTGTCTTTCCCATCTTCCTGTTGTTTTGGTTCGCCTCTCCAAGGCCTGTCGACATCCGGTCCAAATCATCCGACATTTTACGTTTCTCCCCTTGAAGATGTGTCACAGTCCGATCTCTTAGCCGGTCCAAATCATCCGACATCTTACGTTTGTCCCGGACTAAGTGTTCGAGCTCTTTCCTCACACCATGTCAGAGTTACGCTTTCTTCCTTTGGATAACGCCGCTAAATGTTCCTTGTGGTTAACGTTAATACTCGTACACACATAAGGAAACATCAGTTGACATGCAACCATAGAGAGTAGAGACATACTGGAAACATCAGTTGACATACAGCCACAGAGAGTAGAGACACACTGGATTCATCAGTTGACAGCCAGCCATAGAGACATATGTTGACAGACAGCCAGAGAGACATCTGTTGATAGAGAGCCATAGAGAGTAGAGACACACTGGATTCATCAGTTGACCGCCAGCCATTGAGACATATGTTGACAGCCAGCCAGAGAGACATCTGTTGATAGAGAGACATAGAGACATCTGTTGACAGCCAGCCATACAGACATCTGTTGACAGACAGCCAGAGAGACATCAGTTGACAGAGAGACATAGAGACATTATGGAGACATCAGTTGACAGACGTTGACAGAGAGACATAGAGACATTATGGAGACATCAGTTGATAGACAGCCATAGAGACATCAATAGACACACAGACATAGAGATATCAGTCGACAGACAGACATAGAGACATCAGTTGACAGACAGCCAGAGATACATCAGTTGACAGAGAGACATAGAGACATTATGGAGACATCAGTTGACAGACAGCCATAGATACATCAATAGACACACAGACATAGAGACATCAGTCGATAGACAGTCATAGAGACATCAGTTGACAGACAGCCAGAGATACATCAGTTGACAGAGAGACATAGAGACATTATGGAGACATCAGTTGACAGACAGCCATATAGACATCAGTTGACAGAGAGACATAGAGACATCAGTCGACAGACAGACATAGAGACATCAGTTGACAGACAGACATAGAGACATCAGTTGACAGACAGACATAGAGACATTCTGGAGACAACAATTGACAGGCACCCATAGAGACATCAGTTAACAGAGACATAGAGACATTCTAGAGACATCAGTTGACAGACAGCCATAGAGACATAACGTTTAGATAAAACCGACACTTTACGTAATATTAAAATTACCTTTATTGTCTAAAACGTTGTTGTCGAGCTTATTGAGTAAAACACATTATTATAAGGTAAATGAAAAAAAAATGAAAAACTACATGTCTGTAAAAATAAAGCATGCATATCGAAGAATCGTGCTTACGTTTAAAGGTTAAGTAAGCAGTAAAGTACATATCAATGACACCAGTGTCAAATGTCTCCTTTTTGTTTTCATATACTAAAAATACGATACACGTCCCGTGCATCAGACATTGCTTACGCCTTTCCGGGATTCGGAAATTTAATCTCATGTACGACAGAACTAGTGTTTCAGATAATGTTTACGCCTCTCCGGGTATATAATCGTCCATATGTCAGAACCAGTGTTTCAGGCTGGTTTATGACGTCCACCACTAGGGTAACAGGAGGATACACAATGACGACAGTAATGTATGAAATGGTGAATATTTCTCATCTATGTGCATGCCACATATTGACATATTAGTATTATGATAATAGTTTAAAACACCCATGTCAATTGTAGTGAACAGTCTTTGCAAGGTTACTGCATCAGGGCAGGCGTAGTGTGGCTAAAGAGAAAACAATAGTCACCCATCCGTCAACCGTCGCACGTGTTATGCCAGGGTCCGTTATGCCAGTATGTCGAAATCGATGATACAATCAACAAGACATTAACTTGGCGGTCTGTCGTGCGCTGAAGGCCAAAACCACGCCCGCAGGTGGTGAATTTAACGCACTGTTTCCTGATAACGTATAAAGGCCGCGTTTTCAACAAAACGTCGTGTAGAGCAATGGCAAGGGAACCAGCTCATACCCTCTGGTGCTGTTTACTTAAGCGGGTACACTCTAGTTAACTTCACAGAACGCTAATTGCTAATGTGCCAATAGTGTGGACAAATTAAAGAGGGCCGCTTTGTCGAGAATTCAATGTCTTGCTTCTCCATAACAGTCGGGCTTCTGACGTGACGCACTATGCTTCGCAAAGCAGACGGAACTGTAGACCATGCACATGTTTCCAACAAGGAGTGTCCGTCCGTCCGTCCGTCCGTCCGTCCGTCCGTCCGTCCGTCCGTCCGTCCGTCCGTCCGTCCGTCCGTCCGTCCGTCCGTCCGTCCGTCCGTCCGTCCGTCCGTCCGTCCGTCCGTCCGTCCGTCCGTCCGTCCGTCCGTCCGTCCGTCCGTCCGTCCGTCCGTCCGTCCGTCCGTCCGTCCGTCCGTCCGTCCGTCCGTCCGTCCGTCCGTCCGTCCGTCCGTCCGTCCGTCCGTCCGTCCGTCCGTCCGTCCGTCCGTCCGTCCGTCCGTCCGTCCGTCCGTCCGTCCGTCCGTCCGTCCGTCCGTCCGTCCGTCCGTCCGTCCGTCCGTCCGTCCGTCCGTCCGTCCGTCCGTCCGTCCGTCCGTCCGTCCGTCCGTCCGTCCGTCCGTCCGTCCGTCCGTCCGTCCGTCCGTCCGTCCGTCCGTCCGTCCGTCCGTCCGTCCGTCCGTCCGTCCGTCCGTCCGTCCGTCCGTCCGTCCGTCCGTCCGTCCGTCCGTCCGTCCGTCCGTCCGTCCGTCCGTCCGTCCGTCCGTCCGTCCGTCCGTCCGTCCGTCCGTCCGTCCGTCCGTCCGTCCGTCCGTCCGTCCGTCCGTCCGTCCGTCCGTCCGTCCGTCCGTCCGTCCGTCCGTCCGTCCGTCCGTCCGTCCGTCCGTCCGTCCGTCCGTCCGTCCGTCCGTCCGTCCGTCCGTCCGTCCGTCCCTCCGTCCGTCCGTCCCTCCGTCCGTCCGTCCGTCCGTCCGTCCGTCCGTCCGTCCGTCCGTCCGTCCGTCCGTCCGTCCGTCCCTCCGTCCGTCCGTCCGTCCGTCCGTCCGTCCGTCCGTCCGTCCGTCCGTCCGTCCCTCCGTCCCTCCGTCCCTCCCTCCCTCCCTCCCTCCCTCCCTCCCTCCCTCCCTCCCTCCCTCCCTCCCTCCCTCCCTCCCTCCCTCCCTCCCTCCCTCCCTCCCTCCATCCATCCCTCCATCCCTCCATCCCTCCATCCCTCCATCCCTCCATCCCTCCATCCCTCCATCCCTCCATCCCTCCATCCCTCCATCCCTCCCTCACAACTTCCCATTTCTACTCTGTCTCCCATCACTCAAACTGCCTTCACAAACCACAAAGCCACTTTCTATTCCCTCCGCTGTTACCACAACTAACTACCACTACACACAGACTGTTCTGCCCCTACAAGTACGTGTTGTTCCTGAGCTTGCGCCAACACCTCCTGTGAAGGTCTGCGGCTGAACTAACGACCACCGGAGCCGGCCATTTAGCACCAAGCCATGGCCCCGTAAAGCCATTCCGCCCGCTCTGATACCATCTTGCCCGAAGCCGCCTCGACCATGAAAGCCTCGCGAGGAACTACATCGACAAGCAAATGACGGCGTCACTAATTTACGGGTGTCGATATCGTTTTACAATCGGGGTTCCCGCTAAAGAAACACAAATTATAGGTGATGCCTCATTCAGTCTGAATGCCTCCAATGGACCGGTGCAATTGTCGTAGTCTTGTCAACTACGTTGGAGACACCAAAGTTGTCACTGAGGAGACACGCAGCGTCAACGCTGAACATGGTGCGTTGACATCGCGGAGTGTTGCGACATCCGTGTCAAAGACGGTCAGGGACCAGTTCATTCAAATAAAGAGCTGTTTAAAGAATTCATCCTTAAACAAATTCCGTTGTTAAATTAAGGACTTTTTCAAAACTCAAATATTCATTGCCATAATGCCGTGGACAGTATTTCCAGACAATGTCCGGCTGCCTCGTCGTGGTGTCAACAGTTGTGTCAACAGTTGTCGCTTTGTTTTACGATTACGAGTTTGCGTAATCCCTTGGTTTTGTCGCGCCACTGACCTTGATCTTCGAGAATATTGGCGCAAAAGAAGTCATTATTTTGCTTATTATTAATATATTTTTAGTATGATTGTGATTGTGATTGTGATTGTGATTGTGATTGTGATTGTGATTGTGATTGTGATTGTGATTGTGATTGTGATTGTGATTGTGATTGTGATTGTGATTGTGATTGTGATTGTGATTGTGATTGTGATTGTGATTGTGATTGTGATTGTGATTGTGATTGTGATTGTGATTGTGATTGTGATTGTGATTGTGATTGTGATTGTGATTGTGATTGTGATTGTGATTGTGATTGTGATTGTGATTGTGATTGTGATTATTGTGATTATTGTGATTATTGTGATTATTGTGATTATTGTGATTATTGTGATTATTGTGATTATTGTGATTATTGTGATTATTGTGATTATTGTGATTATTGTGATTATTGTGATTATTGTGATTATTGTGATTATTGTGATTATTGTGGTTGTGGTTGTGGTTGTAGTAGTAGTAGTAGTAGTAGTAGTAGTAGTAGTAGTAGTAGTAGTAGTAGTAGTAGTAGTAGTAGTAGTAGTAGTAGTAGTAGTAGTAGTAGTAGTAGTAGTAGTAGTAGTAGTAGTAGTAGTAGTAGTAGTAGTAGTAGTAGTAGTAGTAGTAGTAGTAGTAGTAGTATAATTAGCATCATCATCATCATCATCATCATCATCATCATCATCATCATCATGTATTCAAGATCACTGTTAACGATCAAAATCGTTTAAGAGCTCTTAACAACCTTAGTGAAATGGTCCCCGTGTCACTGTTTATTCTGCCACAGACCACAGTCGTAATGTGTGTTCTGTTTATTCTGCCACAGACCGCAGTCTTAATGTGTTTTCTGTTCTGTGTTCAGCGCAAAATAGAAACGCATATGTTATGGCGAAGGACGGAAATAGCACGGAGCAAATCACGAAAGTAAAATGACAGTGTTGACAAGGAACAAGTATCGCATGAAAGAATATCACAACAGCGTGTACTAAGTACAAGCTTAAGAACATTTTCGTTGGTAGTTCAACACTTTCAACGTCGACTCAAACACTTTCAACGTTGATCCAAAACGTCTCTACCGTAGCACCATTGAGCCTCTCGTAACGTTTAGCAGTACCTGTCTTGCCCTTTCCGTGAGTAACCGTACCAGGCTTCTAAAACTTTCATACGTTGCTGCTAAGATCATTGGTTTACCTAGACCTATGCTGTCCTAAATGATCGAGCACACAATCCTGAAGAAAGCTCGTGCTGTCGCTGCGGTGCTTCGTCGCTGCTGAGTCTGATCACCCGCTCTTCACATACTTTCATGTTTTTCCGTCTCGAAGGAAATATCATTGTATAAAATGCAGAACGGCTCGCTACAGCAGGAGTTTTGTGCCATTATAATGTTAAATAACGGGTTTGCTCTTTGTGTGGTTACATTTTGCATTTCATTTGTATTTTGTGACAATCTTTTTTTAAAACATATTTTAGATGCGATCATGAGTTATACCATGAATATCATTTTAAGGACATTAAGGTGAATTGAATTGAATTGAATTGAATAATGCTTTATGATTATTATTTATATTCCAAAGAAAAAAGAATTATGGATAAAACCTCACTGTAAACAGTTTATATATAACATTGAAAACAATATTGTGATATTATGATTTTGTTAAAAGTTGAGAATACTATTTTGAAAAATATAAAATCATAACTGATATATACTACTCAAAATTTGCTCAGGATCACACAATGTTTGTAATGGAACAATATTGAAATGGCAGCCATCCAGAGACTCATTGGAAGCATGAGACGCCGTTGCCAGGCTGTGATTGCATCACATGGGTCACACACAAGCTACTGACAGTTGTTGCTGCTGGTAATTGGACTGTTTGGGACATTTTCATGACTTGAAGTAACATTCTGCAACCTCCATTTAGGGAGTATGGGTAAAACCTCAATTGTTGGGGGTCTGCTTCTTTGATGGCAGAACGCATGTTACCTATTGTTCACATTTGGTATATAGCAAAGGAAATTCAGCAAATAAACATGTCCTCGAATACATGCTGTTTTTGGTTTTTGTGTGATACACATGCCGTAAAATAGAATACCGCCATAAATAGTGATCCTAGCAAAATGCAAATAGTATATTTGAATAAAATAGGCATGTTTTATAAGGCTATGTTAATTTGATTACACATGATCAATTTACTTTTTGTTATAGATCAACACTGCACACACCCTCCCACACACACGTATGCACGCGCACGCGCACGCGCACCAGCACGAGCACGAGCACGAGCACGCGCACGCGCACGCGCACGCGCACGCGCACGCGCACACGCACACGCACACGCACACGCACTCGCACTCGCACTCGCACTCGCACTCGCACTCGCACTCGCACACGCACACGCACACGCACACGCACACGCACACGCACACGCACACGCACACGCACACGCACACGCACACGCACACGCACACGCACACGCACACGCACACGCACACGCACACGCACACGCACACGCACACGCACACGCACACGCACACGCACACGCACACGCACACGCACACGCACACGCACACGCACACGCACACGCACACGCACACGCACACGCACACGCACACGCACACGCACACGCACACGCACACGCACACGCACACGCACACGCACACGCACACGCACACGCACACGCACACGCACACGCACACGCACACGCACACGCACACGCACACGCACACGCACACGCACACGCACACGCACACGCACACGCACACGCACACGCACACGCACACGCACACGCACACGCACACGCACACGCACACGCACACGCACACGCACACGCACACGCACACGCACACGCACACGCACACGCACACGCACACGCACACGCACACGCACACGCACACGCACACGCACACGCACACGCACACGCACACGCACACGCACACGCACACGCACACGCACACGCACACGCACACGCACACGCACACGCACACGCACACGCACACGCACACGCACACGCACACGCACACGCACACGCACACGCACACGCACACGCACACGCACACGCACACGCACACGCACACGCACACGCACACGCACACGCACACGCACACGCACACGCACACGCACACGCACACGCACACGCACACGCACACGCACACGCACACGCACACGCACACGCACACGCACACGCACACGCACACGCACACGCACACGCACACGCACACGCACACGCACACGCACACGCACACGCACACGCACACGCACACGCACACGCACACGCACACGCACACGCACACGCACACGCACACGCACACGCACACGCACACGCACACGCACACGCACACGCACACGCATGTCGTTTCGGCTGATGGTGCTGCTTGTGAATTGCTTACATGTGATGTAGGCTGTTAACAATTAGCAGCGGCATTAAAAGGAGAAAGTCATTCGACCGTCAAATAAGCATTAAAGCCAGGTAATGTTTATATTTAGTGAAGTTGCGCAGTATTAAATAATATTTTTAATATTATTTTTAAATCAACACATTCTTCTACGTATTGATCAATACCCGAAACAAAAGCATGGGTCTGTTGTTTCCTAAATTTAAATAAAGAAACGATTACTTGACTGTACCTTGTACGTGTATACTTTGGTTCTTCACAAAATATTTGTATTTGTACTTGCTTGTATTCTGAGACGAGTACGTGTTCTGAGACGAGTACGTGTACTTCGCAAATATTAGAAGTAGTTTTATTTAAGTATACGTTGTGCGTGTATCCCTGAAAAGCAGTTTAGATAACATACTTCACCTGTCACTGAATAGTGTATATATATATATATATATATATATATATATATATATATATATATATATATATATATATATATATATATAAAGTACTTGACCCGTACCTCAATAGCAGTACAGATAACATACTTGACCCATCATCTAATAGCAGTGCAGATAACATACTTGACCCATCATCTAATAGCAGTACAGATAACGTACTTATCCAATCCCCGAATAGCAGTACACATAACGTACATGACACATCCCCGAATAGCATTACAGATAACGTACTTGACACATCCCCGAATAACATTACAGATAACGTACTTGACACATCCCCGAATAACAGTACATATAAAGTACTTGACCCATACCTCAATAGCAGTACATATAACGTACTTGACTTATTCCCGCATAACAGTAGCAGTACATATAACGTGCTTATCCTTTCCCCGAATAGCAGTACAGATAACGTTCTTATACCATCACCGAATAACATTACATATAAGATATAACGTACATGACACATTCACGAATAGCATTACATATAACGTATTTAACACATCCCTGAGTAGCAGTACAGATAGAGTATTCTAAAAATAGCCGACGAAGTGGCAAGCTCATTGGGCGTAGTTTCTACGCTTGGCGCCCAACTCGTCTGAATGCTCCATACGTCGACCATCCCTGGACGGGGAGACTTTAATTAAACAACTCCACAAAGAAACACGTCGGACACAAAGCGAGCGACGTCGACTCAGCCGCTCTGAGTGGGTCCGCACAATACACTGTTTACGCTAACATCGCTGCGCCTTTGTATGTATGTCAATGGACCACGTTTGATTCACCACCAGACAAACGCTGCAACAATTGCTGCTGCTTGAACGGGCGACAACGGACAATGCAGTTCAAAGTAAACACGAACTAGTAGTCGTTCTCGCCGATTGCTATAATAAACAATCTTTGAAGTTGTGGGAAAGCGCTCTGCCTACGTCTGCTGTCACGGCCCCCCGCGGGCGCGTGCATTCACAAGCCCCGCCCGGTGGCCGTAATGACCACGTAGAGATGGCCGGATAACACACGGGAAGACGCGGCCTATCAATGATAGCGCTTGTAATTTACTTAGGAAGTGCATTAATGGTTTTGTCGGGGTCGCGATTTTGTCTGTGACAAAGGCGTTTGCGATTAAACGATCAAAAGGGTTGTTAAAATAGATAGTTCTTACGGCGGCGCACTCCGTACGCTTCAAGTGCGTTCTCACGCGCCGGAAGTCACCTAGCGGCAACCGGTGGTGTGAGGGGACAATGTGGCCAAATGACGTGTTATTGTCTGTGTAAGTAGCCACTTAACACGTGACACTGGCAGCGGTGTGGTCAAGCTTAACATCGCGCAAAATAGGTCCTCGGCGGTGTTGAAGACTGATGACATTATAGACAACAACCCACGTGTTAGGTTCTCGGCGGTTTTTAATACTGGTGACATCTAGACGACAACCTACTTGTTAGGTTCTCGACGGTGTTGAAGACTGATGACATCTAGACGACAACCCACGTGTTAGGTCCTCGACGGTGTTGAAGACTGATGACATCTAGACGACAACCCACGTGTTAGGTCCTCGACGGTGTTGAAGACTGATGACATATAAACAACAACCCACGTGTTACGTCCTCGACGGTGTTGAAGACTGATGACATCTAGACGACAACCCACGTGTTAGGTCCTCGACGGTGTTGAAGACTGATGACATCTAGACGACAACCCACGTGTTAGGTCCTCGACGGTGTTGAAGACTGATGACATATAAACAACAACCCACGTGTTACGTCCTCGACGGTGTTGAAGACTGATGACATCTAGACGACAACCCACGTGTTAGGTCCTCGACGGTGTTGAAGACTGATGACATCTAGACGACAACCCACGTGTTAGGTCCTCGACGGTGTTGAAGACTGATGACATCTAGATGACAACCCACGTGTTAGGTCCTCGACGGTGTTGAAGACTGTTGACATCTAGACGACAACCCACGTGTTAGGTCCTCGACGGTGTTGAAGACTGTTGACGTCTAGACGACAACCCACGTGTTAGGTCCTCGACGGTGTTGAAGACTGTTGACATCTAAACGACAACCCACGTGTTAGGTCCTCGACGGTGTTGGAGACTTGTGACATTTAGACAACGATCTACTCCTGTTGGTTTATCCAGGTTTGTGTGTTCTTTGCCTGCCATCTACAACCAAATTATCCCGCCGAAATCTGAGACAACACACTTGACACCAGTAAGTGAACAAGGCCCGTAGCTGATGGATCGAAACGGCGTACTCATCTTCGACATCAAGCTCCAAAGTCAATTAAATTATACTGCAATCAACCTTCTTCATATTATCTATACTAGCTTACATGGATCGTGACGATTGCGCAATTGACTTCAGAATACGCCAGACAAACGGCTTCAGGACAAATTGCGATAATATAATTTTCTTGGTTTTGAGAAAAACAATAACTGCTGCGATTTATATTTAAAATGTAAATAACTAGTTGAAAGTGAAGGTGGTGTATATTAAGAATCAAATCCAAAATGTTAGCAATGTCTTAAATAGTCTGCGTGCATTACTAAAACGCATTCAAATACATGTGTTTGAATGTGTACTATTTGCATACAAGAGAGAACCTATATTTGGCAATCATTGCCATTTAGTCAGGAAGCTTGATGTGTTGCAGTGTTTTGTCCCATCCGTGACGCAGTAAAGTGTTGTGTCCCACCCGTGATGTAATACTGCTGTGTCCCACTCGTGATGTAGTACACTGTTGTGTCCCACCCGTGACGTAGTACACTGATGTGTCCCACCCGTGACGTAGTACACTGCTGTGTCCCACCCGTAATGTAGTATAATGTTGTGTCCCACCCGTGACGTAGTATGGTGTTGTGTCCCACCCGTGATATAGTACACTGTTGTGTCCCACCCATTATGTAGTACAGTGTTGTGTCCCAACCTAAGATGTAGTACACTATTGTGTCCCACCCGTGATGTAGTACACTATTGTGTCCCACCCGTGACGTAGTACAATGCCAAGTGTATCGGTGCGACACCCGGTGTGAAGACTTTTTAATACTTAAGGACGTTGTATGTAATAGTCAATTCACATTGCATAAGTGACCGTTCTAAGCATTATTAAGTAAACCCTTGGCGCTCATTAATGCATGAATACATATATATATATATATATATATATATATATATATATATATATATATATATATATATATATATATATATATATATATACATATATATATATCCCATTTCCGGTTAGAAGTCGGCCCGGACAATAAGTCTACAAAGTCACCCAATCCGTCATCGACATCTCGCTCCAGCGCCTGCGCAGTGTTGACAGGTCAAACAAATACTTCAGGTGATGTAATTCTCAAAACAGAGACGAGCAGTCGACTATATACCCAGTAAACCCGCACAGACACGCGACGTCGGCGAACGTATGACGCATTAACACACACATACACACTCACGCCCTCCGTGACACAGCGCCAGCGCGCGGGGTTGGAATACCACGGAAGCCGCGGCCGAGACCGCGTGTGCAGCCACGCGTGACGAACCGACATCAGCGCCGGTGTCGCCTGCATGTGTCACCGCGCACCTTTCTATTGACCCGTCCACGGGTGACACGCCTCGCGCCCGCGCTTTGTACGGACCTGTAAAGCGGCCTTTGTGCCGCAGATAAAACGTATTACTGTCATTGTCCGCAGCTCAATGCGCCATTGTGCTCGCGTCTTTTACGGCAACGCGTTGCATTGACGGCTGACGGCCCGGCCATGTTTTATTTATTTCGCGCCATTGTCGCCGCTGAATCGTCTGTTATTGCAGCGCGCGCGTTGCTTTCAGATAATTAATGTGTTGCACGGAGCCGGACAAAGCCGAGAGCGGCGTTCATAGAGTCGAGGCTTTGTGTGGCGGAAAGCAAGCATGCACAAACAGCGACCTAGCGGGCGGCACAATGGCACGACGAGAACTCATTGGGTTGCGCCTTTGTTCCGCACAAAGCCATCATACACAAACATCGAGGGTGTGTGTCGGGTTGTGTGTC
>OZ024867.1:23329519-23337019 GCA_964017155.1 Oasisia sp. SBJ-2009 | reverse complement strand
ACAGCTGATTCACAATAGCTGTTCTAACATTTCGCAGGAATAATTATTAAATGTAACTTTGAGCGGTCCTAAAGATTATACATCGCGACATCCAAGGATTTACATTAACAGTTTCACCATCGTAACGATATGTGTAAGGTTGTATTGATTAATTAACGTTACAATGGTGCGTTTAAAATCGAACATTACGAACTCTTACACGTCAGCGGTTTTAACATATTGATAAATATTGATAAAATAGTTAAGCTGTTTATAGTGATATAGACATATATATATATATATATATATATATATATATATATATATATATATATATATATATATGTATATATATATATATTTGATTTGTTTACATTTTCTCATAGCATAAATAATTGTAATATATATATATATTATATATATGATTTGTTTTCATTTACTCATCCCATAGACAATTGGAGTAATAAATATATAAATATACTGTTTGACTATGCCGGTTGATCCTCATTCGCGACACGTTGTCCATATAAAACGTGTAGATACATAGTTATATATATATATATATGTATATATATATATATATATATTTTACTCGTAGTAGCATAAGTGAATGTTGTACTATGTCTGCAATTTACTATTTGACCATGTTGGTCGATCCTTGATATATATATATATATATATATATATATATATATATATAATAATTATATATATATATATATATATACATTTATATATATATATATATTGAATACCAAACATTAAAGTTGAATTATTTCTGTTTGACATTGTAGCATATGTCAACTAGATAAATAATATTTCATCAATAAATAAAATACATTAATTAGTATAAAATGGATTCACTGATACCCACTGTATATATATATATATATATATATATACATATATATATATATATATATATATATATATATATATAATATTATATATGTATATATAATATATATGCATATATTATATGCATATATATTATATATTTATATATATATATATATATATATATATATATATATATATATATGTATATATATATATATATATATATATATATATATATATATATATATATATATATATACTAAGAGAGAGAAAGAGAGAGAAAGAGAGAGAAAGAGAGAGAAAGAGAGAGCAAGAAACCATGAGAACAAAGTATGTAAGTTGAATAGTTTAATTTCACAGTTTGATCGTATCCAACAATAATGACATGTAACAAAAACAAACGTATTTGTATATACAAAATCATCCCTAAAGGAACCGTCGTCATGGTAACTATAGCCTTAACAATTCACATTAAATGTACAACAATTTCGTGCTTGACGGCACGCTGTCAAATCCATATACACAAATAGCCATAGACAATGTACGAATCATCACATACAATGTACGAATAGTTATACAATGTATGAATAGTCCTATACACTGTACGAATAGTCCTATACAGTAAACATTTAATCCTCGCGCTAGGCTAATATTCGAGGACGCGTCGAATATATCAAACTCACATAATAAAAGTAAATGCGACAGAAATCACAACGGATTTCATGTGAGAGAATGGTGAACAATCGATAAGTCTAACTTATCTTGACTTCGTTTATGTGCTGTGAGACCATACGGCCAGTTGATTATTACATTTACTAGCACGTAAATGAGGTTTGACCATGGTGTATATTTTCTTAAGATTTTCAGAACAGACGAATTGTTACAGCAACGGTATGAGCAACGTTGTGATAGGAAAATACTGCGCCAAAGCTTGTCATTTCCAGCGGTACAATGCTGTGAGTTAAAATCATGTTAGTAGTACAAAGATGCATTACTAAGTACAGTGGCATCAAACACGAGTCGTTTCATTAGTGGACATTTTTGTAAATCAATGCAGTGATTTGGACATATCGACGATAAGCTGTCTTAACTTGTACAAACTGCCACATCGAATTGTTCGAGTCATGAATGACCTATAAACAATGAGTTATAACAGATTAGTGTATTTGTACGGTACAAATTGTACGTCGTTAAAATTCTCAAGACAAATATCGGTCATACACATTGTTGTTTGTCTACAAAATTGTGCATACCATAACGAATATATTGCAATTATCAAAACGGTTCAATTCTCCGCAATATTACCAACATCATGAGAATACTGAAAAGCGCCGTGTTTACGGTCGCTATGTCAACGATCCTAATTTACGCCATATGTTAGTCACATACAAAGTCGGAAAAAAGTCTGAGATCAGCCTGAATAATGCGGTAGTTTCATGTTATCGATGTCGATTTAGTACATAATCGAATTGTTGCAGCAATTTGCACAAGCCGGTGTAAAATTCAACGACGAAATTTCGAAATTGATTGGCCGCTTTTACGAGAATTGTTGTGCTTAACACTGGCCCGTTTTATGTCGGGGTCAAGCGTAGTCGTTGTATTAACCAATACTGCGTCCGCGTCCGATGTCTGGTTCAAGTGGGTCGATGTGTTAACCAATACTGCGAGAGGTTGAACTGGTCATGTCATCAGTGTGGTAATAACGGCGATGTACCTATGTTTACGTTCAGTTCGTCAACCATGCGTTTAGCAACAGATGCGTCACGAAAAGAGACCATAGGCTAATCGATGTCGCGTTGTCAGGTAAGTGTCAGGTCGTATTATAATCGATATATCGAGCAGTCAAGTGGAGTGAATGTGTCTCACCGCGTCACGGCTTCGTCAAGATTATTTCATAGCGAGTTATCGTATTATGTCTCTGTGGCGATGTGCATTAGACAGGTTTGTCGACAGTCAGTGCGACTGTTGTCGTCAGTGTTTAATTCGTTCAGTCGACCGCGATAACGTCACCACCGCGCCTAATGGTTCTTAATACGTGCATAGACGACAAACTATTTCAGTTTGAGAGCGGAATGAAACGTGAAAATGGGCGGGGGTTGAGCAACCACGATCAAGTGAAGTTGTCACCCGCACTTATGACTCACACGACAAACACGCCGCCCCCTACACGCACTGGCGCCAGTCCGCTCAGATTGTCGCATCGCGTCGAATACTGACACCTTGTCACGCGCACAGTAATTTCGCTGATTCACGGCGCTCATGTTTAACGCCAGACTGATAACGGCGCAAACCAATTACGTTGCCGCATACAATAACCAGTCTATTTACGTCTGAATACACCTTTGTGCCGATCTATTCATGACGGAAACCGTCAGTGAAGGAAAGTTTATGTAAACCTCCGCAGAGCCTTTCAAAGCAGATTGTGGCGCTGAGACCAGATAACATCAATCCTTATTGTGCTGTTACATTCACACGTCAAGATGCCAAGTTTGTGTTATAATACATATCTACCCGCAGGCTCGTCATCATATATAATGAATATCGGTTATAATATTGTTATTTAATAATAGCAGGGCTATGTATAATCTGAATAATCGCACAACAAACTGATGTGTTGGTTTGTGCGCTAACATCGTGAGAACGTTTCGACAGAACCTAAACAGTTTACCTTCACAGATATTAGTTCGCGGCAATACGATGACGTCACAATACGATGACGTCACATAGGAGAACAAAATACGAGATCGTCGTTGACGGACCAGATGACCAAATCGGCCCAACTGACCCGGGTCGAAACTTGGCCTCGACAGATCGGTTGTTTCGATGTTTGAGGCTGCGTCGTGGTTAGTTCCGGATATTACGTAACGCCTGGCGTAAACGTCACTGCGGTGTGTGTTATTGTGACGATTCTCGTCATTGTAAGCGACATTGTCGTAGGTTCGTCGGCGGAACGCGCCGTATTGTATCACTGTTGTGCAGTTCATGTGTTGTTTGTCGGCGTTGTCATTGTAGTTTCCGTGGTTAAGATATATTCAGCCACGATCGTCGGAGATGCAGTATAGACCACGTGACGCAAGATGACGTACTATCAGCCGATTGTACGTCATTTAACGTCGGGGCTGTTGCGATGTTCTATCAACGACACGACACGTACTAACCTGGCAGAAAGTGAAGACAGCAACGGTCATTTTCGTTGTCGGCGAAATTGAGTGATAGCGTTTCACGACATGACACGTGACCAACGACTGTTGCCGACCACAAGGTATGAGATTCGTTGATGATGAACACCGCTGGTGTGTTCAGTTCAGTTCAGTTCAGAACACGCGAGACAGGACGAAATGACGACAACGAAAAAGGTGTCCCGCTACACATTTGAAACAGTCAGAGTTGCGACTTCCGCTCAGATAACGGCGCCCGGAAGTGACGTCGCCGGCCCGTGGGACCGGTAGTGGTCCTCGGGCTTCAGGAAGACGTACGCTAGCTGCCGGTGTAGATCCTGCGCCGACGGGATGTAGGAGGGCGGGGGGCAGCAGGGCATCACATACTGCCCGGCCATCGAGCCTGAGTGCGCCGCAGGGGGCATGCCCCCCAGAGCCCCCGCCGCCGCCGCTGCCGCCGCCGCGTACGGCGAATACATCACCCCCGCTGATGACGTCAGATCCCCGTACCGGAGCGCAGACGCAGATGCGGCTTCCGACAGCTTCGACATTGCGGCGAAGTCGAAATGCGGGTACAGTGCCGACATGGAGGGGAGGAAAGCGCGGGCTTTGTCGTTGGCGGCCGCGGCCAAGGTCTCGGCCGCTGAGACAGGTGGGAATCCGGCGAACGTTCCCATTCCAGGGATAACAGGGATTGGGAAGGCGTACTTATCCTTCTTGATGAGCGACTTGGGCTTGCGGCGCGGGCGGTACTTGTAGTCGGGGTGTTCCTTCATGTGAAGCGCCCGCAGACGTTTCGCCTCGTCGATGAACGGCCGCTTCTCTTCTTCTGAGAGCAACTTCCAATCGGCACCCAGGCGTTTGCTGATCTCCGAGTTGTGCATTTTCGGGTTTTCTTGGGCCATCTTGCGGCGCTGACCGCGCGACCAGACCATGAAGGCGTTCATTGGTCGCTTCACGTGGTCAAGCTGCTTGATGACCGGCGTCGTTGATGTCATTGTCGTCGGACTGGGCATGCACGACATCGGAGGGGTGGTCGGTGGACTGTCCTGTTCTACCGATGCGATCGTCAGGTCTGCGGGTGACACGATCGTCTGCATTTGTCCGGCCGAGTTCAGTTCGTCCAACACCAGCGTCGATGTAACTGTCGTAGTCGATGTGTTCTCAACGATTGCGTGAACCGTTTCGTCGTGTAGTTGTGTGCTTGCAGACGCTGGCGTTGACGTGCATGCGTGTGTGTGTACAGTGTGTCCCTCCTCTACCGTGTGTAGCGTTGTCACACCTCTGTTAGTCGTACAGCTTGTGGTGGCTAAGTGTCGTGACGATCGCATTCCTTTCACGCCTAACCGACGCCACGCCCCGCCGTTGATCCGCCTCGCGCGCGGAGACCAATCAACGCGCGCGCCGCTGCGTCAATCAATTCGACAGCGCGCGCTGATTGGCGCCGTCTGGCCGCCAGTCGCGCGCGCCGCCGCCAATCGCCGCGAAGCAGCCGACGTAATCAACCCCGCATGTCGTAAAAGCGTATGACTTATCGCAAACAGTTTCCACCCTGCCCCCTGCGACAATACATCCCATTGGAAAGTGGCGGTTGATTAGGGGGTCTTTGTGCACACGACAAAGCGCGCTCCTGCCCGCTTTGTGATGCGGTTCACTCGGCTCACAACTAAACGACACTTTCACATAAAACACACAACCGTTGACAAAAGACGTTTGCGCCTTAAGTATACAGCCTGACAAGAGTTCGTGAGAGTGCCACAAAGATACGTCGGTCATGTACAGAACTCGTTGTAGTGTCGGAGAACCCGTGGCTTGAGTTCCTCATTGATTCAGTGCGTGCGGAGATTTAACGATAACATTGCGAGCAAATTGGTCCAGCACACAGAGTGCTTGTCTTGACGGCAGGGCGCGAAACACCCTAACCTCAAACAGGTGCTTGGGGTGTCTCGGAAGGGTGAAATGCCACTAATTAGAGGGGCAATTTAAACGAATGCGCCATTCTGTGGTAGTTTTGCAACGAGAGGCAGTTCAAAGTAGTGCATAAGATGATGAGGCAGCACACAGGGAGGGTCTCCGATGGTGTAGTCTAGTCACACTTGTACAGAATGGCCCAGTTGTTGAACCACCGCAGGAGGAAGCCTGAGTCACACTGGAGTGTCGCTGACTGTTCACCTTGATACTACAGTACTGTGTATTCCTTATCTCTAACAATAGAACACGTCTACAGAGTGTTCCATGTCGGTTCTGGTGCATTCAGGTTAACGTTTAGTTTAATAATAGTTTATTTCACGCTGGGCAATCATACAGATTGAACTAGGTACATAAAACATGCAAGGTATATTTGTAAAAAATAGATTGAAATAATATATAATTTAAGACATTAGCATAAATATAAAATTTACTAAAATGTAGAGAATATATGAAATGTATCTAGAAAACTAATTTAAATAATTGAAGACAATAAAACATATTTTCTGTGATTATTTGACTAAACTTATTAACGCCCTGAGTTTCTGAGGGCCTCAACACTATGACCACACTTGGGTTCATATAATGAACCATATCGTAAAAACTGTTCATCACAATTATATAAAAGTGTATATAATCTGAACCAGGAAGGAATTCTGTACACTGATGTACACATCATGTTTGTATGACTAACTGAAAGTAATTAATATATAATTTACATATATCAAAAATCCAAGATGGCCGACAATATATATCAAAATCACTTTTGTTTTGTTGATTCATCCATAATTATAAGCAATTATTTTCTCGATTATTATATCATTGCAAGATATAATATGTTTTTAATGAGAACCACAAAAACTAACACTCAACTGGGTTCTATTTTATGTCACATAGGAAGTTGGTCCTGCTTTTCTCAAATCAGGATTGAAATATTACATACAGCAAATGACACTGCCATCACAAGTGCTATGTGGAATATACCACATGCAAGTACAAAGCAAAATTATATTGTGTAAATCAGAATACATTTGCCAACAGTGTCATCAAAATTACTGTGGGTGACTACAAAGCGTATTGAAAATAATCTGAATATTATTTATGTCAACAATCCAGACAAGAAACAAGATGGACGATAAGATACATAAAAATCAGTTTTATTTTGTGACTAATGCGAAATTATTTGACAGCTCAGAATCGTATGAAATAGCGCCGATATCAAACACGGCTGTCAACATAGCTGCTGCTTTTCACATTTTCATCCAAATCATCGGCCATGCTAACTAAACAACTGCAATTCTTGCTCATGAACATCGCTAACATGAATAGTGAAACATCTACGATCGACTGCTGATTTGATTTTGCTAGAAAATACCGTTTTATTGTGATATATATATATATATATATATATATATATGCAAACATGATGTCAAACTATCGATACATCATCTGTCTACATCCGGGTATAATTTGACGAAGTTTCTGCGAATAACGAGTGACATCTATCGATTATAGTACACACTGGTGTCAAAACCCGAAATTTCGGTGTTCAGGA
>OZ024867.1:23317019-23324519 GCA_964017155.1 Oasisia sp. SBJ-2009 | reverse complement strand
ACAGCAGTACTAACAACAACAGCAGTACTAACAACAACATCAGTACTAACAACAACAGCAGTACTAACAACAACAGCAGTACTAACAACAACACCAATACTAACAACAACAGCAGTACTAACAACAACACCAATACTAACAACAACAGCAGTACTAACAACAACAACAGTACTAACAACAACACCAATACTAACAACAACAGCAGTACTAACAACAACAGCAGTACTAACAACAACAGCAGTACTAACAACAACAGCAGTACTAACAACAACAGCAGTACTAACAACAACAGCAGTACTAACAACAACAGCAGTACTAACAACAACAGCAGTACTAACAACAACAGCAGTACTAACAACAACAGCAGTACTAACAACAACACCAGTACTAACAACAACAGCAGTACTAACAACAACAGCAGTACTAACAACAACAACAGCAGTACTAACAACAACAGCAGTACTAACAACAGCAGTACTAACAACAACACCAATACTAACAACAACAGCAGTACTAACAACAACAGCAGTACTAACAACAACAGCAGTACTAACAACAACAGCAGTACTAACAACAACAGCAGTACTAACAACAACAGCAGTACTAACAACAACACCAATACTAACAACAACAGCAGTACTAACAACAACAGCAGTACTAACAACAACAGCAGTACTAACAACAACATCAGTACTAACAACAACAGCAGTACTAACAACAACAGCAGAACTAACAACAACAGCAGTACTAACAACAACAGCAGTACTAACAACAACAGCAGTACTAACAACAACAGCAGTACTAACAACAACAGCAGTATTAGCAACAACAGCAGTACTAACAACAGCAGTACTAACAACAACAGCAGTACTAACAACAACAGCAGTACTAACAACAACAGCAGCAGATGCAGCAAAAATGCAATCTGCAAAACTCATTTATTTGTTGTCTTCTATTGTAAGTCTTCTTCTTTCTTATCTTCTTCTTTCTATTCATCCTCTTCTTCCTCTTCTCCCTTTTCTTCCGCTTTTTCCTCTTCTCCCTCTTCATACTCTTCTCCTTCTTCTCGCTATTCTTCCTATTCTCCCTCTTTGTCCTTTTCTTCTTCGTCTCGCTCTTCTTCCTCTTCATCCTCGTCATCTTCTTCTCATTCTTCTTCCTCTTCCTCTTCTTACTTATTTTCTCCCTCTTCTCCCTCGTCTAACCCTTCTTCTTCATCCTGTCCTTCGTCTTCTCCCTCTTCCTACACTACTTCTTCTTACTTCTCTTCTTCCCCTTAGCCTCTTCTCCCTCTTCTCCCTCTTCCCCTATCCTCTCTCTTCTCCCGTTTCTCCCTATTTTTCCACTTTTTCCCCTTTTCCCTCTTCTCTATTCTCTTCCTCTTCTTCATGTCATTACTCTTTTTGTCTTATTTCTCTGTTGCTTCTTCATCTTCTAATTTTAATTTCTTCTTCTTCTTCTTATTCTTCTTGTCCTCGTTGTCTTAGTTATCATCACCATCATCGTCGTCGTCGTCGTCGTCGTCGTCGTTTTTGTCGTTGCGTCTTCGATTTGAATTCTTCGCTACTGTTTCGAAGTTTGCAATGTTGTGTTTCCTCTTATGTTTCAGATATATCTGGGCGAAGGTAGTAAGACAGCTAATTGTTATTGTGGATGAATGAACCGGTTTGCCCGGATTGTAGTGTGCTGTGCTTTTGGATAAATATACGAACTAAATGCCGCGAAAAATAGAATACAAATTATGCAAGGTTTCTCTCAGTCGCCACACACCCGTTGTCGTCTCACCAATGGTTGCGTATTCGCTAGTCTAGTCACATAGCGAGTGTTAGCTGTCGTCACATTCAAGCATGTACTATTGTGTGCGTCGTCAAGAAATATTCTGTTGTCACACTTTAACAAGTAACAATGGCATGTCGCCAAGAGACAACGGTTGTCTTTTGGAGACCGTGATTTTCCGGAATATAATTAAACATTGTCTTAGTCGAACTCTATAAAATAAATTCACAAGTGAAATTTTATTTACGGGAACTATTTTGTAGCGTACTAATATGTCCAGCGACTGGCTATATGTTTTATTTCAACATTACATAAAAGCAGACGATATTAAATCTAATGCTATATTTAGAATGTCACGTATTTACGTGTCACATTATATGTGCTTGTATTATAACACACGATACGTATTTATGTGACACATTGTATGTGCATGTATTATAACAAACGATACGTATTTATGTGACACATTATATGTGCATGTATTATAACAAACGATACGTATTTATGTGACACATTATATGTGCATGTATTATAACAAACGATACGTATTTATGTGACACATTATATGTGCATGTATTATAACACACGATACGTATTTATGTGACACATTATATGTGCATGTATTACAACACACGACACGTATTTATGTGACACATTATATGTGCATGTATTATAACACACGACACGTATTTATGTGACACATTATATGTGCATGTATTATAACATACGACACGTATTTATGTGACACATTATATGTGCATGTATTATAACACACGACACGTATTTACGTGACACATTATATGTGCATGTATTATAACACACGATACTTATTTATGTGACACATTATATGTGCATGTATTATAACACACGATACGTATTTATGTGACACATTATATGTGCATGTATTATAACACACGATACGTATTTATGTGACACATTATATGTGCATGTATTATAACACACGATACGTATTTATGTGACACATTATATGTGCATGTATTACAACACACGACACGTATTTACGTGACATATTATATGTGCATGTATTATAACAAACGACACGTATTTACGTGACACTTCAAATATGCATTTATTATAACAAACGACAAAACACCATTCAATAAAATACAATGCATTTTTCATCCCATACGGGACGTTTGTGTGCAGTTTTCAATAAAATATAGAAATAAATACAGAAATAATCTTAAAATATCAAAATAACAATAAACACACAATGAAATCACTTTATGACACATTAAAGCACTGTATAATTCATGGTATCTGTGATATCTAAACACTGTCTATCTAGCTACGTTAACCATGTGCATTGCCTAAATCCCAGATGTGTAGAGTGTAACTAAAATCGTTTATTTAAAAAGACAAACTGTTTGGATTTACAAAAGATTATCAATTGTTTTTAACATTACCCCAGTCTGTTGTCAAATAAATTATATTGTCAAATAAATTATATTGAGAACGGCGATTTCGTGATTCTACGTGTATACGTATATATGTATATGTACTTTATAAGTTTATGTTTTGGGGTCACAGGAAGACGGCACATTATGTGCCATATGACCACCACGTAACAATACTTTTGTGTTTTGATTGCTCATGTACATGTATAATGTATTCTTGTTTTTGTTACGAAATACAATTTAATTTGATTTGATAAAATTGCCAGATTGTGTATTTTTCTGATTTTGCACAATGGAGCGGTGCAGCTTCTAAGCACTTCACGATATTCAACGTCATTCGTGTCGCGTTGACAGAATCTCCGCCGCGTTACGTCAACGACGTCATTACCGTCGCCGGTCGTCATTACCCGGACGTAGCGCGTGCGTCAAGTGTCGCCGACCTGGCGACAAGTGTCCGTGTCACGGAGACAAGTGGCGGCGCGATTAAACAATGCGACGTGTTGAGGCGATAAATCGGCAACAAGAACACGTAACTCGCCACAGATGTGCGCCATTCTGCTAATTACAAAGGCAACAACGAGCGATTCTCCGCACCTCCGAACCAATCTCACACGCTCCGTCGTCTACACACGCCGGCAAGTACACTTGACTCGACCAGCGGGTCCTGTTGTCTTCGTCATTAAAGTCGGTGTTTTCCATCTCGTTATGTCCGTTCAGTGTCATCACTCCGTCGTGGTGTGTGACAATACATTAGATGTATGTTCAGTGTCATCACACCGTCGTGGTGTATGACAATACATTAGATGTATGTTCAGTGTCATCACACCGTCGTGGTGTGTGACAATACATTAGATGTATGTTCAGTGTCATCACACCGTCGTGGTGTGTGACAATACATTAGATGTATGTTCAGTGTCATCACTCCGTCGTGGTGTGTGACAATACACTAGATGTATGTTCAGTGTCATCACACCGTCGTGGTGTGAGATAACACACTAGATGTATGTTCAGTGTCATCACACCGTCGTGGTGTGTGACTATACATTAGATGTATGTTCAGTGCCACCACACCGTCGTGGTGTGAGACAACACACTAGATGTATGTTCAGTGTCATCACACGGTCGTGGTGTGTGACTATACATTAGATGTATGTTCAGTGTCATCACACCGTCGTGGTGTGTGACTATACATTAGATGTATGTTCAGTGTCATCACACCGTCGTGGTGTGTGACTATACATTAGATGTATGTTCAGTGTCATCACACCGTCGTGGTGTGTGACTATACATTAGATGTATGTTCAGTGTCATCACACCGTCGTGGTGTGTGACTATACATTAGATGTATGTTCAGTTTCATCACACGGACGTGGTGTGGGATAACACACTAGATGTATGTTCAGTGTCATCACACCGTCGTGGTGTGTGACTATACATTAGATGTATGTTCAGTGTCATCACACGGTTGTGGTGTGAGACAACACACTAAATGTATGTTCAGTGTCATCACACCGTCGTGATGTGTGACAATAGACTAGATGTATGTTCAGTTTCATCACACGGTCGTGATGTGTGACAATACACTAGATGTATGCTACTCACATTTCGCTAGGGATCACTATTTAGGGCGGAATTTTATTTTACTGCATGTGTATCAAAAAAACACTTTAAAACAGCACGTATTCGAGGACATGTTTATATCCTGAATTTCATTGCTATATACCAAATGTGAAAAATAGGTAGCATGCGTTATGTCATCAAAGAAGCAGACCCCCCAAAATGGAGGTTTCAGAATGTTACTCCAAGTCATGGAAATATCCCAAACAGCACCTCCGAACCAATCTCACACGCTCCCGCGTCTCTAGAGCAGAGAGTCGACGTCTCACACGAGGACAAGTACACTAGACGCGACCAGCGGGTCCTGTTGTCTTCGTCATTAAAGTCGGTGTTTTCCGTCTCGTTATGCCTGTTAATAATAATAGTAATAATACTAATAATTGTTATTTGTAAAGCGCCGTATATCCAGAAAATGTTTCTGCTCAGAGACGCGTACATAAAACATTTTTTAACATATAAATGTATAAAATATGACTAATCAATTAAACATCAAGTTGTTTAAATGATAATAAATAATTAATTAAATATAGTTCCTAAAACTCATAGTGTATAAGGTAACCTAATCAGCAATAAATAAATATATAAAATAAATAATTAATATATATATATATATATATATATATATATATATATATATATATATATATATACAAGTGTATATTACTACGATATTAAAAACAATACACTAAAATAGATTGGGAAACTATAATTACGATTAAAATAAATTCATTGCGACAAAAAACCTACAAGTAATTTATAAATGCGGCCTTAAAAAGATGCGTCTTTAAATTCGACTTAAAAGTTCAAATGAGTCTATATGACGCAGACTGTCTGGCATGTCGTTCCACAGGCGTTCAGTGTCATCACACGGTCGGTGTGTGAGTCAACACACTAGATGAATGTTCAGTGTCATCACACGGTCGTGGTGTGAGACAACACACTAGATGAATGTTCAGTGTCATCACACGGTCGGGGTGTGAGATAACACACTAGATGTATGTTCAGTGTCATCACACGGTCGGGGTGTCAGACAACACACTAGATGTATGTTCAGTGTCATCACACGGTCGGGGTGTGAGTCAACACACTAGATGTATGTTCAGTGTCATCACACGGTCGGGGTGTGAGACAACACACTAGATGTATGTTCAGTGTCATCACACGGTCGGGGTGTGAGTCAACACACTAGATGTATGTTCAGTGTCATCACACGGTCGTGGTGTGAGTCAACACACTAGATGAATGTTCAGTGTCATCACACGGTCGGGGTGTGAGTCAACACACTAGATGTATGTTCAGTGTCATCACACGGTCGTGGTGTGAGACAACACACTAGATGAATGTTCAGTGTCATCACACGGTCGTGGTGTGAGACAACACACTAGATGTATGTTCAGTGTCATCACACGGTCGTGGTGTGAGACAACACACTAGATGAATGTTCAGTGTCATCACACGGTCGTGGTGTGAGACAACACACTAGATGTATGTTCAGTGTCATCACACGGTCGGGGTGTGAGTCAACACACTAGATGTATGTTCAGTGTCATCACACGGTCGTGGTGTGAGTCAACACACTAGATGAATGTTCAGTGTCATCACACGGTCGGGGTGTGAGTCAACACACTAGATGTATGTTCAGTGTCATCACACGGTCGGGGTGTGAGTCAACACACTAGATGTATGTTCAGTGTCATCACACGGTCGTGGTGTGAGACAACACACTAGATGTATGTTCAGTGTCATCACACGGTCGGGGTGTGAGACAACACACTAGATGTATGTTCGGTGTCATCACACGGTCGGGGTGTGAGACAACACACTAGATGTATGTTCGGTGTCATCACACGGTCTTGGCTTGGGACAATACACTAGATGTATGTTCAGTGTCATCACACGGTCGTGGTGTGAGACAACACACTAGATGAATGTTCAGTGTCATCACACTGTCGTGGTGTGTGTCAACACACTAGATGTGTGTTCAGTGTCATCACACGGTCGTGGTGTGAGACAACACACTAGATGTATGTTCAGTGTCATCACACGGTCTTGGTTTGGGACAATACACTAGATGTATGTTCAGTGTCATCACACGGTCTTGGTGTGGGACAATACACTAGATGTATGAGCAGTGTTATCACACGGTCTTGGTGTGGGACAATACACTAGATGAATGTTCAGTGTCATCACACGGTCTTGGTGTGGGACAATACACTAGATGTATGATCAGTGTTATCACACGGTCTTGGTGTGGGACAATACACTAGATGAATGTTCAGTGTCATCACACGGTCGTGGTGTGGGACAACACACTAGATGAATGTTCAGTGTCATCACACGGTCTTGGTGTGGGACAATACACTAGATGAATGTTCAGTGTCATCACACGGTCGTGGTGTGGGACAACACACTAGATGCATGTTCAGTGTCATCACACGGTCGTGGTGTGGGACAACACACTAGATGTATGTTCAGTGTCATCACACGGTCGTGGTGAGGGACAACACACTAGATGTATGCTCAGTGTCATCACACGGTCGTAGTGTGGGACAACACACTAGATGTATGCTCAGTGTCATTACACGGTCGGGGTGTGAGATAACACACTAGATGTTTGTGAGTGCTTACGACGTCACACAATATACAGTCTACGGTGCAACAGGCAAGTTGTCGTAAGGTTTTAGTCAAA
>OZ024867.1:23289519-23314519 GCA_964017155.1 Oasisia sp. SBJ-2009 | reverse complement strand
TGACACAATGACGATACACCACGTAATAATATCACACTCGATGTGACACAATGACGATACACCACGTAATAATATCACACTCGATTTGACACAATGACGATACACCACGTAATAATATCACACTCGATGTGACACAATGACGATACACCACGTAATAATATAACACTAGATGTGACACAATGACGATACACCACGTAATAATATAACACTAGATGTGTCACAATGACGATACACAGTGTAATAATATCACACTAGATGTGTCACAATGACGATACACAGTGTAATAATATCACACTAGATGTGTCACAATGACGGTACACCGCGTAATAATATCACACTCGATGTGACACAATGACGACCCACCATGTAATAATATCCCACTAGATGCGTCACAATGACGATACACAGTGTAATAATATCACATTAGATGTGTCACAATGACGATACACAGTGTAATAATATCACACTAGATGTGACACAATGACGATACACCACGTAATAATATCACACTAGAGGTGTCACAATGACGATACACAGTGTAATAATATCACACTAGATGTGACACAATGACGATACACCACGTAATAATATCACACTAGAGGTGTCACAATGACGATACACCGCGTAATAATATCACACTCGATGTGACACAATGACGATACACCACATAATAACGGCACTGGTCCAAGTTTTTAGTTTACCTTGAGAAGTCTTATTGCTGGGTGAAATTAGAATTCTATGTGCATTTGCTTAGGGTTGTGGAGTATAACAATTATAAAATGAAATGGCACGCAAAGCAATATACGACTTGATTTCTCTTGTACTATGCTATTACGTGAAATTTCAAAGAAGGAATATAAATGACATTAGATATGCATTTCTGTGTGGATGTGTATGTATGTATGAATATATATATGTAATTATGTATGTAATTATATAATGTAAGTATATATTTATGTATGAATGTATGTATGTGATGTATGTATGTGTACGTATGTGTACGTATATATATATATATATATATATATATATATATATATATATATATATATATATATATATGTGCATACTGGATATATATATATAATTATATATACAAAGTTATATATATATATATATATATATATATATATATATATATATATATATATATACACACACAATTATATTTATATATATACAAAATTATATATATATATATATATATATATTTGTGTCGTACATTATGTACGCCACAAATAAAGACTTCTAATACACCCAACAAGACGCGTCGTTCATGTAATCACAGTGCCGATTATATCTCGACCAAGGACCCTTTCACATCAACACCGTGAGTATTAATCAAGATCTCGGCGGGGATCATCGCCACTCGCAGTGGTCAGCCTCGGCCCAGTAATCACCAGTTCCCCGCTGATCTTTTGCTGTGGCGGAAAATCCGCATCCACGTTCTCAATTAGACAAATAGCGAAAGTGGCGAATTATCTCAGAACTAATGTAACGTGGTGTGAGTGTATACACTAAACGCGAAGATCACGTCGGGGTTTTATCTCTCTATAGTCGAGGTGCCGTATAAGTAAGGTACGGCTATTTGTATAGCTGAATGTCAGATGAAAACTCGTATTTGTCCGTGCATTTCCTATGCTGCAAATAACATTGTTTAAAACTCGTAGTTGTTCGTACATTTCCTATACTGCAAATAACATTGTTTAAAACAAATGGTAGAGATTGTTCTTTCATAATTGCATATGTATAATGTCTACTCATCCTTATACCATAATCATAATTTATAAATCACTAACGTACATTTTGCAAGGGGCTCCGTATCCAACATCGTGGAAGTGCTGGGTCATTCGACTATTTAACGCAAAATCCATCGAAAATGCCAAAGTTTCTATATTTTGTGAACCGGTTTAATTTTACGTGCCATCGTAATATAAATCTCATTACTTGTGTAAATTCTGTGCGTAGATTTCTGCAATATTCGACCTGCTTTATATGTTGATTTTTGATATACATAGATATCAGTATCCGCAGTGATACACGACGTGTGCATTTTTGTGTTTGCCACAAATACTAGTAGGGAATATCTTATCACGGGTAATGTCTGGTGCTAATTGGTAGGTGAAAAGGTACAACAGAAATAAAAAGATTTCAGTCTGATTGTTGTATTTGTAAACCACATCAAACCAAAATGCTCGCATTGACACAAAACAAGCTGCATCAGTCGATTAGACAACTGTGAGATGAGTTACTTAGCAGACACCGTACGCGACAGTGCACGTTATTAGCTTGTCTCACAACGGGACAATATGGCGGGCTCAATGACGTAACACTGCATGAAAGAGAAACGTGAGTTGACCGGACTCAAGAAAAGACACAACATCAGGACATAACATAAGAACTCGACGTAAATGCTGCCTGTTTGTATTCCTACAGCGCGAGCCATGGTCTGTCGCTGTCACCTGACACCGGGCACGGTGACTGTCTTTGTCTGGTCGTGACAGGCGGACAACGCTTTGGTGTCGTGGAACACAGTCAACAGTAGTTGGCGGAACCATTACCTGCTGCTATTGTCAAGACTAATTGTATCGCGCTACAAAGCGAAGCTGACAAACAGAAGACGGCAAGTCAACAATCCGGGATACAGACAGAACGAAATATGCAGCTGTAGAATATGTGTGCTAGAGATCTGGAGAAACGCGCTTACATTTTTTTTTGCGTTATAAACCTTCCTATTAACGTTTCTGCGCATGCGCGATATATGTAAAATCATCAATGTGCAGCGATAGGACAACGCATTTGTGGCATAAATACCACGGGTTGTTCGTTAGGATGTATACAACCTCTCAGCGAAGTTATTTGTCGCAAATTAACACGAGGCAAACAGGTTTTGAGGCATATTTTGATAGCAAGCGTAAATCACGTGACTGTAGTGCGCCATATTCTGTGACAGTGATTTAAAAACGTAATATTGTATTCCGTTGAACGACATTTAAAGAAACTCTTCACAGTAATCACCACAGGAGAGTTAACAAACAGCCCGTGGTATTTATACCGAAAATCCTTTCTCGTTTCGCTGGACATTGATGATTTTACATTTATTGCTCATGCGCAGAAACGTCAATCGGAACGTTTTCAACTAACGGAAAAATGTAAGCGCGACAACGTTAAACATATGAATATATGTAACGTAAATGGAATCCAGTACTGATAAAAGACACACATGTATTACAGCGAACGGTGTTGAAATTATATGGGAGCTAAACACCACAATCTAAAACAACTGTTTGTTTTCATGTAGTTGTATTTCATCATATTCTTTGTAATATGAATTTATATGCTTCTCCTTTCTGATTGTCCATTCATATGTGTTGTATGGTACATTCGTATTTACACTTGAACTGATAGATTGATTTGTTTGAAAAAATTGTTCGAGTTTGACTTTGCATAAGAATAATAGACAGATAGTTATACGAATGAGAGGGGGAGAGAGAGCGGACAGAGAGACAGAGAGACAGAGAGACAGAGAGACAGACAGACAGACAGACAGACAGACAGACAGACAGACAGACATAAGCCCAGAAACAGACTGAAAGACAGAAACTCAGAAAGACAGAAAGACAGAAATACAGGAGGTCAGACAGCTAGACAAACAGAGAAATATCCAGATATAGATATTTCTGGATATAAACGTGTTCAAAATACCCAATGAATTTAGTAAGAGTCTCGTATTCCCTTTCCTCTGACGGTTGAACCAAATTAATAATTCGTATATTCGGTGGTTTGAACCAAACCTTTGCCGTTTCCGCCGTCGTGCAGTTGCATTGTTAGGGCGCGAGTTGTAAATACGGGATGTGTGCGGTTGCATATTGCCGTCATAACCCCAGCTTCCTTTTCCCCAAAGAGGGCACATGCCAACTGTCTTGTGAGGCACGTGCTCCCAAGCCCCCTGGATCCGCATATGGGAAGAAAAATTAAAGGGATACTCCAGTCTATGAGAGGTTCACAGCTCTTACACATGTATACTATATTGATTGTGCCTAGTAATTGTTCACAAAGATCGGTAATAAGCAATTACTCATGGTTTAATGGTATCAAAAACATGCTATCTTAGATTCAAGGCGCTGCCACCTTGAGACTTATATGCGCCAATGATGTCAGCCAAATCGTTTATGTCACTGACGCATTGTTGAAAAAGGCAACGATTGGCGGAATCTTCGCTAATAATTGTGATAGTGATGTACCCAATCCGCGACTTACTGGATAGATCAAATACCATTGGATAGACATAGGATGTTCGAACGTGCATGCGCCAGTGGCGTAAGCGGTTTACGTCATTGGCGCATAAGTTTCAAGATGGCAGCGCCCTGAATCCAACATGGAGTGTTTCTGATACAATTATACTATAATTAATTATTTATTAACGATCTTCGTGCACAATTCTTATGCACAATCAATATATTATACAAATGTAGTTAAATCCTGTGAATATCTCACTGACTAGAGTATCCCTTTAACCACCCGACACCTATCGTCGTAGCGCTGTTGCGGGTTCACCGTTGATCCGCGTAACAACATGTCAAGAGTCATTGTCGTTTACGCGACGTACGCCACAAATTCACGCGTCAATCCGCGCTGAATGAGTCGGGATCGAACGTGACAGAAATAGTGTGTGTGAGAGTACGAGTCTTAATTAACCTCATTAGCCTTCCTTTGTAGCGGCGCGAGCAGATGACCACCGAATATTATCTCCTCTTAATAGCGAGCGCCTGTCTTTGTGCGATAATAATGCCTATTCAGACTGACCGTCTTTGTGCCATAATAATGCCTATTCAGACTGTCCGTTCGACATTGCTTTCATATTCGCCTCCGATTGTGAGGGCGAACTACAGGCGCAAGACGCGAGGATTACCTCCGCGTACACAGCTGGACCGGGGCTTGGAAGACAGAATCTGCCGCGGGAAAGGAAAGATTGAGAATGTTTTGTTACAGTTTTATTACCCTATTTTATTGCATTGTTTTATAACTATAGCAGACATTCTGATTAACGGTATTTGCATATATAGTACATACTTATAATTTCATACATCGTTTATAATTATACTTTAATGAAAGATATTATCACATGTAATGCTCTGATTGTAGCCCGCGGGCGGGCGGGCGGGCGGGCGGGCGGGCGGGCGGGCGGGCGGGCGGGCGGGCGGGCGGGCGGGCGGGCGGGCGGGCGGGCGGGCGGGCGGGCGGGCGGGCGGGCGGGCGGGCGGGTGGCGTAATCAAACACACTCTTACACATAATTCTTGTGTGTACGACAAAGCAGCAGTCACTACATCACCGTCCTAACATTTCCACTGTACAGGCAAGTTTTATTTCCCATATGCAAAATCAGTAAGTTAATCTCACATACTTTGGATGATAATCACACGATCTGTTTCTAAAGCACCCATTTTGTCAATCCTTTAGATAATGTGACATGTCCATCGGATCCATATATATGTATATGTATATGTATATATGTATGTATATATATATATATATATATATATATATATATATATATATATATATATATATATGTATATATATATACATATATATTATTTAATATCCAATAATTCGTTAATTTAATAATTAATATATATATAATATATATATATATATAATTATATAATAATGATTGATTATTGGATATTATATATACATGTATATATATATATATATATATATATATATATATATATATATATATATATATATATATATATATATATATATATATATATATATATAATATCCAATAATTCGTATATATATAGTACTTAATATACAATCATTATATATCTATAATTATTGGATATTATATATGTATATACATATGTATACATTTATAAACTATATATATATATATATATATATATATATATATATATATATCCAATAATTATTACAACTCAGCAAAAGGCAAACGCCAACGTGGCAACCCCGTGCGAGACACACCGATGAGTTCGTCACGCCACTGGTCGAGGTACGTGTTACGCCGCCCTGCAGGTGTCGTGGGATTAACGCGCGCCGTAATGATACGTCGCCGTCATTTCCGCCCTCGCACAAGGCGCATTTAGGTGCGCTTAGAGGAGCCGCCATTTTGGGAATAACTACGTTTCCGCTTGTTCGCTCGCGCTTTGTGGCGCGGCTATTTGAAGTGAGCCGAGAACAGTGGGTCTCGCGGCAGACACGGAACCCGCCCTTTGTTGTGTGGCGTAGTTCATCAGCGGCTCCGCGGGGGGCCCATTATCCTCTATTATCGCCGCTGATTCGGCCGCCATTTGCACCTGTGACGCGCGGCGACAGCCGAGTGTGACATTGTGTGACATTCTGCGCTGTCGATGGGCGACAACAACAACACGACGATTACACACAATCTTGTTACAGTTGACTGTTCGACGTGCTGGGTTGGATTCATGTCGTAGCAACTACGTTGTCGCGCTTACATTTTTCCGGTCGATAAAAACGTTACGATTGACGTGTCTGTGCATGCGCAATAAATGTAAAATCATCAATGTCCAGCGAAACGACAAAGCATTTTCCGCATAAATGCCACGAACTGTTTGTTAACTCTCCTGTGATGATTACTGTGAAGAGCTTCTTAAAATGTCGTTCAATTCAATAAAACATTACGTTTTTTTAATAAATAACTGTCACGGATTATGGCGCACTACAGTCGCGTGATTTACGCTTGATATCAAAATATGCCTCAAAACTGGTGTGCCTCGTGTTAATTCGCGTCAAATAACTTTGGTGAAAGGTTATATACGTCCTAACGAACAACTCGTAGTATTTATACCATACATGCTTTGTTCTTTCGCTGCACATTCATGATTTTATATTTATCGCGCATGCGCAGAAACGTCATTCGGAACGTTTATAACGGCGGAAAAATGTAAGCGCTACAACGTATCTGAAACATCCTTGGGTTTTCCAGGAACGTCCCTGACTTTGTGAATATCCCGCACTTTCGAAATAAATCTCTCGGATTCTCGTTTCAGGGTCTCAAACCTCACGCGCTGCCTATCGAAGTCCATCGCAACACTTGTTGAGAAGCAGAATATCTAAACAAGACCGAAATGTTGAGACGCAGAATAACTAAACAGGACCGAAATGTTGAGACGCAGAATAACTAAACAGAACCGAAATGTTGAGAGCAGAATAACTAAACAGGTCCGAAATGTCGAGACGCAGAAAAACTAAACAGGACCGAAATGTTGAGACGCAGAATAGCTAAACAGGACCGAAATGTTGAGAGCAGAATAACTAAACAGGACCGAAATGTTGAGACGCAGAATAACTAAACAGGACCGAAATGTTGAGACGCAGAATAACTAAACAGCATCGAATGTCGAGATTCACGTAAAATCTCGAATCTCCCTGGCCACTACAGTTGGACTACAGTTGGTGGACATTTAATTAGAATTAGAGAGATGTCGACAGTACCAGTCTCCGACCCACATTGTCCTGTCTGTAAAACACGTGTTGTTGAATGTATACGTTATGCCAGCAGTATATAAAACGAAATACTAAACAATTCCCCTAATTACGGATTTATGTTCGGTTCTTATTAGCAACTAATTGGCATACGCATTTGGTAAATAAATTATCCTACGCATCGTAGTAAAGCCGTGTTGGTAAATACATTGGGTCATTAGTTGAAACAGTATCTATATTGTGAAATAAAAAAGCCACATACGAACGTATATATATATATATATAATATATATATATATATATATATATATATATATATATATATATATATATATATATATATATATATTCTACTATTCAACTGGCGATTTTCAACCGAAGTTGATCTCATGAAATGGTACAGTTATTTTTTTTAGTTAATGATTGGATAATAAGTTATGTCGGAAAAAGTGCAGATATTAGTTAAATATGGACATATATTTTGCGCTGGGTCTCTCGTACATAACTTACGAAACGAATGACTGGGCGGAACAATCAAAGTCACATTCTGAGTTGGGATATTCTAATATTTGGTGATAATGGTCTTAGTTTTTTATCTTGTTGGTTTATTAGTAGACGATACTTATGCTCTTGATATGTTACATTTATATATGTTTTATATCGTTTGATGGGTCATTAGGTGAACATTCTTTTGTTTGGTCGAACGTTTTATCTATTTCAGTGGATGTCGCGTTTGTCAGTCACTACTACAGAAACCCATTATATAAAAGGTAAAAGGTAAGTTCTCTTAGCGCAGTATCTGGTCCTCAGGACTGTTCAAAGCGCTTTACACTTTAATTCCCTGGCATACCTGTTCAATCAAACATCGTCTCAACTTCTCTGGGAGGGTCTAGCCATATGCTGCAATTAATGCGCGAATGCTCTTCGTGCTCCACCACTGTCTATAGGCAGGTACTCATTCATACAGCTGCGTGAACTGGAGCAGCCTAGAGTGAAAAAAACTTGCCCAAGGCCTTAACACCGCAGCACAGGATCCGAACCCGGGTTCTCTTAGTCGCGAGTTTGAAGCTCTACCCCTGAGCCATTGTACTCTATAACGACGTAACAAACGAATAAAACACATATTGTTTTAATATGTACTATTAATTAAAAAAAAAATATTATAATTAAATATTATTTATTTTTAATATCTAGTATTTTTAATATCTATTATTAATCAACTTTGTTTTTTAATTGTAATATAATAACTATTATTTTTCAGTATTAGTATTTTAGTAATATTAAGATAAATATTTTTTTTACTGATCTATTTATTTTACAACTACGTCTTAATTTTTTATTTTTAGGTAATATGTATATTCATGTATAGTGTAATGCGACTCTGAATGGTTTATTGCTAGAGATATGGCGTAGACAAATACTGTATTTTTCTTCTTCTTCTTCTTTCACATTCACCCATATAAAACACTGCTATGGCCAGACTACTGATTACTCTTCATTAAGTTTTTATTGTGTATACATTTGAGTTCCCCACCTGTTTGAGGTTTACGATTTATGTTCATACTTTGCTTTATTTAGGTTATTCACGAGTGTGTGTTCTGTCATCACATTTGTAGTTTACCTTCAGTACTTCCGTTTTTGTTATTTTATTAACGTTTAGGCCTGTCTTTTATGCGAAGGGGCTAATCTTGGTTGCCCTTACTTGCACGTGCAAATAGCAGTAGTCATCACACAGTTTAGTGATCACAGTTAAGCTGTGGTTTCTAGTTCACGGGATTGTGATGCGATAAAACAAGATGAGCTCTTGGGAAACACCACGTAGGCTGGTCCTGTAGTTAGCCTCATTACGAATTTAACGGCTCGACGGCTACCACGATGGCGAGATTGTATCGCGTGCAACCATATCACCTGATACCTTATCAACAATATACATAAATATTACTGTCTGTCGCTGCGTCCGTCCGTCCGTCCGTCCGTCCGTCCGTCCGTCCGTCCGTCCGTCCGTCCGTCCGTCCGTCCGTCCGTCCGTCCGTCCGTCCGTCCGTCCGTCCGTCCGTCCGTCCGTCCGTCCGTCCGTCCGTCCGTCCGTCCGTCCGTCCGTCCGTCCGTCCGTCCGTCCGTCCGTCCGTCCGTCCGTCCGTCCGTCCGTCCGTCCGTCCGTCCGTCCGTCCGTCCGTCCGTCCGTCCGTCCGTCCGTCCGTCCGTCCGTCCGTCCGTCCGTCCGTCCGTCCGTCCGTCCGTCCGTCCGTGCGTGCGTGCGTGCGTGCGTGCGTGCGTGCGTGCGTGCGTCCGTGCGTGCGTCCGTGCGTCCGTGCGTCCGTGCGTCCGTGCGTCCGTGCGTCCGTGCGTCCGTGCGTGCGTGCGTGCGTCCGTGCGTGCGTGCGTCCGTGCGTGCGTGCGTGCGTGCGTGTGTGCGTGCGTGTGTGCGTGTGTGTGTGTGTGTGTGTGTGTGTGTGTGTGTGTGTGTGTGTGTGTGTGTGTGTGTGTGTGTGTGTGTGTGTGTGTGTGTGTGTGTGTGTGTGTGTGTGTGTGTGTGTGTGATATAGTAATAGACTACAACGTTTCATCGTGGCAGAAAATTACACTGCCCCTCTGGTCAATACGATGCTGGACATAACGCATCGGACATAGGAGGGGGACGAGAGGGTGGCCCCGACTGATACTGTCGTTGAAATTGGATTTGGGGATTAGCCATTATTAATCATTGTCGTGGCGCAAGGACTAGGCTTCACACTGGAAGACGTGCATCACGTATGCATGTATGCCGTGCGTGCGTGCGTGCGTGCGTATCTGCGTGAGTGCGTACCGACGTTCCTTTCTGAGGCGGTAGCAATTTGCTTCTGTAAAATCGTGTGATTTTGAGGGGATTGTGCAGATATTTGCTCACCTCCGTCACCATTTGTGGTAGTCCTTAGTGTCCTGGATAATTTAACTAGACCAGTTTTAGTACCAGTAAGATAACTGAACCATTGTATTCGTACCAAAATATGTAGTTTTACAAAGTAGGCGAGCAGGATGCTGTTAAGTGTCCGATATTATATTTTACAATACATTACGCATTTTCTTTTGAGACAAAGGAAATTGTGTTATATTATAAACAAATTAGTATGGCAAAATGACATCCTGAAACTCTAACAGGTCCATACAATATTACTTCAATATTACATGTTTCGGTAAATTTTTTCCAAGGACTGTGGTTGAGTTAAAGAACGATAACGGAGTTGATAACATTGTTGACTGTTTTAAATTGTTTTATTATGTGCCGTCAACGCACAACTTAGGTAACGTATGGTTATGTTATGTGCCGTCAATGTACAACTTAGGTAACGTATGGTTATGTTATGTGCCGTCAACGTACAACTTAGGTAACGTATGGTTATGTTATGTGCCGTCAACGTACAACTTAGGTAACGTATGGTTATGTTATGTGCCGTCAACGTACAACTTAGGTAACGTATGGTTATGTTATGTGCCGTCAACGTACAACTTAGGTAACGTAAGGTTATGTTATGTGCCGTCAACGTACAACTTAGGTAATGTATGGTTATGTTATGTGCCGTCAACGTACAACTTAGGTAATGTATGGTTATGTTATGTGCCGTCAACGTACAACTTAGGTAACGTAAGGTTATGCTATGTGCCGTCAACGTACAACTTAGGTTATATATTGTTATGTTATGTGCCATCAACGTACAACTTAGATAATGTATGGTTATGTTATGTGCCGTCAACGTACAACTTAGGTAACGTATGTAACTGATGACTGATGTCAAGTCATTATTCAGTGCGCCAGGGAGGGTTACCACGCAGCGGCCGGGCAAGCAGAGGGCAGTGCAATCAATGCTGGTACATCAGTAACTGTTTGGTACTTGAGTGGAGGTGTAACACCAGGACACGTGTGTGTACGGGGAAATGGATCAAGATTTCTCTACTATTATAATTATTTGATATGATTACAGTGTAGTGAAATATACGATTCACATTAAAACGACACGTTTATTTAAAAGCATATGGCTGGATGTTTCCCAGAGAAACCGAGATGGTGTCTAAGTGAACAGGTCTGTCAGGACGTAAAGTATAAAGCGCTTTGAACGGTCCTGAGAACTGGATGCTGCGCTATATAAGAACTTGCCTTAATTTTTGTAATAGTGTACGCTCAAACAATATGTACATGTGTATATAACACAGTTACTCTCTCTCGGCTCCACCATCTCCTTGGACACAGAGGCTGACAAGAGGATCTGGAAGACAGCTACAACTCTCTCCCGCCTCACGCGTCGTGTGTGGATAAACCCCAAGATGACCGTGGAAACAAAGATGGCCGTCTACAACGCCTGTGTCATCGGCACAATGTTGTACGGCAGCGAGACATGGACTACGTGTGCCCGACAGGAGAGAAGACTCAACATCTTCTACCTGAGAAGTATTCGCCGTATCCTGGGCATATCCTGGAAAGACAGAGTGTCCAACACCGAGGTCCTGTCTCGTCCTGGCCTTCCCAGTATGTACACTCTGCTCAGCCAGCGCAGACTGCGCTAGCTGAGTCACGTGCACCGCATAAACGATGGCCGCATCCCAGAAGACATCCTCTATGGAGAGCTGGTATCAGGGAAGAGAACCACTGGACGCCCACGGCTGCGATACAAGGACGTCTGCATGAGAAACATGAATGCGTTCGACATCGATGCAGCATCCTGGGAAGACTATGCAGCTGTGGGGGTGGGGAAGTACCCTGAACCAACACATCACGACAGGGGAAGAGAAGCTGATTAAAGCAGAAGAAGACAAGCGGATACTCAGAAAGGAGAGCACCAACTCCAGCAGACCAGAGACAAAACGCAGATGCGACCAGTGTGATAGAGTCTGCCTCTCCCGCATCGGTCTCTTCAGCCACAGGCGACGCTGACCCAGTTGAGAGGCAGAACTGTTAGAATGCTTCAACAATGGTCAGTCATGACCGAAGGAGACTACTAGTACTGGTACTACTGCTGCTGCTGCTACTGCTACTGCTACTGCTACTGCTACTGCTACTGCTACTGCTACTGCTACTGCTACTGCTACTGCTACTGCTACTGCTACTGCTGCTGCTGCTGCTGCTGCTGCTGCTACTGATACTGCTGCTGCTGCTACTGCTACTGCTACTGCTACTGCTGCTACTAGTACTACTACTACGACTACTACTACTACTACTACTACTACTACTACTACTACTACTACTACTACTACTACTACTACTACTACTACTACTACTACTACTACTACTACTACTACTACTACTACTACTACTACTACTACTACTACCACTACTACCACTACTACCACTACTACCACTACTACCACTACTACCACTACTACCACTACTACCACTACTACCACTACTACCACTACTACCACTACTACTGCTACTGCTACTGCTACTGCTACTGCTACTGCTACTGCTACTGCTACTGCTACTGCTACTGCTACTGCTACTGCTACTGCTACTGCTACTGCTACTGCTACTGCTACTGCTACTGCTACTGCTACTGCTACTGCTACTGCTACTGCTACTGCTACTGCTACTGCTACTGCTACTGCTACTGCTACTGCTACTGCTACTGCTGCTACTAGTACTATACTACTACTACTACTACTACTACTACTACTACTACTACTACTACTACTACTACTACTACTACTACTACTACTACTACTACTACTACTACTACTACTACCACTACTACCACTACTACCACTACTACCACTACTACCACTACTACCACTACTACCACTACTACCACTACTACCACTACTACCACTACTACCACTACTACCACTACTACCACTACTACTGCTACTGCTACTGCTACTGCTACTGCTACTGCTACTGCTACTGCTACTGCTACTGCTACTGCTACTGCTACTGCTACTGCTACTGCTACTGCTACTGCTACTGCTACTGCTACTGCTACTGCTACTGCTACTGCTACTGCTACTGCTACTGCTACTGCTACTGCTACTGCTACTGCTACTGCTACTGCTACTGCTACTGCTACTGCTACTGCTACTGCTACTGCTACTGCTACTGCTACTGCTACTGCTACTGCTACTGCTACTGCTACTGCTACTGCTACTGCTACTGCTACTGCTACTGCTACTGCTACTGCTACTGCTACTGCTACTGCTACTGCTACTGCTACTGCAGCTGCTGCTGCTGCTGCTGCTGCTGCTGCTACTACTACATACATACATACATACATACATACATACATACATACATACATACGTACATACATACATACATACATACACATACAGTATATATATATATACATACAATATATATGTTATATATATGTATATATATATATATATATATATATATATATATATATATACGGCTATCGTATAAATAGAAGGTTTGCATAGGTGCAAACCAGTTAATGTGAAACACGTGCTACTTGTCGTGTGCTTTTATTAACAAGACACCGTGTTACAGGCTGAACACACGGGACCCTGCACTGCACCCAACCGGCGGCTATTTACGCCGTCCGTAAATTACGTTTTGATTCGCATATGTCGCTTTATTGCGAGCTACGTTTGCCGTCACGACTGCGATTAAAAACGGAACAAATGCACATCGAAAACGTTAACCGTGCAACTGTTGTACATTAAGTGTGCGCGTGACAAAGGGTAGAGCTCCACCTGGTGTAGTTTCATTGAGTGAACGATTTACGTGGTTCATCTCTTCAATAGTCTACATGAAGAGCGCTGATTGAGTGGGTTACAAAATAGACGTTTTCATACCTCTCCCACGTGTGACTCCCATAAACACGTACGTCGACTACATTTATATAACGCGATCAAAATAGTTACTTTTGTTTCTTCGTAGTTGGTGATTACTCGGTGTATCAGAATACGATACAATACAAGAACGTATTACATGTATATATTCTCGTACTTGGAAGCTTCGTTATATATTTACCAATATTAGCAAACGTGTTTTCTTTATAGGTACGTAGGAATCAACCTTTTACAATTGTCTCTTCTCAAACTATAGCCACATTTCGTAAACAAAAACACAATTAATAATTTGTTTTAATTTCGATAATTTCACGCTCCATCGACGACTCTTGTTGCCTGTTCTCGTTTATGATAACGCCAACTCATTTCTATGACCCTATGAGCTGGAATTTTCAAGGACATAGGCGCTATAAAAGTGTTACAACTGTTATTATTATTATATCACATTTCAAAACGTATTACGAATGACAAAAAAGCAATTATGAATACGACAACAAGATGCATAATTTATTTAAAAGTACGTTTGTTGTGTTTGTTTATAAATAGACACATAAAGTGGGTGTACTGTTTTAATAAAATACCTGGTTTATTGGCAACTGTCTCCATTTTGTTGTGTCTAATGCATTTTTGGCAAATTCATCTTTATCTCCGAACGTATACATATTCGGTATTTCGTAGTGTTGATGTACATCAAATGTGTGTGTTATTCATATATCTATTTATTCATCTCATTGTCTATTTCATTAATAGCATTGTATTCAGATCTCAAATCCAACATAAATTCGATATATGTTATTCACCTTATTCACTCTTAACGACACAGTCCGGACTATCGAAACACAATACGCTGTATTTTATCAGTAATTCACCCAACTCTCTTAACGCCACAATCCGGACTATTGAAACACAGTATATTGTATTTTATAAGTAATTTACTCAACTGTCTTAACGCCACATTCCGGCCTATCGAAACGCAATACGTTGCATTCTAACAGTAATTCTCCCAACTGTCTTAACGCCACAATCCGGACTACCGAAACACAATACGCTGTATTTTGTCAGTAATTCACCCAACCGTCTTAGTGACACAATCCGGACTATCGAAACACAATACGCTGTATTTTGTCAGTAATTAACCCAACTGTCTTAACGCCACAATCCGGACTACCGAAACACAATACGATGTATTTTATCAGTAATTCACCCAACCGTCTTAATGACACAATCCGGACTATCGAAACACAATACGCTGTATTTTGTCAGTAATTCACCCAACTGTCTTAACGACACAATCCGGACTATCGAAACATAGTACGCTGTATTTTGTCAGTAATTCACCCAACTGTCTTAACGACACAATCCGGACTATCGAAACATAGTACGCTGTATTTTGTCAGTAATTCACCCAACAGTCTTAACGCCACAATCCGGACTACCGAAACACAATACGCTGTATTTTATCAGTAATTCACCAAACTGTCTAAACGACACAAACCGGACTATCGAAACACAATACCCTGTATTTTGTCAGTAATTCACCCAACATTCGTAACGACACAATCCGGACTACCGAAACACAATACGCTGCATTTTGTCAGTAATTCACCCAACTGTCTTAACGACACAATCTGGACTATCGAAACACAACACGCTGTATTTTATCAGTAATTCACCCAACTGTCTTAACGACACAATCCGGACTACAGAAACACAATATACTATATTTTATCAGAAACTCACCCAGCTATGTTTACGCCACACTCAGGACTATCGAAACACAATACGCTGTATTTTGTCAGTAATTCACCCAACAGTCTTAACGACACAATCCGGGCTGTCGAAACACAATACGTTGTATTTTGTCAGTAATTCACCCAACAGTCTTAACGACACAATCCGGGCTATCGAAACACAATACGCTGTATTTTGTCAGTAATTCACCCAACATTCTTAACGCCACATTCCGGACTACCGAAACCCAATACGCTGTATTTTATCAGTAATTCACCCAACTGTCTTAACGCCACAATCCGGACTGCCGAAACACAATACGTTGTATTATATCAGTTATTCAGCCAACTGTCTTAACGACACAATCCGGACTACCAAAACACAATACGCTGTATTTTATCAGTAATTCACTATGCTATGTTACCGCCACAATCCGGACTACCAAAACACAATACGCTGTATTTTGTCAGTAATTCACCCAATTGTCTTAACGACACATTCCGGACTATCGAAACAAAATACGCTGTATTTTATCAGAACTTGTCCCAACTGTCTTAACGACACAATCCGGCCTACCGAACACAATACGCTGTATTTTATCAGTAATTCCACCACATTGTCTTAACGCCACAATCCGGACTATCGAAACACAATACACTGTATTTTTTCAGTAATTCACCGAGCTGTCTTAATGACACAATCCGGATTACCGAAACAAAATACGCTTAATTTTGTCAGTAATTCACTCAACTGTCTTAACGACACAATCCGGTCTACCGAAACACAATACGCTGTATTGTATCAGTAATTCCACCACACTGTCTTAACGCCACAATCCGGACTATCGAAACACAATACGCTGTAGTTTATCAGTAATTCACCCAACTGTCTTAACGACACAATCCGGACTACAGAAACACAATACTCTGTATTTTATCAGTAATTCCACCACACTGTCTTAACGACACAATCCGAACTATCGAAACACAATACGCTGTATTTCATCAGTAATTCACCCAACTGTCTTAACGACACAATCCGGACTACCGAAACACAATACGCTGTATTTTATCAGTAATTCACCCAGCTGTCTTAACGACACAATCCGGACTATCGATCTGTAAACAATCACGGGAGCTATGACTCCATATGTGAGGATCAGAGAACATATCCCCCGCTCGGATGATGACGCGGTGATATAAGGTTTCCGGCGACTCACACCATCAGGGAGAAAGCGTATAAGTACGCGGAGAAAGGCGACGTAATGATCACGTCCAATCAACTATTCGATCGGCGGCTCAGCCTTTAATAACCAGCGAAAATCACTCGAACGGCTTTGGTGTGTGCGGCATTACGAGACAGGGGGAGGCTGAACTAATGCCTCGACGTATTACAGCCTGCGGCGATGAGCCCGAGGCCGAGAGGTATTCGCCGGGAAAGAGCTCTTTGTCGCCATCTCATTACTGGTCGTGTCGATATTGCCATTCTCATCATTTTAGTATTGTTATATGGCGATACTCAGTTCCACCGCGAAAGACGTTCCTATCACTTGAAGCATCAACATTATAATCGTCGTCGTCGTTGTCGTCATCATCTTCTTCTTATGGTTAGCTCATCACTCTATGTTAGCCACATGTTTGTGCCTAGAGTATTGTCGAACTTGGTTTTCAGAGTTGTCCTTCTCTAGAATTAGTGAGTCCACTACAGGTTACACATTTACCCCCTGGGTGGAATCTTTTACTTCCTCTGGCATAGACACCAGATAGAAGGGACCCATGGCTTTTAGTGTCTCTTCCGAAAGACAGGCAAAATGAGGTGAACGAAATTGCCTAAGTTTCGAATCGGCGGTAGGTGGGATTGAACCACCGTCCCCTCGATTGACAGTCACACGCTGTACCGCGCGACCACCGCTCCTCACAGTAATAAAAGATATATCATCATCATTATCATCATCGTTTTCGTGGTACAATCTGTCACAAATACGGTCAAAAAATTCTTCAAATGTTATATCACTATCACTATTTCCTTGCCATTATAGCGTCATGTTTAATATTCAATTGTTCTTTTACTATTACTATTTTCTCACCATTATATATTCGTATATAATTTTCAAATGGTCTATCACTATAAATATTTCCTTACCATTACATTTTCGTATTATCCTTTACATGTTCTATTACTACCATTTACTATCATATCTTCGTATTTTATCTTCAAATGTTCTATTACTATTACTACTTTTTTTACCATTATATCTTCCTATTTACACTTCAATTGTTCTATTACTATTACGATATGTTTTTACTAGTATATCTTCATATTTAATCTACAAATGTTCTATTACTATCTTCTGACCATTATCTCTTCATATTTAAATATAAAAACTTTTATTGCTATCATTTTTTCTTATCATTATATCTTCATATTTAACCTTAAAATGATCTATTGTTATTATAATTTTCAATTGTTCTGTTACTATTACTATGTTCTTACCGTTATTATAATCCTATTTAATCTACAAATGTTCTGTTACTGTTACTTCTGTTATCATTATATTATCATATTTAGTTTGACTGATGCTTCAGAAGATTCACGAAGGCAAACAACCTCTAGCTGAGACGTCACCGGCAAGATCGAGCAGCGACTTTACTGTCTCTGTCACAGGTGATTCTCGTCATAACGAATGTGCCGGACTTTACTGTCTCCGTCACAGGTGATTCTCGTCATGACGAATGTGCCAGACTTTACTGTCTCCGTCACATATGATTATCGTTGTGACGTATGTGCCTGACTTTACTGTCTCCGTCTCAGATGATTCTCGTCATGACGTATGTGCCTGAATTTACTGTCTCCGTCACATATAATCTCGTCATGACGTATGTGCCGGACTTTACTATCTACGTCACATATGACTGCCGTCATGACATATGTGCCTGACTTTACTGTCTCCGTCAGAGAAGATTCTCGTCATGACATATGTGCCTGACTTTACTTCTCCGTCACAGCTGATTCTCGTCATGACATATGTATCTGACTTTACTGTCACCGTCACAGATGATTCTCGTCGTGACGTGTATGTCGGACTTTACTGTCTCGTCACAGGTGATTCTCGTCGTGACGTGTATGCCTGACTTTAGTGTCTCCGTCATAGATGATTCTCGTCGTGACGTATGTGTCGGACTATTCTGTCTTCGTCGTAGATGATTCTCGTCATGACGTATGTGGCGGACTTTACTGTCTCCGTAACAGATGATTCTCGTCATGACATATGTGTCGGACTTTACTGTCACCGTCACAGATGATTCTCGTCATGACGTATGTGCGGGACTTTACTGTCACCGTCACAGATGATTCTCGTCATGACGTATGTGCTGGACTTTACTGTCACCGTCACAGATGATTATCGTCATGACGTATGTGCCTGACTTTACTGTGTCCGTCACAGATGATTATCGTCATGACGTATGTGCCGGACTTTACTGTCTTCGTCACAGGTGATTCTCGTTATGACGTATGTGCCGAACTTTGCTGTCCGTCACAAATGATTCTCGTCATGACGTATGTGTCGGACTTTACAGTATCTCTATTAGCTTTGCTCTCAGTCCCCAAAGGGTGTCATTGTGGCTGAATTCAGCGCCCACTTGACGATGTGACCGCGTCAATGGACCCACGATTGGTCGATTAGAGTCTAAACACTCGACATTAATGAAGCCGCCGACTCAATTTGTTCACTTCCACTAGCCATTGTGCGCCTGCACGACGGCAACCTAAAGTAATTCGTGTCGATTCTATGAGACAGATCCCGCTACAACAATTCACTACATAAGACATTCCCCGCTGAAGCACGTTATTATAGAGAGCATTCTCTCTTAACGACCACGGACATTCGCTGAGCGACAATGGAGGTCGTTTGGAACACAATGGTTCTTGCTGCGAGTCCACGGTCTGCCCACGATCCAGGTCCTCGGGGCTCTCTCTGGCGACAGTTGGATGGAGATAATTCACTCTGCCTGCACAAAATACTTGGAATAAGACCATTTTTGATATGCCCTTTGACAGAAAATGTATATTATAAAGCGACGATACCAGCGGCTAGGTTTTATTTTTCATTTACTATTACGTTCATATCACCAAGACATGCATGTAGATAATATTACGTTCATATGTCTACGACATGCATGTCGATAATATTACGTTCATATATCTACGACATGCATGTCGATAATATTATGTTCATATTACTACGACATGCATGTTGATAATATTACGTTCATATATCTACGACATGCATGTTGATAATATTACGTTCATATGTCTACGACATGCACGTTGATAATATTACATGCATGTTGATAATATTACGTTCAGGTGTCTACGACATGCATGTTGAAGGTTCATTGCCTGCCAATTTGTGATTAATTACTTTATTAAGGTCGGAACAATGTTCGCAACTTGAAGATTCCGTCTGCATCACGTCCAAATGGTAAACAAAACATCCAGTTTCAAAACAAAATTGATCAGCAAAAATGCCGATGCGAGCAGAGTTAATATTTACTTAATAATAATCAAAATTAATTATTAATAACTTATCTGGCTCCAATATTATCAGAATCCGAGTTCAGTGGCGCAACAAAGCCAGCATTCGTATAGTCAAGGCCAGTGCAAAGGTCGTCATTAGTTGGATGGTTGCGCTAAAAAGTCAGGGAAGACAGGCGATATTAAACTGATATGTTTTCAGGCGATGGCGATTTCCTCTAACTTGCCGACGTTCTAGACAGCAGATGTCCCGTTAAAAATGATGCTCAGTCCCATTACAAATGCCTACTCAGTCCCGTTACAAATAACTGCTCAGTGCCGTTACAAATGACTGCTCATTCCCGTTACAAATGACTGCTCATTCCCGTTACAAATGACTGCCAAGTACCGTTACAAATGACTGCCCAGACCCGTTACAAATGACTGCTTAGTCCCGTTACAAACAACTGCCCAGTCCCGTTACAAATGACTGCTCAGTCCCGTTACAAATGACTGCCCAGTCCGGTTACAAATGACTGCTCAGTCCTGTTACAAATGACTGCCCAATCCCATTACAAATGACTGCCAAGTACCGTTACAAATGACTGCCCAGACCCATTACAAATGACTGTTCAGACCCGTTACAAATGACAGCCCAGTCCCGCTACAAATAACTGCTCAGTCCCGTTGCAAATGACTGCTCAGTCCCGTCATAAGTGACTGCTCAGTCCCGTTACAAATGACTGCTATGTCCCGTTACAAATGACTGTTCAGTCCCGTTGCAAATGGCTGCTCAGTTCCGTTACTAATGACTGTTCAGTCCCGTTACAAATGACTGCTCAGTCCCGTTACAAATGACTGTTCAGTCCCGTTACAAGTGACTTCACAGTACCATTACAATTGACTGCTCAGCCCCGTTACAAGAGTCTGCTCAGTCCCGTTACAAATGACTGTTCAGTACCGTTATAAAAGACTGCTCAGTCCCGTTATAAATGTATGCTCAGTTCCGTTATAAATGACTTTTCCGTCCCGTCACAGATGACTGCTCAATCCCGTTACAGATGACTGCTCAGTCCCGTTACAAATGACTGCTCAGTGTCGTTACAAGTGACTGCTCAATCCTGTTACAAATAACTGCTCATTCCCGTTACAAATGACTGTTCAGTCTTGTTATTAATGACTGCTCAGTCCCGTTACAAATGACTGCTATGTCCCGTTACAAATGACTGTTCAGTCCCGTTACAAATGACTGCTCAGTCCCGTTACAGATGACTGCTCAGTCCCGTTACAGATGACTGCTCAGTCCCGTTACAAATGACTGCCCAGTCCCGTTACAAATTACTGCTCAGCGAACCCAGGGATGAAGAGCTGGCACTCTCGTTTATTTCGCCCCAAATGGATACTTTAAAACAATTGGCATACATTTTAACAAAGCACACAATACAATCAACCTATGTAAAAATTGTATTTTTCATTTACGTCCCACTGGCCGATTTAACCGGCGTTTTCTCGAGAATAAAGTCTCATTTGTTTTTTTCTAATTTACTCCACACTACACGAGTACCTGGCTACAGACAATGGTGGACATGTGTACGAGCAGCCTTCGCGCATTAATTGTAGCATATGGCTGGATGCTTCCCCAGAGAAGTTGGGACGGTGTTCGATTGAACAGGTCTGCCAGGGAAGTATAGTGTAAAAGCGCTTTGAGCAGTCCTGAGGACCGGATACTACGTTATATCAGAACTAACCTTTTTACAAATCAACTTATATGTCTTCAGTAATAACACTCTACACGTTAATCGCTGTTGATAAGACTAATCCGTCATGCTCTCTTTGTGCTGTTCATTTAATGTGAACATAATCTGCAACTAAGTCTAATTCTGAGCCACCAATATTACTTCTGACACCACGTTTGTTTTACGAATAATTATTTTCATTATGGAATTGTATCTGAATAAATGACCTGATGTTGTCTGTAACTCATGAGAGATATAAACGTAGTCTGCCGAACAATAAATCACATGATCAATCACGTGATGTATTGTTAATTAATTCGCCTTCCCACTCAATCAAAACTGCACCCCTTCTAATAATACAATAGTAGGGGTTGATTATCTCTACCACTGCCCTTAAGCCAACTTTGTATGAATTAATCCAAAGCAGTGCTGCCATCTGACGGCTACTGTTGGGTATACTAGCTCTGCTATCTGGCGGATAAAGAGAGTTCGTATTCTGCGCCATGTTTAACTTAGTTAGTTACATGTTGTCGAAATACAATCGTTACATTTACCTGTAATTTTGCGACACAAACTGCAAAGTACCCACTTCGACAAGGTGACAATGCTCGACGCCAGATCCCGGTACTTTTACAGTTTAGGCCCGCACCTCGAAAAATCCAACAAAATGATCACCTACGATGACCAAACTTCGCAGGGCGTATCTACTACACCTGTACTACGCGTATGCACTTGTCATGTGATCAAAAAATAATAATTAATGCCTGAAATCGATCAAAATGTGTAAGTAAATAACGCGCTTTCCAGGCGCCACCTGACGGGAGTTCACTGTGGCAGTAGAGACTCGACGAGGAAAGCGCGTTATTTACTTACACATTTGGATCGATTTCAGGCATTCATTTTTATTTTTTGATCACCTGACAAGTGCATACGCGTAGTACAGGTGTAGTAGATAAACCATACGAAGTTTGGTCATCGTAGGTGAACATCTTGATGGGTTTTTCGAGGAGCGGGCCTAAACTGCAAAAGTACCCAGATCCCTAGTGACAAACACGGGGCGAAACTCATCAATATTAATAATTTCTAGTGAACTCGTGCTATTGATTTCTAGTTGTTCGACACCAATGGCAATGACTCAAAGTGGTTGTTATGACAAAACAACACTGAGAACACATCATACGCGCCACAGACGCCATAACGTGACGTGACGGCGGTGTATAGCGTACACGGCTTCTTTCAACGATTCGAAGTTGTTGGACTGCAGTAGTACTGGCGCTGGGCACGAGAAGACGGCGACGATGACGCTCGCCTGGCCGAGGTTGATCGTCTGTTTCCGGCCGTCGGTTCTTCTACTGCCCGCCCTATTCCTGGCACTGCCCCGCAGTCAGATCGGGTCGCACGGGCAGCTGTCAAACTCCGAACCACTCCAAACCACACAGCCAGGTGAGTGAACCATACGTGTACTGGGGCGCGAACACCAGCAACACATTTTGGGGAATTTTGGGTTTAGAAATCAGGATTCGTGGTTTTATGGGAGTCTCGGCATGCATACTGTTCATTTACTGTGAGTCGTTGGATTGAAACTCGAGTGAAGGAAGACTCTGTAGGATATTTGAATCGTAAACGAAGTTTTTGTTTGAGAGATCTGAGATGGAATTGCAAGTATATGCTTCAATTTCGGGGGTCCGGGGGATTCTTAAGTAGGTCCTGGAGATTTCCATAATATCCGAGAATATATATATATATATATACATATATATATATATATATATATATATATATATATAAACACTCATTTTTCCTTGAATGCTTGACTGTTTTAATTAAAAGGAGTTGTGTTTTAGTTTAATCTTGCCATTGCGATGACTAAATAAATGGTGCCATCGATGATTGCAAATGAAAACCAAAAGGTCTATCAGATAGTTTTTGTTGTGCTTCATGCGTATAGAGAAGCAAATAGTATAACAGTAATATACAAATGTGAATTTGGTTAGTGTATGTATATCTTAAAGGTAGTTTGTTAATTCAAAATGTGTTCTGATGGCTTATGGCCTTTAGAACGAATATGTTTTTGAACCTATGTTTTGGGCACATTGAATATCGGTGTTATCTTTGAGATTGATGCTAACATTTAACGCATGATCCAAAATATGTGTTTGCGATATAATACAAGCGAGCAGGAAATAGCCCACGTCTGAATGTTACAAATAGTCATTACTAATATAAAGCCCACTGACAGACAATGCAAACTTAATCTTTGAGATTTTTGTTGGTAAAACAAATTACATTTTGCCCCAGTGCCCAATCATAGTATTTGAAAATATATAAATCCCATATGGGCACAGAGCATAATATGGTTTATTTTCCCATTGGCGGACATGTTCGCAGTTTGTCAGATTATAAGGAAACAGTATATGAGACAAATCTACATTTCTACACCATCACTGCAATCATATCCTTGACATACTCATCAAATTTCGTCAAAGTCACGTATCTCTTTTTTTAAATGCAAACATGTGAGGTGCCCGTCAATATTGACAAAAACGATAACAGAGCCAGGCCCAGCTGTAGTTTATTAGGGAATATTAGGGCACACCTACGAACGGGAAGGGCGCAGGCACGCAAAAACGATATTGTGTCCAGAGGGATGCAATATAATTTTGAGGCCAGCCCTGAATGAAGCCAGGCATACGATACGAATGTAGGACTCCTAAGGTCACCGTCGGCCGTCGCCGAGCCCGAGCCTGAGCCCGAGCCC
>OZ024867.1:23267019-23284519 GCA_964017155.1 Oasisia sp. SBJ-2009 | reverse complement strand
TCGGTGTTACTTGAGGAGACAGTGTTAATCGGTGTTAATTGAGGAGACAGTGTTAATCGGTGTTAATTGAGGAGACAGTGTTAATTGGTGTTACATGAATAGAGACGGTGTTAACCGTTTTTATTTGAAGAGACAATTTTAATCGTTTTTACGCGAAGATACAGTGTTAATCGGTGTTACTTAAGGAGACATTGTTACTCGGTGTTACTTAAGGAGACAGTGTTAATCGGTGGTACTCGAGGAGACAGTGTTACTCGGTGTTACTTCAGGTGAAAGTTGTAATTGGCGTTACTTCAAGTGACAGTATTAATCGGTGTTACTTGAAGAGACAGTGTTATTTGAGGAAACAGTGTTAATCGGTGGTTCGTTTTTGCAATCGTTCTTATCTCTGTTCAATTTCATTCTAGTGTCTTTCTTGAGCAACACTCTTTTTGTGCAACAGTCTTTCATGAACAATGTTCTTTCTTCTTCAATCGATTCATCTGTAAGATGCTTTAGTGAGAGTGCATGAATGACACAACAAATGAATTATAAAACGGACGATGTTCAATGGAAGTACTTTTGAATATGTGTACTGATGATTTAACGAATATTCAGCCGCGATAGACACTTTTAAATATGTATGTGGTACTGTTGTAGATGTGGGCGAGTGCAAGTCCTACCCATGTCAAAACGGCGCCTACTGCAGCAACGAGGTCAACGGGTACACCTGCTCGTGCCTCCCTGGATACGAAGGTGTTGATTGTGAAATCAGTAAGTACAGGACACAACAGCATCGACAACTTGAATGTAACACGGCAGTTGATACAGAAGAACAGGTCAACATGTTTCATTCATCACAGCAATTGCTGATAAAGCTAAGCAACATATTTCTATCGACCACAACAATTGCAGCACAAGCTAAGCAACGTATTTCTATCAACCACAGCAATTGCAGCTCAAGCTAAGCAACGTATTTCTATCAACCACAGCAATTGCAGCTCAAGCTAAGCAATGTATTTCTATCAACCACAGCAATTACAGCACAAGATAAGCAACGTGTTTCTATCAACCACAGCAGTTGATGTATCCAACTTGCTTTTCAAACTCTGTCAAAATATATAAAAACTGAATGCATGAGCATGTGCCTTCCATAGTGTATTTTGTTGGAATTCGGTGATTATTGAGGAGACAGTATTAATCGGTGTTAATTGAGGAGAATGAGTTAATTGGTGTTACTTCAGATGACAGTGTTAATCGGTGTTACTTGAGGAGACAGTGTTAATCAGTGTTATTTGAAGAGACAGTGTTAATTGGTGTTACTTGAAGAGACAGTGTTAATCAGTGTTACTTTAAGAGACAGTGTTAATTGTTGTTATTTGAGGAGACAGTGTTAATCGGTGTTACTTGAAGAGACAGTGTTAATCGGCGTTACTTGAAGATACATTGTTAATCAGTGTTACTTGAAGAGACAATGTTAATCAGTGTTACTAGAAGAGACAGTGTTAATCGGTGTTACTTGAAGAGACAGTGTTAATCAGTGTTACTTGAAGAGACAGTGTTAATCAGTGTTACTTGAAGAGACAATGTTAATCAGTGATACTTGAAGAGACAGTGTTAATCAGTGTTACTAGAAGAGACAGTGTTTATCGGTGTTACTTGAGGAGACAGGGTTAATCGGTGTTACTTGAAAAGACAGTGTTAATCGGTGTAATTTGAGGAGACAGTGTCAATCGCTGTTACTTGAAAAGACAGTGTTAATCGGTGTTACTTGAAAAGACAGTGTTAATCGGTGTTACTTGAAAAGACAGTGTTAATCGGTGTAATTTGAGGAGAGAGTGTTAATCGGTGTTACTTGAAGAGACAATGTTAATCGGTGTGACTTGAGGAGACAATGTTAATTAATGCTACTTGAGGAGGCAGTGCTAATCGGTGTTACTTGAGGAGAAAGTGTTAATCGGTGTTACTTGAGGAGAAAGTGTTAATCGGTGTTACTTGAGGAGAAAGTGTTAATCGAAGTTACTTGAGGAGACAGTGTAAATCGGTGTTACTCGTGGAGACAGTGTTAATCGGTGTTATTTCAGGTGACAGTTGTAATTGGCGCTACTTCAGGGGACAGTGGTAATCGGTGTTACTTGAAGAGACAGTATTAATCGGCGTTACTTGAAGAGACAGTGTTATTTGAGGAAACAGTGTTAATCGGTGTTTCGTTTCTGCAATCGTTCGTATCTCTTTTCAGTTTCATTCTTCAGTCTTTCTTGAGCAACAGTTTTTTGTTCAAAAGTCTTTCATGAGCAATCGTCTTTCTTCTTCGATCGATTCCTCCGTAAGATCATTTAACGAGAATGGACGAATGATACAAATGGATGACACAACAAATGGATAACACAAATTGATTCTAAAAGAGACGGTGTTGAATGGTAGAACTTTTGAATATGTGTACTGATGATTTAACAAATATTCAGCCGCCATAGAGACTTTTAAATACGTATGTGGTACTGTTGTAGATGTAGACGAGTGCAAGTTCTACCCATGTCAAAACGGCGCCACCTGCAGCAATGAGGTCAACGGGTACACCTGCTCGTGCCTCCCTGGATACGAAGGTGTTGATTGTGAAATCAGTAAGTACAGGACAGGACACAACAGCATCGACAACTTGAATGTGGCATGGCAGTTGATACAGAAGATCAATTCAACATGTTTCATTCATCACAGCAATTGCTGCTCAAACTAAGCAACATATCTATATCAACCACAGCAGTTGCAGCACAAGCTAAGCAATGTATTTCTATCAACCACAGCAGTTGATGTATCAAACTTGCTTTTCAAACTCCGTCAAACCATCTAAAAACTGAATGCATGAACACGTGCCTTCCATGGTATATTTTGTTGGAATTCCGTGTTTATTGAGGAGACAGTATTATTCGGTGTAAATTGAGGAGAATGTGTTAATTGGTGTTACTTCAGATGGCAGTGTTAATCGTTGTTACTTGAGGACACGGTTAATCGATGTTACTTGAAGAGACAGTGTTATTCGGTGTTACCTTATGAGCCAATGTTAATCAGTGTTACTTGAAGAGACTGTGTTAATCGTTGTTACTTGAGGAGACAGTATAACTCGGTTTTTCTTGAGGAGACAGTGTTAATCAGTGTTACTTGAAGATATATTGTTAATCAGTGTTACTTGAAGAGACAATGTTAATCAGTGTTAGTTGAAGAGATAGTGTTAATCGGTGTTACTTGAAGAGACTGTGTTAATCGTTGTTACTTGAAGAGACAGTGTTAATCGGTGTTATTTGAGGAGCCAGTGTTAATCAGTGTTACTTGAAGAGACATTGTTATTCGGTTTTACTTGAAGAGACAGTGTTAATCACAGTTACTTGAAGAGACAGTGTTAATCAGTGTTACTTGAAGAGACAGTGTTAATCAGTGTTACTTGAAGAGACAGTGTTAATCGGTGTTACTTGAAGATACCGTGTTAATCAGTATTACTTAAAGAGACAGTGTTAATCGGTGTTACTTGATAGGAAACAATGTTAACCACGTGTTACGTGAAGAGGCAGTATTGATCGGTGTTACTTAAGGAGACAGTGTCAATCGGTGTTACTTGTGGAGACAGTGTTAATCGGTGTTACATGAATAGAGACGGTGGTAATCGTTTTTACTTGAAGAGACAGTTTTATTCGTTTTTACGCGAGGAGACAGTGTCAATCGGTGTTACTTGAGGAAACAGTGTTTATCGGTGTTACTTGAGGAGGCAGTGTTAATCGGTGTTAGTTGAGGAGAAAGTGTTAATCGGTGTTACTTGAGAAGAAAGTGTTAATCGGTGTTACTCGAGGAGACAGTATTAATCGGTGTTACTTGAAGAGACAGTATTAATCGGCGTTACTTAAAGAGACGGTGTTATTTGAGGAAACAGTGTTAATCGGTGGTTCGTTTTTGCATTCGTTCTTATCTGTGTTCAATATCATTCTAGTGTCTTTCTTCAGCAACTGTCTTTTTGTGCAACAGTCTTTCAAGAACAATGGTCTTTCTTCTTCAATCGATTCATCTGTAAGATGCTTTAGTGAGAGTGCATGAATGACACAACAAATGAATTATAAAACGGACGGTGTTCAATGGAAGTACTTTTGAATATGTGTACTGATGATTTAACGAATATTCAGCCGCCCATAGAGACTATTAAATATGTATGTGGTACTGTTGTAGATGTGGGCGAGTGCAAGTCCTACCCATGTCAAAACGGCGCCACCTGCAGCAATGAGGTCAACGGGTACACCTGCTCGTGCCTCCCTGGATACGAAGGTGTTGATTGTGAAATCAGTAAGTACAGGACACAACAGCATCGACAACTTGAATGTAACACGGCAGTTGATACAGAAGATCAGTTCAACATGTTTCATTCATCACAGCAATTGCTGATAAAGCTAAGCAACATATTTCTATCGACCACAACAATTGCAGCACAAGCTAAGCAACGTATTTCTATCAACCACAGCAATTGCAGCTCAAGCTAAACAACGTATTTCTATCAACCACAGCAATTACAGCACAAGATAAGCAACGTGTTTCTATCAACCACAGCAGTTGATGTATCCAACTTGCTTTTCAAACTCTGTCAAAATATCAAAAAACTGAATGCATGAGCATGTGCCATCCATAGTGTATTTTGTCGGAATTCGGTGATTATTGAGGAGACAGTATTAATCGGTGATAATTGAGGAGAATGAGTTAATTGGTGTGACTTCAGATGACAGTGTTAATCGGTGTTACTTGAGGAGACAGTGTTAATCGGTTTTACATGAAGAGGCAGTGTTAATCGGTGTTATTTGAAGATATCGTGTTAATCGGTGTTACTTGAAGAGACAGTGTTAAATGGTGTTACTTGAAGAGACAGTGTTAATTAGTGTTACTTGAAGAGACAGTATTAATTGTTGTTATTTGAGGAGACAGTGTTAATCAGTGTTACTTGAAGAGACAGTGTTAATCGGCGTTACTTGAAGATACATTGTTAATCAGTGTTACTTGAAGAGACAGTGTTAATCAGTGTTACTAAAAGAGACAGTGTTAATCGGTGTTACTTGAAGAGACACTGTGAATCATTGTTACTTGAAGAAACAGTGTTAATCAGTGTTACTTGAAGAGACAGTGTTAATCAGTGATACTTGAAGAGACAGTGTTAATCAGTGTTACATGAAGAGACATTGTTATTCGGCGTTACTTGAAGAGACAGTGTTAATCAGTGTTACTCGAAGAGACAGTGATAATCGGTGTTACTTGATGAGAAAGTGTTAATCGGTGTTAATTGAAGAGACAGTGTTAATCGGTGTTACTTGATGAGAAAGTGTTAATTGGTGTTACTTGAGGAGAAAGTGTTAATTGGTGTTACTTGAGGAGAAAGGGTTAATCGTTGTTACTTGAAGAGACAGTGCTAATCGGTGTTACGTGAGGAGACAGTGTTAATCGGTGTTACTTGAAGAGACAGTGTTAATCGGTGTTACTTGAAAAGACAGTTTTAATCGGTGTTACGTGAGGAGACAGTGTTAATCGGTGTTACTTGAAAAGACAGTGTTAATCGGTGTAATTTGAGGAGAGAGTGTTAATCGGTGTTACTTGAAAAGACAGTGTTAATCGGTGTTACTTGAAAAGACAGTGTTAATCGGTGTTACTTGAAAAGACAGTGTTAATCGGTGTAACTTGAGGTGAGAGTGTTAATCGGTGTTACTTGAAGAGACAATGTTAATCAGTGTTACTTGAGGAGACAATGTTAATCAGTGTTACTTGAGGAGGCAGTGTTAATCGGTGTTACTTGAGGAGAAATTGTTAATCGGTGTTACTTGAGGAGAAAGTGTTAATCGGTGTTACTTGAGGAGAAAATGTTAATCGATGTTCCTTGAGGAGACAGTGTTAATCGGTGTTACTCGTGGAGACAGTGTTAATCGGTGTTATTTCAGGTGACAGTTGTAATTTGCGCTACTTCAGGTGACAGTGGTAATCGGTGTTACTTGAAGAGACAGTATTAATCGGCGTTATTTGAAGAGATAGTGTTATTTGAGGAAACAGTGTTAATCGGTGTTTCGTTTCTGCAAACGTTCGTATCTCTTTTCAAATTCATTCTTCAGTCTTTCTTGAGCAACAGTCTTTTTGTGCAACAGTCTTTCATGTGCAATGGTCTTTCTTCTTCCATCGATTCCTCCGTAAGATGATTTAGCGAGAATGGACGAATGATACAAATGGATGACACAACAAATGGATGACACAAATTGATTCTAAAAGAGACGGTGTTGAATGATAGAACTTTTGAATATGTGTACTGAAGATTTAACGAATATTCAGCAGCCGCGATACAGACTTTTAAATACGTATGTGGTACTGTTGTAGATGTAGACGAGTGCAAGTCCTACCCATGTCAAAACGGCGCCACCTGCAGCTACGAGGTCAACGGGTACACCTGCTCGTGCCTCCCTGGATACGAAGGTGTTGATTGTGAAATCAGTAAGTACAGGACACAACAGCATCGAAAACTTGAATGTAACACGGCAGTTGATACAGAAGATCAGTTCAACATGTTTCATTCATCACAGTAATTGCTGCTCAAGCTAAGCAACATATTTCTATCAACCACAGCAGTTGCAGCACAAGCTAAGTAATGTATTTCTATCGACCACAGCAGTTGATGTATCCAACTTGCTTTTTATACTCCGTCGAAATATCTAAAAACTGAATGCGTGAACATGTGCCTTACATAGTGTATTTGGTTGGAATTCGGTGTTTATTGAGGAGACAGTATTAGTCGGTGTTAATTGAGGAGAATGTGTTCATTGGTGTTACTTGAGATGACAATGTTAATCGGTGTTACTTGAGGAGACAGTGTTAATCGTTGTTACTTGAGGAGACAGTGTTAATCGGTTTTACTTGAGGAGACAGTGTTAATCGGTGTTACTTGAGGAGGCAGTGTTAATCGGTGTTACTTGAAGAGACAGTGTTAATCGGTGTTACTTGAGGAGACAGTGTTAATCGGTGTTACTTGAGGAGACAGTGTGAATTGGAGTTACTTGAGGGACAGTGTTAATCGGTGTTACTTGAGGAGACAGTATTAATCCGTGTTACGTGAGAGGAGACAATGCAGATCGGTGTTACTTAAGGAGACAGTGCTAATCGGTGTTAGTTGTGGAGACAGTGGTAATCAGTGTTACTTGAAGAGACAGTGATAATTGGTGTTACTTGAGGAGACAGCGATAGACGGTGTTACTTCAGGTGACAGTGTTAATTGGTGTTTCGCTTCCGCAATCGCTCGAGTCTCTTTTCAGTTCCATTCTTATTTCTTTCTTGAGCAACAGTCTTTTGTGCAACAGTCTTTTTGTGCAACAGTCTTTTTGTTCAACAGTCTTCCAGGAGCAATTGTTTTTCTTCTTCGAACCATTCCTCCGTAAGATGATTTACCGAGAGTGCATGGATGACACACAAATAGATGACACAACGAATGGATGACACTACAAATGGATTATAAAACGGACGATGTTCAATGGAAGAACTCTTGAATATGTGTACTGATGATTTAACGAATATTCAGCCGCCATAGAGACTATTAAATACGTATGTGGTACTATTGTAGACGTGGGCCAGTGCACGTCCAGCCCGTGTCAAAACGGCGCCTCTTGCAGGGATGAAGACAACAGGTACATCTGCTTGTGCGTCCCTGGATACGCTGGTGTTGATTGTAGCAACAGTAAGTACAGGACACAACAGCGTCGACAACTTGAATGTGGCACGGCAGTCGACACACAAGATTAGTTCAAAACGTTTCATTCACCACAGCAATTGCAGCTCACGTTAGGTAACATATTTCTATCAACCACAGCAATTGCAGCACAAGCTAAGCAATGTATTTGTATCAACCACAGCAATTGCAGCTCAAGCCAAGTAACTTATTTCTATCTACCACAGCAGTTGTAGCACAAGCTATGCTACGTATTTATATCAACCACAACAATTGCAGCATAAGCTAAGTAACGTATTTCTATCAACCGGAGGAGCAGTTTCAGGAATGGACACTGCGCTATATTCGAAGTTACCGATACACTCATATATTTTTTGTTACAAAGGAATAAAAACACGTCTTAAAATAAGTTGTAGTAACACTGTGGACCAGAAGCTAGACCATCAGACAACCAACTAAGATACCCCAAGTTTGAGTCCTGTGCTGCTATGTAAAACCTTGGGCACACTACATTGCTCCAGTTCACGCAGCTATACGTATGCGTACCTGGTTATAGACAATGGTGGATATTTGTGTACGAATAATCTTCGCGCAATGATTGCAACGTGGCTGAATGTTTCCCAGATAAGCCGAGGTGGTACTGGATGTAGTAAGTCTAACATGGGATATAATGTAAAGCGCGTTGAGCATGCATTCCTGTTGATTGGATACTGAGCTATATAAGAACTGAAGAACTTACCTTTATGAAAAAGAGTAATTATAATATATTTTAGTAATTTAAAAAACATATTGAACTCTGTCGACGGATACCCTCTTTTATGATGTTGGTAAGCGGGGACATCCATTATACTGATCAGACGTGTGGTTTAAGGGGATAAAAGTACATATTATGGCGTTTCTAATATACGGATATTCAAAGATGAACAATTTGAGAAAAAAATTGAAATATTATCAGGCTTAACAGTGGTACTGGTGAAAAATCGGTCACATGGAACGGAGGCCAGTAGAAAAGTTGAGAACAATAGCGGAAACATAGAAACGTCAAGAAGACAGAAGAAGAAACATACTGCAATTGGGGTGGACACACTACTTGAGTAGGGACAAGAAAAGGGCAGGGGAGGTCATAAGAACGGACGATGCTGAGTTTTTGAACCGACCATCACCCTTGTAGGTAGGACATAGATCAATGTGTTGTTATAAGTTAATGCCGTTGTTGTAGACGTGGGCCAGTGCACGTCTAGCCCCTGTCAACACGGCGCCTCTTGCAAGGATGAAGACCACGGGTACACCTGCTTGTGCGCCCCTGGATACGATGGTGTTGATTGTAGCAACAGTAAGTACAGGACACAACAGCGTCGACAACTTGAATGTGGCACGGCAGTCGATACACAAGATTAGTTCAACACGTTTCATTCACCAAAGGAATTGCAGCACAAGCTAAGCAACATATTTCTATCAACCACAGCAGTTGCAGCACAAGCTAAGCAATGTATTTCTATCAACCACAGCAATTGCAGCACAAGCTAAGCAACGTATTTCTATCAACCACAACAATTGCAGCACAAGCTAAGCAACGTATTTCTATCAGCCACAACAATTGCAGCATAAGCTAAGCAACGTATTTCTATCAACCACAACAATTGCAGCACAAGCTAGGCAACGTATTTCTATCGACCACAACAATTGCAGCATAAGCTAAGCAACGTATTTCTACCAATCACTCCAATTGCAGCGCAAGCTAACCAGCATTTTTCTGTCAATCACAGCAATTGCAGCACAAGCTAACCAACGTATTTCTATCAACCACAGCAATTGCAGCACAAGCTAAGCAACGTATTTCTATCAACCACAACAATTGCAGCACAAGCTAAGCAACGTATTTCTATCAGCCACAACAATTGCAGCATAAGCTAAGCAACGTATTTCTATCAACCACAACAATTGCAGCACAAGCTAGGCAACGTATTTCTATCGACCACAACAATTGCAGCATAAGCTAAGCAACGTATTTCTACCAATCACTCCAATTGCAGCGCAAGCTAACCAGCATTTTTCTGTCAATCACAGCAATTGCAGCACAAGCTAACCAACGTATTTCTATCAATCACAGCAATTGCAGCACAAGCTAAGCAACGCATTTCTATCAATCACAGCAATTGCAGCACAAGCTAAGCAACGTATTTCTATCAATCACAGCAATTGCAGTACAAGCTAAGCAACGTAATGCCGTTGTTGTAGATGAGGACGAGTGCATGTCCAGCCCGTGTCAAAATGGCGGCACTTGCAGCGATGAAGTCAACGGGTACATCTGCAAATGCGTCACTGGATACAATGGTAGTGACTGTAGGAACAGTAAGTACATATACATATACGTATATCTTATTCGAATGAACACAACAAATACGCACTTAGTTAATAAGTATAATATCCTACTTCAGTAGTATATTATATCATCGGGGTATAATGTATATGTGTAGATGTGCATATTACTAGTTTAGTCTAACAAACTAAGTCTTCATATTCTGATGAGAAAAATGGCGAAAATTTGGAGGCAACCTATTTCGGCAAGAAAGTGGCAACAGTTTGGCATGGATGTCACTCGCGTTACAATTTACGAGTAACACAAGTGACAATAATACTAGCGGCATATTCAGCAGAACGTAATGCAACCTCCCTGAAAACGCACTGAATAGTAATTTGAGCTTAATATTTGAATAAAACAATAAAAACACTAATCGTGAGTATTTCGTAATTTAATTGATACAATTGATTGACGTCCAATAAATTTGGTAACACCAGTGACATCCCTATAAATTGGTAACGCCAGTGACGTGTAATAAATGTGTAACACTTGTGACATCAGCGTACATGAAGTGTGTCTATTCTTTATGTTGTTTATTTCAGTTTGCATGACGTGGACCTGTTATTTCTATGTTTGTGGTGGCACAAAAACATCGAAATACGTAATGTAATGAACAAGGAACGGAGACACAAATATGAAATTTGGGGAAATATCCACATTGATATCATGTTAATTAGAGACAACTAAATGGGATGAACCAGGTGTCGTTTTCTTGTTTTTCAAATGTCCCTGTGTTTGTGTTTGCGCCTATTTTTCCTCTTTTGGTTTCTACACATATCTTTGTAATTGCAAATACTTTTGTATTTGTCTTTGCAGCTGCGCCTATTTGTCCTCTTGTGGTTGCTACAGATATCTTTGTAATTGCAAATATCTTTGTATTTGTGTTTGCAGCTGCGCCTATTTGTCCTCTTGTGGTTGCTACAGATATCGTTGCAATTGCAAATATCTTTGTATTTGTGTTTGCAGCTGCGCCTATTTGTCCTCTTGTGGTTGCTACAGATATAGTTGCAATTGCAAATATTTTTGTATTTGTGTTTGCAGCTGCGCCTATTTGTCCTCTTGTGGTTGCCACGATTAAATCCATCTGGAAGATTCCTGTTAAAATCTCAAGAGGAAGCCCCGTGCACGGTCAAGCGAGACCTCTACAAATATCTGGAGGTATTTATATATATATATATATATATATGGATTATTATTATTATTTGCACTTTCGCGTTGCAGATTTAAATAAATCACGTCTGTTTCGTATGTGCCATTCCCAATCCGACAGGTATATATTTAATACAATAAACACACAAAGGAATACATAAATAAGCAAAATTAGTGAATAAATAAGTTATTCAATGTATTATATAAAAGAAAGAAGAAATATCACTAAACATCTGTATATCCTTTGATACGATTTATGGTTTTACTTTGTTTTATGCATGTACGTGGAACAGCCCTATTCGCTGTTGTCAATAATTGTTCAAAAAACATTTATGTAAATAATTGCGTTGATGGTTTCAGTGAAAAATTAGCTGTCAGAATGATGCACTTGACCTACATAAAGCAATGACTGCATAGCGTTAATAATGGTTATATACATGAATAACGTTACAATGATAACGTGACATCTGCTAGATTAATAACACCTGCCGATATGCTTTTTTTCTCAAATAAAAGCATTTTTGGCCGGATGTTATACGAAATACATGCCATCATGTTTGAAAAGTCGTGCTTAGCATTGACTTACATAGCTATGACGAACCGTTTACTAAACAACAGGTCACCTAATTGACCAGCTAATCGACCCAGCTAGTATGTAGCTGGTTGCCTGGCCGACAATCAAAATCACACGAGTGGCAATAACCTTGCCAATAACATTTGCATAGGTGCCATGACATCACAAACTCTAATGAATACAGTTACCGATCAAACTACTTAATTCCATACACTTACTTATCAATCTACTCTATTTCGTGCAATTACCTCGCAAAGTACTGCAACTCTGTTGCATGCAATTTCTTTTCAAAATTACTTTGCATGCAGTAATTTGCACATCTATGCATAACTTGGATGTTATCTCAGTAAAACAGTACTTGTGCTTAAGCCAATCATTCGGAATTGAAACTACATGAATTCTTAACTATACAGACACTTCAAACACGCTCTGTGAGTTCTGCAAAGACCGTCGAGAAATATTTTTGATGACGTAGAACCATAAACACAAATGTCTGGCGGACGATACCAAACACCCATGATATACATATATATATATATATATATATATAATATATATATTAGTATTTGGTTTTATTTACATAATATTCTTTATATCTTAATAATTATGTCTCTCGCACACCAAAAAATAAAATTTCCCATGAGGGAAAATAAAGGTATTTTGATTTGATTTGATTTGATTTGATTTGATTTGATTTGACCTGGCCTGGCCTGGCCTGGCCTGGCCTGGCCTGGCCTGGCCTGGCCTGGCCTGGCCTGGCCTGGCCTGGCCTGGCCTGGCCTGGCCTGGCCTGGCCTGGCCTGGCCTGGCCTGGCCTGGCCTGGCCTGGCCTGGCCTGGCCTGGCCTGGCCTGGCCTGGCCTGGCCTGGCTATGTATATATATATATATATATATATATATATATATATATATATATATATATATATATATATATATATATATATATATATATATATATATATATATATATATATATATATATATATATATATATATTAGTATTTGGTTTTATTTACATAATATTCTTTATATCTTAATAATTCTGTCTCTCACACACCAAAAGAAAATTTCCCATGAGGGAAAATAAAGGTATTTTGATTTGATTTGATTTGATTTGATTTGATTTGATTTGACCTGGCCTGGCCTGACCTGACCTGACCTGACCTGACCTGACCTGACCTGACCTGACCTGACCTGACCTGACCTGACCTGACCTGACCTGACCTGACCTGACCTGACCTGACCTGACCTGACCTGACCTGACCTGACCTGACCTGACCTGACCTGACCTGACCTGACCTGACCTGACCTGACCTGACCTGACCTGACCTGACCTGACCTGACCTGACCTGACCTGACCTGACCTGACCTGACCTGACCTGACCTGACCTGACCTGACCTGACCTGACCTGACCTGACCTGACCTGACCTGACCTGACCTGACCTGACCTGACCTGACCTGACCTGACCTGACCTGACCTGACCTGACCTGACCTGACCTGACCTGACCTGACCTGACCTGACCTGACCTGACCTGACCTGACCTGACCTGACCTGACCTGACCTGACCTGACCTGACCTGACCTGACCTGACCTGACCTGACCTGACCTGACCTGACCTGACCTGACCTGACCTGACCTGACCTGACCTGACCTGACCTGACCTGACCTGACCTGACCTGACCTGACCTGACCTGACCTGACCTGACCTGACCTGACCTGACCTGACCTGACCTGACCTGGTTTGACCTGGTTTGACCTGGTTTGACCTGGTTTGACCTGGTTTGACCTGGTTTGACCTTGTTTGACCTGGTTTGACCTGGTTTGACCTGGTTTGACCTGGTTTGACCTGGTTTGACCTGGTTTGACCTGGTTTGACCTGGTTTGACTTGTATGCCTGATTTGAATAGCACTAGAAACTCCACATACGTCGAACCTCCACATACGTCGAAATTAGTTTTCTTGCTTGGATTAATAACCCAAATCCGCGTATCAGCGCCTCTAGCGACTAACGTGGATTTGTTTGCATGTTTTGCGGAATGCTTGCTAAATCATACTCAATTAGCTATTGACTATGCAGGCGCGTAGCGAGCGATAGTTTGTATGTGGGCATGCCATATGTGTGGTCAATAAACAGAACAGCATGCCGTATGTGTGGCCAATAGACAAAACAGCATGCCGTGTGTGTGGTCAATAGATAGAACAGCCAAAACAACGCCATCTTGGCAGTGAATTCAGTCAAAGATCCCGCGACGTTTCGTCACCTGTAAATGTACAGTAATGTAGACATTATGCTTTCATATCGAAGGCCATGTTATACGATATCAATATTTAACTATGGGTGAAGACGTAGCAGTCTCGTGTGATGCATATGGCGAGCTGTAGATGATTTTAAACATCCTTTCCGGCATCGAGCCAGCACACCTCTCGTCGAGCCACCAGTCGAAGTTCCATCGGCTGTAAACGTACATTAATGTAGATATTATACCTTCACATTGATGGACATATCAGACTGTATCCATATTGAGCTATGTGTGAGGCTTCGGAGTCATGCGAGTTCAACAGCTGATTGCAGGATGATTTAAACAAGCGTTCCGCAAAATGTTCCGTAAACCGATGCCGGATTTTACACACGTCAAGAATACGTAAAAGACGGCACAAAGACCCTAGTTGCGTTAGAGCGCCCTCTGTCGGATTAGTTATTGCGGTACCTCATTGGTGTATCCAGTACGTAGCGATTTGCCTACGTCACAATTATGCGCGAGATCTCTGCCATTGTCAACAGTGTTGACGATGGCTAAATATGTGAATTGTATTGCTACCGCGACAACATGGCATCTCCTAGAACCAATGTAACTGTATAAGTCTCACACTTTAAGACGCGGTTGTTTCCTGTACTATTTACTTCGTCGCGGAAATGAAATATTTATTATTATAATATTGTATTTGTAGAAATCATAACAGACGTGACAATTGATGACATTCGTGGTTACCTCTACTGGAGTGACATTGGTGCAAAGATTATCGGGCGCCTGGATGTCCGTGACGGGAATACGTCAGTCTTGGTCACTGGTAAGCTGTCTTTTATAAACAAGATATTTTGAAAATTAAATGGAGATCATGAAAGTAAATGTTGGTTCTTAGATCGAAAGCAGTGGTGATTCCGTGAGACTGTTCTAAATGCAATGTTATACACAATCTCGACATCTCTGGGATGTTTCCGCTATTCTGCAATTATTGCGCTACGATCAATTTTGAATTGAATTGAAATTTATTTCAACAACAACAACTACTACAGTGTACTACATTATAAATACAGTGCATGCAATACAATTGTTGAAAAAAGGGTAAAAGAAGTAAATACTTATCATGTTACCCTTATAATTACTTAATTTCATACATAAAGCATCTGAACAGTGCAATAGAAGGTGCGACAGTTGAAACGTCATACCATCCACCCTGTCTATAGCCTGAACCTCTGTCATACAAGTGAGTGAGTGAGTTTATTTGGTAAAACATTATAATACATATAAATATAATATTTACCGAGGATAGACACATTAAAGCACACAATAGCATACTTTCCAATGTGGTCCTCAAAATAATACTAAGAATGAATTTAAGAAAATATAAAAATAAATAGTGAGTGAGTGCACCGGGCAACACAGAGTGACAATATGTTGCGAAACCTTTGCATACGTTTTTCCAATGCTCCGGCCACTTTGTCCAGGTTGTCTGGTCTTCGTTGATTAAAAAAAAATTCAACTCGTCATCTTACGTGTAACATCCAGAACCATTGTTGACTTTGTTGGAGGTTTAGTCCGCGAAACGAAAACAGAACATTACGATGACATGTAGCAGGTCCGGGTAGAGCTGTCAGTCTAACAGAGTCATTAGCGAAAGTACTTTTGTTGTTACGGTCACAAGTGAAAGGGTCTACTGTAATGATGTGTTAATCCGTATTGAGCGACGTAGCAGGAATACGTGACGGTACGGCTGCAAAACAGTCTGTGACTTGGCGATGAGCAAGACTGGTCTGAACCGGAATACCATCCAGCCTTATTGTTTTCTTCTTTGGCTGACCAAAACCATGCACATTGTCCTGTCAGTCTAGAAGTTTCACATCACTGAGTCAAATGTGTTTGAATCACTCAGTTGTTAACGCACTCTGATTAGTACAACGCATTTTTGGGCGTAAATGTCACAACAGATGGAGTTGTAAGATGTCAAACTCGCATTAAACTACCAGCAGTAATATAATATAAGCGTATTTAAAATGTTCACGAAAACCAAAAGCCTATTTATGGAATATGTTGTTCATGAGCCCAGTATATTATGTTTATGCCTGTTTGGCAACTAGTATTTCCAAAACTGTAGCCATTTGATGTCTGTCTCTGCTGGTCAAATACAATTCCGCCACAAATGTCGTCGAAAAAAGCAGTGTTGTGCAAGACGCCTTCCTGCTCTGTATGATGTGTTCTATGTATTAACGTGAATAGCTCAGACGTAGTGTCTGACGAAGAGTGGATGAACCACCGCGGCTGGCTACTGGGTGGTTATTAGCCACGAAACAAATACCAGATGTCATCGCTTACGGCATTTCAGCGACATTCGGGAAGGCGTTTTGGTACTACGCCATACCAGGCACGGATACGCGACTGCCAGATCATAAATATTCTCCATATTCCATGTGACCATCAATACCCTCGCCACTGACTCTCTAGCCTCGGCTACCCAGGCTCCGTGAGGTGGCAGCACTTTTAAACCCCTCAACTCTGCCTGGGGAAACTAATGCTCTGCATTTGTTAACCGCCAGGGCGGCCTTACCCCAGATTACGGTAGAGACGCTGATTGCCTCTCAGGCTAACTATGAAATAAATATTAAAATAACGATATACTTTTGCAAGATAATGATATCCTATGAAAAGTATTCAACATTGAACTTATATTAACACAAAAATAAGTACAAATTCAAATTTAGAGTTGTTTATAAAATAAGAATTACGACAGGATTAAGCAGTATCCGTGAAGTGGCAGGATTGTTAAGCCTCACACGGATAACATACAAATTAAATAAGGATACATTTTTATCAAATAATGCTGTATTATAAAATCTATTCAAAATAAAACTTATATTAACACATAATAATTAGAAATACAAATTTGCTATTGTTTATAAAAATAAAAATTACGGCAGGATTAACCAGTGTCCGTGAGGTGGCAGCATTGTATAGATCACGCGGATAAAATATTCAAAAGCCGGCAGAATCACCAGACTGTCTTCTCGGCGTAGTTACGCAGCCGACCGACGGAACTACTACTACTACTAGTAGTTGTAGCAGTAGCAGCAGCAGCAGCAGTAGTAGTAGTAGTAGTAGTAGTAGTAGTAGTAGTAGTAGTAGTAGTAGTAGTAGTAGTAGTAGTAGTAGTAGTAGTAGTAGTAGTAGTAGTAGTAGTAGTAGTAGTAGTAGTAGTAGTAGTAGTAGTAGTAGTAGTAGTAGTAGCAGCAGCAGCAGCAGCAGCAGAAGCAGCAGCAGCAGCAGCAACAGCAGCAGCAGTAGTAGTAGTAATAGTAGTAGTAGTAGTAGTAGTAGTAGTAGTAGTAGTAGTAGTAGTAGTAGTAGTAGTAGTAGTAGTAGTAGTAGTAGTAGTAGTAGTAGTAGTAGTAGTAGTAGTAGTAGTAGTAGTAGTAGTAGGAGTAGTAGTAGTAACAGT
>OZ024867.1:23252019-23262019 GCA_964017155.1 Oasisia sp. SBJ-2009 | reverse complement strand
TGTCGTTGTTTGATTACAGTCGTGGCATGCTATGCACAGCCACCAGACTTGCACGGTTCCCACACAAACCCCTCCTGTACATCGCGTACACATCTGCCCGGAGAAACGTGTACACTGAAATGTCACGTGGGGTATGCGGTAAACGGCGTGCATTCGGCAGTGTGCCAGAAAAACGGAACTTGGGATCACGAGACGAAATGTATCAGTGAGTTAAAAAAAAATAGTGCAGCATATAATATTCGTCTGTTGTTGAAATGCTCGACCTGAATGTTTTACGACTGACACATCAGCCACAGTTTTTAAAGTGTCAGCGATATGTTTTATTTGCGAGATGACATGCAACAATACTGTAACGTGGTCCACGTAAGTAGCCGCTGCAATGAACACACACTAGATTTGCTAGAAGTGGCGTTCTACAACTGACTTAATTACAGACCACCACTACGCATGTCCGAACCTGAACTTGTGGGAAGAACTGCTTTATAATGTAAACAATTGAACTAATGGAATGTGTGACAAAACTAATTTGTAATTGGACTGCCTATTATTATGATAACTGCGTTTACCAATACAATATTCAAGCACTGCGTTAATATTATTTGACGGTTAAATAATACAATGTATATGGCTTCACGCAACACTTGCACGGTTGGCAGTCACGTGACGACAATGTAGATGTTGTTTACGGGCATTGTTAACCAGACAAATATTGATATTTGAGTTGTTTTGTCAACTAATGACCGCCTACTGCGACCGCACGTAACACTAGCTACAACGTTGCTAACGTGTCGTGTCGTGTCGTGTCGTGTCGTGTCGTGTCGTGTCGTGTCGTGTCGTGTCGTGTCGTGTCGTGTCGTGTCGTGTCGTGTCGTGTCGTGTCGTGTCGTGTCGTGTCGTGTCGTGTCGTGTCGTGTCGTGTCGTGTCGTGTCGTGTCGTGTCGTGTCGTGTCGTGTCGTGTCGTGTCGTGTCGTGTCGTGTCGTGTCGTGTCGTGTCGTGTCGTGTCGTGTCGTGTCGTGTCGTGTCGTGTCGTGTCGTGTCGTGTCGTGTCGTGTCGTGTCGTGTCGTGTCGTGTCGTGTCGTGTCGTGTCGTGTCGTGTCGTGTCGTGTCGTGTCGTGTCGTGTCGTGTCGTGTCGTGTCGTGTCGTGTCGTGTCGTGTCGTGTCGTGTCGTGTCGTGTCGTGTCGTGTCGTGTCGTGTCGTGTCGTGTCGTGTCGTGTCGTGTCGTGTCGTGTCGTGTCGTGTCGTGTCGTGTCGTGTCGTGTCGTGTCGTGTCGTGTCGTGTCGTGTCGTGTCGTGTCGTGTCGTGTCGTGTCGTGTCGTGTCGTGTCGTGTCGTGTCGTGTCGTGTCGTGTCGTGTCGTGTCGTGTCGTGTCGTGTCGTGTCGTGTCGTGTCGTGTCGTGTCGTGTCGTGTCGTGTCGTGTCGTGTCGTGTCGTGTCGTGTCGTGTCGTGTCGTGTCGTGTCGTGTCGTGTCGTGTCGTGTCGTGTCGTGTCGTGTCGTGTCGTGTCGTGTCGTGTCGTGTCGTGTCGTGTCGTGTCGTGTCGTGTCGTGTCGTGTCGTGTCGTGTCGTGTCGTGTCGTGTCGTGTCGTGTCGTGTCGTGTCGTGTCGTGTCGTGTCGTGTCGTGTCGTGTCGTGTCGTGTCGTGTCGTGTCGTGTCGTGTCGTGTCGTGTCGTGTCGTGTCGTGTCGTGTCGTGTCGTGTCGTGTCGTGTCGTGTCGTGTCGTGTCGTGTCGTGTCGTGTCGTGTCGTGTCGTGTCGTGTCGTGTCGTGTCGTGTCGTGTCGTGTCGTGTCGTGTCGTGTCGTGTCGTGTCGTGTCGTGTCGTGTCGTGTCGTGTCGTGTCGTGTCGTGTCGTGTCGTGTCGTGTCGTGTCGTGTCGTGTCGTGTCGTGTCGTGTCGTGTCGTGTCGTGTCGTGTCGTGTCGTGTCGTGTCGTGTCGTGTCGTGTCGTGTCGTGTCGTGTCGTGTCGTGTCGTGTCGTGTCGTGTCGTGTCGTGTCGTGTCGTGTCGTGTCGTGTCGTGTCGTGTCGTGTCGTGTCGTGTCGTGTCGTGTCGTGTCGTGTCGTGTCGTGTCGTGTCGTGTCGTGTGTACGTATATTGAAATTGTACGTGTAACACTTGCATGCATATATATATATATATATATATATATATATATATATATATATATATATATAAGTCATCTATGGTTGGAAATCGTTTCGAGGATATCCCCGAAAAAGTAAACAGTGTTGTTGAACTGCAACCGTTGAGCCTGTTTCGAAATTCTGAAATTGAGAAAGTGATTTCGAAAAGCAGGTTGACCGCTAGAACATAACCAACACATGTAGATTCGCTATATCAAAAAAGTAAAGACAGTTTCACAGCACACATGCGTTTATTCGCAGTGACGTGTCACGCATTGGCGGAAGATGTGTACGGAAGATACACGGACCCGTCCTGCACGAACCGCACGCACGTGCCCGGGGCTGTCTGTGAACTGACGTGTCGACCCGGGTATGTCGCGAGCGGAAGAACGACGAAGACGTGTGAACCGAACGGCGCATGGAGCTCGGACGCTGACTGCTTCGGTGAGATGGACACGAAGTGTGACCCTCTAGTCCGAATTCGTTTATGTCTTAAGATCCAGAGTAATACTAAATGGCTATCACGTCACTAGTTATCACGCTTCGAATGTTCTTATAGTTATTTCACCTGACTATTCAGATATTTCAGTGACAGTTCAGTCATTTGTAGAGATTGAAGTGCTGAATTGAATAAATTGGACGGTCAATGATATAGAATGAAAGCACACAGTTTTATAAATAGTAAATTCTAGGAAATACGGCAAAGTAGTCATTAAAATATTAGTTGTTTCTTTACGGTTAAAGGAACTCCTCAGAAGGGACAACGCCTGACGAGGAACTCTATTGTGACTCAACAACATTACTGCTGTACATTTTACACCCACTCTGAGATATCATTAATAGCAGAATCGTGTAGAGTTTGTTGTTACACAGTCTCTCATCCGTAATTACTATAACAGAATCGTGTAGAGGTTGTTACACAGTCCCTCACCCGTAATTTGCTATATCAGAATCGTGTAGGGCTTATTGTTACACAGTCCCTCGCCCGTAATTGCTACAGCAGAATCGTGTAGGGTTTGTTGTTACACAGTCCTTACCAGTAATTGCTATAACATAATCGTATAGGGCTTGTTACACAGTCCCTCGCCCGTAATTGCTTTAGCAGAATCGTGTAGGGCTTATTGTTACACAGTCCCTCGCCCGTAATTGCTATAGCAGAATCGTGTAGGGCTTGTTGTTACACAGTCCCTCACCCGTAATTACTACAACAGAATCGTGTAGGGCTTATTGTTACAAAGTCCCTCACCCGTAATTGCGTCATAGTCAAACGTAGTGTAAATTGGGCATCCACTGGGCACGATTAAGAATTCAGCAAATTAGTTCACATATTACATTCTGATTCAAGTTTGAAATACGATTGTCATCATGATGTTACATCTAATTTGAATTGAGAATACTAGCCAGTTTGAAATTCTCAGTTGAGTCAGTAATCAAAGCATTTTCTCTTACATGTTCTTTAACTGTTATTGGTATGGTAGTTGCGGTAGCACTTTGTGAACATATTCGACTGATATATTTCGTTGTCTCCGTTACAGACCCTACACTGCATCTATTGGTCGCAGGAGAGGACTTCATTGTTGACATTCCTGTCGACGATAGGACGACACCTTTGAAGTCCGGACTCCCGACCACTGTGGTCACCAGACATGGACGTAAGTGTAAGAATTCATCGTATATGACGGGCTGGCCTGGCTCTGGTCGTGGTCCTCGATGTCAACACCTTCCTTATACCTTTACCTCCAACACACACACACACATGCTCACACACACACATGCTCACACACACTCACACACACACACACACACACACACACACACACACACACACACACACACTCACACACATACACACACACACACACACACACACACACACACACAAACATATATATATATATATATATATATATATATATATATATATATATATATATATATATATATATATATATATATATATATATATATATACGATATACATACGTGTATATGTATAGAGAGAGGGGTGAGAGAGAGAAAGATATACAATAAAAAAATTATATACATATATATGTATATATATATATATATATATATATATATATATATATATATATATATATATATATATATATATATATATATATATATATATATATATATATATATATATATATATATATATATATATATACATATAATTCTCTCTCCCTCTCTCTCTCTCCCCACTACTCTGCCAATCTCTCTATATCTATCCTCATGCAATCCTCCCAGTGCACTTTAAGAGTCCACGAAGAATCCTTAGTTTTGTCAAATAGTCTTTCCTAAGTCCCTGACCCGTAATCGTAGTCAAACGTAAATTGCGCTTGCATTGTGTACGACTCAGCACTCAACAAAATTAGTTCATAATTTTATATTACTTTCTTAGTCCACTTTGGAAAATACAATTATCATCACGATACTGCTTCTAATATGAATTGTGAATACTTGCCAGTTTGGACCTCTCGTTTTATTTAGTATTTAGGGTTTTCATGGACGGATAACCTCCCTTTGAAGGGAGGCCGGAATGAGTCGGCCTAGTAATTTGTAATACTGGTTTTGCTGTGTTGAAAGTGTGAAAATGAACAGCGAAACACTTCCTCATTTTCAACATGAAATGTTTCATTATAATTCACAATCTTAATTAAGAAATAAAACGTAAATGACGAATCGATCTCTACAGGTAAAATATGTGCCATGGATGTCGACAGCATCGGCCGCAAAGTGTACTACAGCAGACAGAACCCATACTCCATCTCCCGTGTCTTGTTAGTAGACCATAGCAGTGAGGATCTCGTCACGACAGGTACTTTATTATTAGTAGCATCACTATTACTATTATCATTATTATTACTATTATTATTATTATTGTTATCACAATTACTGTTGTTATGGATATTACTATAAACATAACTATTTTTATTCTAGTTATTGTTTTGTTGTTGTTATTAATTATCAATTAGTTATTATAATTTATTATAATCATTATTATTATTAATTATTATTAACTATAAGTAAGTATCAATTATCAACTATACCTAATTATTAATTACTGTTACCGTAATTACTATTAATTATTATTAATTATTAATAATATTAATAACAACTAGTCACACTTATTAATCATTACTATTGATTATGAATACTTATTAATACTTGTACATATTTATCATTAATTAGTATTAATAATGGTTACTTATGATGAATTATTTTGAATTGTTATTAATTATTATTATGTATTAATTATTTAAAATATATTAATTATTATTATAATTACTTATTATTATCATGATTAGTAGTAGTAGTAGTTTTAATAGCAGTATTTGTTGTTTATTGCCTGTAGTTTATTGTTCATTGTTCATTCTCTGTTCATTGATCACAGTTCGAAGTTTACTGTTTATTGTTTTTTTATGTTTGTTAGTTGTTCGTTGCTTACACATGTTGATCGATAGATTGGTTGATAGTAAGGTAGATGAATAGGTTGATTTGATTAATTGTATGAATGACCGACCGATCGACCGACCGACCGACCGACCGACCGACCGACCGACCGACCGACCGACCGACCGACCGACCGACCGACCGACCGACCGACCGACCGACCGACCGACCGACCGACCGACCGACCGACCGACCGACCGACCGACCGACCGACCGACCGACCGACCGACCGACCGACCGACCGACCGACCGACCGACCGACCGACCGACCGACCGACCGACCGACCGACCGACCGACCGACCGACCGACCGACCGACCGACCGAGTAATTAATTGACGATGTCCCATTCGTCATATTTCTGAGTGCTAAGTCCATGACATCGTTGATGACCGCTACGTTCGGGACTTTGTCTGGTCTGGTTGTCAGGATGTTGTCAAATTCGATCTTCTTTACACTGCTTCTTAAATGTGGTAATCTTTGCATTGTACTTATTGTAGTTGCCAATTTTACGTCTTTCGTTTTAATTTCGAACAACAATTTAACCGTTGCCTGTTTACCCTCAGTGCATTGTCTTCGCTTAATTTTTTCTTGAGAACATCTACTGATGCTGGGCCATTGAGTGGCCTGGAATGGAGTAGTAGATGGCTGCTTTGTAAGGTAGTGAAGCAATCCCATCTTCTTATTTCCCTGATCCCGATCCCATGCCAATCTGGTTTCCCCGAGTCCTTTTTTCCAGTTCTTGTTTCCATTCATCTCTTAATAGTGATGTCACCTTAAAGGCGCTATCTTTGGATTACTTTCAACTGCTGTTTGTGACCCAGAAATCCTTAGCATCCCCTATGCAATAATTGACCGGAGTCACATCCTTACTCATATATACTTTTTTGATTCTGCTGGAACTGTACTTTTGTTTTTGTGTACGAAACTGCCAAAACACTGAGCAGTCAACACTAAGATTCAATCATCAACCCCCCCCCCCCCCATGGAGGGTACGGCACTCTACCTCACGCTGCCACCGCGCCCCACTCTAGTTATTTATTATGTAATTATTTTTATATTATCATTCATATTATAATTACACTTTATGAAATGTAAATAATTATTAATATTATTTAAATAACACGTATTTACGATACGAATGATTTGGCATGGTAAACTGATTTTCACACGAAAATGGGGACGAATTTACTGAAAAATAAACCATTTTTTTCAGTCTTTTAGCGTACAAAAGGTGAAAAAACACAATTATTTAAATTGAGAAAAAGTCACATAATTACACAATAACATATATTATTGCTTGAGTATATTTGTTTTTTTAATGAATATTTGGTAACGCTTTAGCATCGTTTTATCATATTAAACAATTCACACAACACTGCCTCCCATTATTTTACTGTCAGTGATATGACGAACTGTCTTTTTCGTTAAGTATTCCACGTAGAGGATGGGCACATCTGTATTCTTGTTTAATTTGCAACTGTTAGTGTTCTTGCTTTGTACGCATGTGTGTCGACACTTCGATATAACCATAGTCTTATAGTAGTCTTAGTGTGGCCGTCAGTGTAACGTTGTCGTGTTGTCTTTACGTGCAGGTATACATGAAGTCTACGGGCTTGTTGTTGACCCGAAAGAGAACAAGCTGTACTTTTCAAATTACAATTACAACAAGGTGGAAATGTTTGATCTTGTTGCCAGTACCGTGAGAACCATTGTAGATACCACAGCTGGTCCCATGGGACTAGCGGCAGATCTACAAAACAGGTAAAATATTCGTTAGTATTACATTGCAATACCATATACATACACACCCCCAGACTAGGATGTACTGCTTGAATTTTGAGTGCATCGTACAGTTATTGATAATGAATGTTCATTCACAAAATCTCCACCACACAATGATGTGCGCTGTTGTTCAAACTTATACTTAATGCAAGAGAATATGACACAGTCTATATGTTCGGACACATAATGATGTTTATCCTTCTACCAAGTATAAGTTTTACCTAATGCAAGAGAATATGACACAGATATGTTCAGACACATAATGATGTTTATCATTCTACCAAGTATATAAGTTTTACCTAATGCAAGAGAATATGAGACAGATATGTTCAGACACATAATGATGTTTATCCTTCTACCAAGTATAAGTTTGACCTAATGCAAGAGAATATGACACAGATATGTTCAGACACATAATGATGTTTATCATTCCACCAAGTATAAGTTTTACCTAATGCAGGGGAATATGACGCAGATATATTCATACAATTGAAGTTATGTTTTAGCATATAGCGAATTTATTCATTATTTGTCTCGTTAAAAGTAGATAATTTTATAAAGTGATTAACATTTTGTTTTTAAAGCACAACCTATGTTTATGTTTATGGTGTAGCTGAATCACGAAGTAGAGTAATTACATGAACGTTTGCATTTAATGTTTCATTTACAATTCACAAACATGAATAATGTATATTTATATAGCATTTCGGTATGTCGCGATTGCCCGCATTATTATTGCGTAAAATGGTTGCTATGTGTTCGTCGTTAGGCTGCTGTTCTGGTTTATCGAAGGCGGGTACATGTACAAGTACAACTTGAACATCAGAAATGTAGAAGTAGTACATTTGGAAGAAGGTCCACGAGGTCCTTTTTCTCTGATTGTACTGACTATTGACGTTACCCGACGTCACGCCTGTTGGGCTGAACAAGGTGAGATCAGATTTATTAATTACCTTTGTCTAAATAATCGCACTGAAGCATATGTCGTCTTCGTCGAAAGAAAAAAGCGACGCGTGAAGTACGTGCATGACGTCTTTACAAAAACTATCCGAGTTACAAAGTGATGCTTACTAAAAGGGCAGTCAGCCGTTTGAAAATTGCATTATATTGTTTAGTCGTGTTGGATAAATAGATCGCGAGCTCCTACGTACGACGTAACGAAATGCTAATGTTTGGCGAGTAGTGCTGGTGCCTAGCCTAGCCCGATACCTATGTCAAGCTTTGCCTTTGTGTTTTAACAAATGCTCGATATAATGAATGAATGGGGCATACCCAAGTATTGGGACGCTGACCTTTGACAGCACGACGCCCTCAGTTTGATAACTGCGCCACCTGGTTTATTAGTTCTGTAGGTTCCCCATTATATATCACTACTGCGACATGGCATCTCCTATGGCAAACATTACCAAACAAATTTGACACCTTATCAAATTACCTTTAGGTTTTTGTCATGAATGCAATCTGAAAGCAAAATTTCAACAACAAAACATATGACGAAGAGTATTGTACCTGTAGCTTGCGGAGTTTGCTAAGCATCTTTGATATATCAATTGCCTAGGGAAGTCACTTTCAATTCTCGGAAGTCATACAGCGAGATTAGTGAGATATATCGCTATTATATTGTGTTGTTTTGACATGTTGTCCCACCTTTAATAATAATAGCAATACTATTATAACTTAACTGTATAGCGCCCGAAACAATAGCATAGCTCTCGTGCGCTTTACATGCGTAAAATATGATATTAGCTAAATATAGTTACGGCCCATTAACTGTTATTTTGTTACAACACGCAGTGTGCATGAATATGAAATGATTTTTGCAGACGAGAACAACCGCCGTATCCGCTGTGTCAACTACGACGGGACCAGGGCTTCTATGGTATCATTCGCCACTTCAAACAGGTGTCAGTATTTAGCATATACTGACATCAATATGTACATCACAGACGGAACAAGGTACTACTTAATATCAGAAGTTAAGCGCGCCAATGCCAGAGATAACTTTATTAAATTTAGAATTATATTAGGTTAAATACGACGTTAACTCTGCCCGTGCTAACGTTTGAGATAATTAATTGTATTTAATAAACTTCCTCCTCTGTCAATCTGATAGGGGCTTACCAGCAGTTTGTTCTTCTCCAGATTGATATATAATATATATTTGTATCATCCTTTGGGTGATTTTCACGGACAATGTTAATGTGCTTTAATTGTTTGATGATACACATATCGATGTGTCATTATTGATGTGTTCCTTGTTAATTAGCACTATCTTAGCGTTCGTCAACTACGGAGGTAGCCTTCGACTCAATGCAAACTCAAGCAGTATTGACATGGGTTAGAAGATGTGTACATCGAACACCTGGTCAACAGTTTAAATGGCTGTCCACCTACAAAAGAAAGCAACAAGACACACATTACGAGAGGAGTACGACAGGGAGACTCAATATCGCCCAAGCTGTGCACGACAACGTTCAAAAACATATATACTTGGAAAACCAGAGACTTGAGGATAGACGAAGAATGTCTCAATCATCTACGCTTAGCCGACGACATGCTCATGTGCTGTAACACAAACAATTGATGCAGGAGCTAGATGATAAATTGAATATCAAGGTCTGAAGATAAACA
>OZ024867.1:23239519-23247019 GCA_964017155.1 Oasisia sp. SBJ-2009 | reverse complement strand
ATCATTGATACAAATTGTAGTTTTGTCTGTGTTGATAGACTGTTGGAAATGCATTTAACCTGTTAACTAACATGGCTTTTCTAAGGCGTTGTAGTATCTGGCGTCGCCCCAGACTAAAATTCTAACAAGTCTAATAGACGCTGTCATTTGTTTGATCCAACGTCTTTCCATTATTTAGACTTGTTCTGACGGTTCTATTAACATAGACTGTGACTGCAATTTTGAAGAAGAAGAAAAAAGAAAGAAAGAAAAAACTATTTAAAAAACAATTTCTGATACATTGTGTTATTATTAGTTGTGGCCAATTATGTATATTTATGCTTTGTGGATACGTAATATTATCTTGTAGTATGAATTAAAATACTAGATATGTCACCATTATTCTTAGTATGTGTTTTTTGCTTGTCATGCTCTGTTGCTGTTAGGGATAAAAATGTAGTTTTATGCCAATCGTTTAAAACTAATAATTTTAATGTATTTTTCCCAATAACATAAAAATACATTACTCGATTTCAATGTTGAATAGCTTGCCATGTCTAAATGTTTGTTTTAATAGAAAGTTACTACCAATACCTCGCTGTACACCAACATTAAAATTAGCTATACTTTTATTACTGGCAGGAGATGTTAGTTTAAATCCTGGGCCTATTAAAAGAAATATCCGACTGGCAACTACAAATGTAAGATCTGTACGTGATAAAAGTGCTCCACTCTGTGATTTGTTAGTTTCGAAAAAAAATAATATTCTTGCTGTTACTGAAACATGGCATAGACCATGTGATACTGCTTCTTGCATTGCTGAAATTTCTCCGTTAGGCTATACCTTTTACCATCGACCACGTTTAATAGGACGTGGTGGTGGCATTGGCTTTTTAGTATCTGACCATTTCAAAGTTAAATTACATTCTAACCCAGATTATTCTAGTTTTGAATCTATGTGTGCTGAAATTTCAGATTCTTCTTTTTCTGCATTTTTTTTGGTATTTATCGTCCTCCAGGACACCCAGCAAATTTCTTTGAGGACTTTCAAGATCTGTTAGAAAATGTAGCTATTAACTATTCAGAACTTTATATTCTTGGTGATTTTAATCTTCATTTGGATATACATTCTTCAGTTACTACAATGTTTGATGATATTCTAACATCCTTTCATTTAAAACAACATGTAAACTTTTCGACACATATATATGGTCATTGGCTTGATCTTATAATAACTCATTCAGGTTGTAATAATATTAAAAAAACTACTGTTTCAGATGGGTTGTCAGACCATCATACTGTAATTGTTGATATTAATATGTTTACAACACCATTGATATTGAAGAAAAAAAATTCCTATAGGCCTATACATAAATTAGATATTACTGCCTTCAATGATGATATTTTAAATTCAGATTTGTTTATAAGTCCAGCAGTTCATGAGTGTGATATATATAGACAATTTTGTGATGTCCTTAGGACACTACTTCATAAACATGCTCCACTTGCTTATAAATATATTTCAAAACAATCACCTTCTCCTTGGATGACATCCGAAATTTTACTATCTAAAAGGAGACGTCGTTATCTTGAACGTGTTTGGCGTAAAACACGCTCATCGCTTGATAGGTCACGTTATTCTAAACAGTGTCATCTTTGCAATAGACAAATGGCAAAAGCTAAATCTGAATATTTCACTAACATGGTTTCAAGTAACTCGAAAACTTGAAAACTTGAAAAATTATAGACCTGTTTCTAATTTGAGCTTCATATCTAAAATTCTTGAAAAGGTTGTAGCAAAACGCCTTGGATCTCACATTACTTCAAATAATTTGTCAAATGTATTCCAATCTGCATATAAGAAACTTCATTCTACAGAGACTGCTCTCTTAAAAGTGCATAACGACATCACTCTAAATATGGACAATGGTTACTGCACTCACCTTACTTGATTTGTCAGCTGCTTTTGATACGATTAATCATTCTATTCTAATGGATCGTTTGTCTGTGTGGTATGGTGTGTCTGGTATAGCGTTAAGCTGGTTTAGATCATATCTGAGTGGTAGACACCAGAGAGTTAAGATTGGGGATTGTTTTTCGTCACCACTTAATATTTCGTGTGGTGTTCCTCAGGGGTCAGTTTTGGGACCATTACTTTTTACACTGTATACTACTCCATTGAGTCTAGTGATTAATAGGCATCATTTGAGCCATCATCTTTATGCAGATGATACTCAAATTTATATATCATTATCCACTTCAGATGCAAGTAGTTCTTTACAGCAGCTTAGAACTTGTATTGATTACATTTTTTGCTGGATGACTGAGAGTAGATTGAAGCTGAAAGCTGATAAAACTGAGTTTCTTATTATTGGTACACACCGGCAGCGTGACAAAATTAAGACTCTTTTTCCTATACCCTTACTTAATCAGCATGTTATGCCTGCAGTTTCGACTAGGAATTTGGGAGTAATTTTTGATGATAAATTAAATTTTAGAGAACACATTTCTCAAATTTGTCGAACATGTTTTTACCACATTCGTGATTTGCGGCGTATTCGTCGATATTTGCCTGTTTCTGTTGCAAAGACTATTGCAACTGCATTAGTTACTAGTAGATTAGACTATTGTAATTCACTTTTTCATAATATTGCTATTAAGGATATCACAAAACTACGTGTTCAAAATTGCTTAGCAAGGGTGGTGACTAGGTCTCCACGCTTTACTCCTTCTAAGCCGCTTCTAAAGTCTCTGCATTGGCTGCCTGTCCAATATCGTATAATGTTTAAGATGTGTACCATTACTTACCAGGCACTTTCTTCTAAGCAGCCATCGTATTTACATACTTTGCTTACTCCTATTAGAAAACCTATTCAACTTCGGTCATCTACTTCTGATTTACTCTTTGTACCAAAGGTCAATACTAATATGGGGACCAGGGCTTTTGCTGTGGGTGCGCCTACTCTATGGAATATGCTTCCTTCTAGCGTGAAATCAGTTGAAAATATTGCTAAATTCCGTCGTCATTTAAAAACATATCTGATCTGTACAATCTGGCCTATCCACCATAGCTCCCTGGCGCATCAATCAATCTGATGACAACTTGATTTGTTTACCGACTATGAGATCGATTAATCCTTTTTGTTTTGATGCGCCTCTGAGCTTGGTTTCTAAGGATAAAATTATAGGCGCAATAGAAGTTAACTAATTATTATTATTATTATTATTTATTGTTTATTGTTTACTGTTTTATGTTTACTGTTTACTGTTTACTGTTTTTTTGTTTTTGTTTTTTGTTGTTGTTTGTTGTTTATGATTGATGGTTGATGGTTGATGGTTGATGGTTGATGGTTGATGGTTGATGGTTGATGGTTGATGGTTGATGGTTGATGGTTGATGGTTGATGGTTTATGGTTTATGGTTTATTGTTTATTGTTTATTATTTATTATATTACATTGCAATACACACCATAGATAGGATACAAACAGGTAAAATGTTCCTTAGAATTACATTGCAATACACAACCTAGACTAGGATGCAAAACAAGTTCAGTATTCGTTTGTATTACATTGCAATACACACCACAGACTAGGATGCAAAACAGGTGAAATATTATATTAGGATACAAACAGGTCAAATGTCCCCTAGAATTACATTGCAATATACACCCTAGACTAGGATACAAAACATTTATTATTTATTTAGTCATTAGTCATTAGATATCAGTAATCAGTAATCAGTAATCATCAATCATCAATCATCAATCATCCATTACTAATTACTATTACTTACTATTAATCATGTTAGTTATTATTAATTATTGTTAATTATTGTTAATTATTAAGAATAAGTAATAACAATTAGTAACAATTATTAATCATTACTATTGATTAAGAATACTTATTAATAATTGTACATAATTTATCATTAATTAGTATTAATAAGGGTTACTTATGAATTATTATGAATTGTTATGAATTATTATTATGTACTAATTATTATTAAAGATCATTAATTATTCTTATTATTGAACGAGACCAATAGCATACTAGTAAACCATTTTTAATCACATTTTAAGGGGCATGACATTCAGGGGGTTAGAATCAGACGATTGGTCAAATATTTATATTGTTGTACTTTAGTATAAGATGTCCATATTTTCAGGGGGTATTCCATTAAACAACGAAATTTGCCAGATAACACCACCACCTAATATGAGTGATAAAACACGATTATTTAAAAGCTATATGCAATAGTCACATAATTACACAATGACATATTATTGTCTGAGTATATTTGATGTTATGAACCTTTGGTAATGCTTTAGCCTCCCAATATGTTACCGCAGGTAATATGACGAACTTTCTTTTTCTATTCCACGTAGAGGAAGCGCAAAATTATATTCTTGTTTCATTTGCAACTGTTTGTGTCCTTGCTTTGTATGCATGTTTATCGACAATTCGATATAACCGTAGTCTTAAAATAGTCTTAGTGTGGCCGTCTGTGTAACGTTGTTGTGTTGTCTTCACGTGCAGGTATACTTAGAGTTTACGGGCTTGCTGTTGACCCGGCAGAACACAAGCTGTACTATACAAATAACGTTCACAACAACGTGCGCGTTGTTGACCTTGTTGCCAGTACCGTGCACACCATTGTAAATACCACTTATCTTCCCAGAGGACTAGCGACTGATCTACAAAACAGGTGACCTATTCGTTAGTACTACATTGGAATACATACCCTAGACTAGGGTGCAAAACAGGTGAAATATTCGTTAGTATTACATTGCAATACACACCCTAGACTACGGTGCAAAACAGGTGAACTATTCATTAGTATTACATTGCAATATACACCATAGACTAGGATGCAAAACAGGTGAACTATTCGTTAGTATTACATTGCAATATACACCCTAGACTAGGATGCAAAACAGGTGAACTATTCGTTAGTATTACATTGCAATACACCATAGACTAGGATGCAAAACAAGTTAAATATTCGTTAGTATTACATTACAATACATACTCTAGACTACGGTGCAAAAAAGGTGAACTATTTGTAACTATTACATTGCAATACACACCACAGCCTAGGATACAAAACAGGTGAAATGTTCCTTAGAATGACATTGCAATACACACCCTAGACTAGGATACAAAAGAGGTGAAATATTCGTTAATATTACATTGCGATACTACATAAATACACCCCCTAGACTAGGATGTAGCGCTTGAATTACCTCTTACCGTTATTGATAACGAATGATGTAGTGCTTGAATTACCTCTTACCGTTATTGATAACGAATGATGTAGTGCTTACCGTTATTGATAACGAATGTTGATTCACAAAATCTCCTCCACAGAATGGTGTGCGCTGTTGTTCAAACATCTACTTAATACAAGAGAATATGACGCAGATATGTTCAGACACATAACGATGTTTATCATTCTAGCAAATAAAGGTTTTAATTAATGCAGGGGAATATCACGCAGATATATACTCACACACATACACACATGAAGCTCTGTTTGATCATACAGCAAATTTCGTTAGTTATTTGTGTCGTTAACATTTGATAAAGTGATTAAAATATATGTTTTGACAGCAAAATATGATGTTTATGTGTATGATGTAGCTGAATCAGAAAGCGATTGCCCGCAGTATTCTTGCATAAATTGTCTTTGTCGTTAGGCTGCTGTTTTGGTTTGTCCGTGACAACTCCATGTACAAGTACAACTTGAACAACGGAAACGTAGAAGTAGTGTCTTTGGACGGAAGTAAACCAAGAGAATATGATCTGGTGGGATTGACTGTTGACGTTAGCCGACGTCACATCTGTTGGGCTGAACGAGGTGAGATCAGATTTATTAATTACTTATGTCAACATAATCGCCGTGTATCATCAACGATACACATATGACGCGCCATGTATCATCAACGATACACGTAAGATGCGCCGTGTATCTTCAACGGTACACGAATGACGCGCCGTGTATCATCAACGGTACACGTATGACGCGCCGTGTATCATCAACGATACACGTAAGACGCGCCGTGTATCATCAACGATACACGTATGACGCGCCGTGTTTCATCAATGATACACGTTAGACGCGCCGTGTATCAGCAACGATACACGTATTACGCGCCGTGTATCATCAACGGTACACGTAAGACGCGCCGTGTATCATCAATGATACACGTAAGACCCCCCGTGTATCATCACTGATACACGTATAACGCGCCGTGTATCATCAACGATACACGTAAGACGCGCCGTGTATAATCAATAATACACGTAAGACGGGCCGTGTATCATCAATGATACACGTATGACGCGCCGTGTATCATCAATGATACACGTATGACGCGCCGTGCAGCCCCAGCCGACGAAAATGATGCTAACTTTACACTGTCTTTAATAATTATGAAAATATATATTTAAGCCACAGAAAAGAAACTTTGAACGCTCCTGAAACAGTTACGCGATTTTCATTTTTATAATATTCAGCCGCGTTAACGTTGATGACGAACTTGGATGCATTCTGTATGTGTGGAATTACAACAACAATGATATTATTTTTAGATTAGGAATTTAGTATAGCTGCTGATTGACGTCGATGATAATGGTTCATATATCACCGTTAACCCATTAATTACCTTTAATATAATGTTGTACCATGACAGCCGCAGTGGTAAATGTTATATTATGTTGTTTTGACATGTTGTCCCACCTTTAATAATAATAGCAATACTATTATAACTTAACTGTATAGCGCCCTAATCAATAGCACAGCTCTCGTGCGCTTTACATGCGTCAAATATGATATTAGCCAAATATAGTTACGGCCCATTAACTGTTATTTTGTTACAACACGCAGTGTGCATATATGAAATGATTTTTGCAGATAACCGCCGTATACGCTGTGTCAACTACGACGGGGCCAGTGTTTCTACGGTACCATTCGCCACTTCAAACAGGTGTCAGTATTTAGCATATACTGACAGCAATATGTACATCACAGACGGAACAAGGTACTACTTAATATCAGATAACGTTCAGCAATACGTAATTCCAAATGTTTTACTTTTAATATTGTGTCATGATATTTGTTCGAAGACGAAGTTAAGCGCGCCAATGCCAGAGATAACTTCATTAAATTGTTAATTATATTAGGACAAATACGACGTTAACTCCGCCCATGCTAACGCTTGAGATTATCAATTGTATTTAATTAGCTCCAGAGATAACACCCAAGATACTTAAATCCAAAGAAACGTATTGGCCGGCTGTACAGCATTCGTCAAGCAGGGCGACATCTTCAATGGTAACAGTGGAATTTACATGAAGAGAAAGGTCTACAACTTCCTGCAGTGACAAGGAAACATGGACATTAACCAGACAGGCAAAGAACAAAATGCGCGCGCGTGTGTGTGTGTGTGTGTGTGTGTGTGTGTGTGTGTGTGTGTGTGTGTGTGTGTGTGTGTGTGTGTGTTTGTGTGTGTTTGTGTGTGT
>OZ024867.1:23232019-23234519 GCA_964017155.1 Oasisia sp. SBJ-2009 | reverse complement strand
TAATACTGAAACGATTTATTTAACATATAATATATATATATATATATACATATATATATACACACACACACACATATATATATAATATAATATATAGGTATACAGGTATATATATATATATATATATACTACGTCTAAACAAAAGAAACTAATCATTCACTTAAATGGCCGACATTATACTATGGGGGGGGATCATACGCCAATAACTCTGGTATTGAAGGATCCATGGATCAATTATTGATTACATTACGCTGCCTCTGTTTGATCTAGCCAGATCTGATGCAAAACTTCCTCATCTTCGTCAGTCAAACAGCCTTTACGTCGTTCACTCCGCGTTAAATAATACATATATAAAATCCTTATATATATATATATATATATATATATATATATATATATATATATATATATATATATATATATACGTACATACATATACATATATGCATATATATATATATATACGTACATACATATACATATATGCATATATATATATATATATATATATATATATATATATATATATATATATATATATATATAATATATATAAAATAATATATCTATATATATATATATATATATATATATATATATATATATATATATATATATATATATATATATACATACATACGTATGTGTATGTGTGTGTTATCAAAAGTTCATTACATTTCACATCGATGACACAATGTTAATATTGTTAACAGTGATAACATGTGACCCGCTACAAGCTGACGACAAACGCGGCCACTACGTGAATGCGACGTGCACCACACGTGACCACGTGTACAACGACAACTGCACACTGGTCTGTCGCCTGGGATACGTGCCTGATGGCGACCCGGTGAAGACATGTCAACTGGATGGAACATGGAACTCTTCCACGCGATGTGTTGGTCAGTTTCCCGGCTATCACTTTGTGGAACACTTGCATAATGACATTAAATCTACTTTAAAATTGTCGACACTCTTGTCGTGGCATACATTGCTTTACACATTATATATATATATATATATATATATATATATATATATATATATATATATATATATATATATATATATATATAATATGCATATGTATAGTTTTATATATATAACTATACATGTGCATATTATATATAAGTATATATATATATATATAATACATATATACATATGTAATAATATATATATATATATATTATATATATATATATATATATATATATATATATATATATATATATATATATATATATATATATATATATATATATATACAATCATGCATAAGGTTGGCTAAATTAATTCCTCATTTCTCTCTCAATACAAATATTACCTAATATTTTATTTTACAGTATCTTTTCAATAAAAATCTTATTTAAGTATTGATTTGTATACTGATTATGTTTATTTTTAGAAGTATAAAAATGGATTTCAGTTCTTTTACAATCACCATATGCATTGCATATGCACATGAACTAACACACACACAAATAAACACAGGCACACACGCACACATGCACACAAATACGCGCACGCGCACACATTCACACACGCACGCACGCACGCACACACATCCACACACACCCACACGCACGCACACACACACACAACACGCACGCACACACACAACACGCACACACACACACGCACGCACGCACTCACACACACACCTTTGTGTCGTATTCCGCCGTTGTGTCGCAGAACGTCTATGTCCGGCCATCGCTGGGTCAGTTCACTCTCACGTGGTGTCCGGTGGCCCGCCTTTCGTATCTAACAGTGTGCTCCTCTTCGAATGCGACGTTGGCTTTGAGTTGACCAGCGGTCACTTACAACGGTTGTGTAGGCTGGATGGACAGTGGAGCGGAGAAATTCCGATGTGCACAGGTGAGATAGTTGCGTGACGTCATGTGACGTGACGTGGCGTGACGTCATGTAACGTTACGTAACGTCAGGTGACGTCGCGTGACGTCATGCGAGAGCGCATGTTTCGTTGAACTCGTATAAGAACAAACATGTATAGTAGATCTAAGCCATGGCCACTGAGAAAAGTATAGAAAACTTACGATAGCTCGCGAGACAAACAGTATGTTTTGTAGTTATTCCAGGCAACGTAAGTTATTATTCTACATACAAAGTAAAACTATTTCTAACTGATTAGGCTCTGTGTGAACGCGCCAACAGGTCTACACCAGTACAGATGAACTTAGTTACTACTACTACCATATTTTCTGGAGAGTAGTGCAGTATAAAACATAGCAAAACACGGTTTAAAATTCCGAAGCAACAATTATCAAAGGTCATGTGGTCGGCTCTAACACCACATGACCTTTATAAACATACTTGTTACCGACTTACTTACTTACTTACTTACTTACTTGCTTTCGGTATATACGCGTATTCTTGTTCAATATATATATGTTATTCACTTTTAGGCAACCCATGTAAGCCCCCTCTTTTTTACAGGTATAACCTATATCCGAAAGGATTAAACTGACTGATCACCAAG
>OZ024867.1:23194519-23227019 GCA_964017155.1 Oasisia sp. SBJ-2009 | reverse complement strand
TTGCTTCAACAGAAGTGACGTGCGGGGCGCCACCGCCTCTGAAGAATGCTGTCGTGAATTATGGCTGCGTGCGCAGGGACTGTGACGTCATCTACAGATGTGACGTCGGCTACAAGGGACGATCAAGACACTCCAAGTGCATGGTGGACGGCCACTGGACGTCCGTGTCCATCAATTGCGAAAGTACGGAATTGTAATTGTACGAATTGTGCTGCTAATAATTGAACTGTTGCAAAGAGTCACACTCTATGACCATGCACAATTCAGTGGCCGCTTGTCGCCACTACACGTTGATATATTGGAAAGTGTGTGTTTGTGTGTGTTTATGTGTGTGTGTGTGTGTGTGTGTGTGTGTGTGTGTGTGTGTGTGTGTGTGTGTGTGTGTGTTTGTGTGTGTGTGTGTTTGTGCGTGCGTGCGTGCGTGCGTGCGTGTGCGCATAGATATAGAGTGCGACTCCTTGCAACAGTTCAATCATTATAATTATATATATATATATATATATATATATATATATATATATATACATATATATATACATATATATATATATATATATATATATATATATATATATATATATACATATATATATATATATATATATATATATATATATATATATATATAATGATTGAACTGTTGCAAGGAGTCGCACTCTATATATATATGCGCACACGCACGCACGCACGCACGCACGCACGCACGCACAAACACACACACGCACAAACACACACACACACACACACACACACACACACACACACACACACACACACACATATAGAGTGCGACTCCTTGCAACAGTTCAATCATTATAATTATATATATATATATATATATGTATATCTATATGTATATCTATATGTATGTATATATATATATATATATATATATATATATGTATATATATATATATATATATATATCTATATGTATATATATATGTATATATATATATATATATATATATATATATATATATATATATATAGTTGTATATATTGATAATTAATTGTTATAATTTTCTCACTTTTTCTTCTTTTTGTTATTCTCAAGATAACCATAAATGTACGTCTTACTGGCAGAATATGTCACTTGTCTATTCTTGCGCTGGTAAAGTAATCGCAATGGTACGATAGTTACAATGATAGGGTAACTATAGCGTACGTCCTATAAACATGAACTGATGACGTCCTTGTGCTGGAGTACCGCAACAGGGTCAAGCACACAACTGTTACATACAAACAGTGTTTAACTGGCATCACACCGCAAAACACAGAGCAAGTACGATAGTCAATTAAGCCAGATAAAGTTGTTCCTCGCTGTAAGACCAATCGCTTCAAGAACTCTTTTGTGCCGTATGGACTGTATGATTGGCAGTGAATGGACTTCCCTATTTACATACGAACATTACTGGCTTTGAACTGTGAATCTTATATAATAATATATTTTGCTAACTCTTTTTATTTTTATTGTTATGCTTTAATTTATCTAAATGTATATATTCATAGTAGAGAACATTTACAATTTTACTATCAGACAATTTGGCGTTTAAATTTTACTAGACATTCTAATTAGTGACACTTTCATATATTGTTATGCTTTCACAAATAGTTTTACTAATATACTTTAATGAATTTGTTATCAACCATAATAGGGTTTTTTGTACTATTCAGCCGCATTGGCTGCCAGTAAAGTGAATAAACCTTTTCTAAAACTGTTTTTTAACTGTTTTGTAAACTTTTTTTAACTGTTATTTATTTTATTTTTTATTTTTTACCTTTGTGTTAACTTTAAAACAAAAAATTCAAACAAAGAATAACCGCTGCACGGACTGTCGTAGGGATACGCTGTGGCGCAGTGGGTGGCGTCGGTAGTGAGGTGGCGACACAGTCAGGCGTCAACTATGAAGATGTCGTCATCATGAAGTGTCTACCGGGACACCACCGAGTGACAGGGACTCCACTGCGGACGTGTCTTGACGGGGGGACGTGGTCGGGGACACCGCTCCACTGTCAACGTACGTCACCAAGTTGAACCAATTCACTCACCTGTACGGATGAGTACATGGTTGTAGATAGTGGTGGATGTTTGTGTATGAACTGTCTTTGCGCATTAATTGCAGTGTGGCTGATAAGTCGAGATGATGTTCGGCTGAGCAGATCTGCCAGGGAGTAAAGCGACGGTTTGATGGGTAAACAAATGTATAACCGAATGATGCCGACATTTGCATGAGATAATAAGTTACATAATTTAAAAATATTACAACTTTCAGATAGTAAAATATAATTGAATACAGCATACATATTAAATATTAATATTGTAGAGGATTATCAGTGTAGCAATAATAAATAATATAAAACAAGGCTTAAACTGTATACAAAATATTTACATGATTCACTTGTTGTCATGTTGTGTTGACGTAAATACTTGTAGTCGAAATGTGTGATGTTCGGATTGACAATGACATAGTGGTCCCAATATCGTCACGATAATAAACGTAGCAATGAACAGCGTTACGAAATACTAAATAAAGCCTTACACAAAGTGTTGACGTAATTTACCAGTTGTCATATTGTGCTATTACAGAAACAATCTGTCGGTCGCCACCAAACGTTGTCGGAGGTGAACTTTCGGTGACAACTCTGACGGTCGGCTCGACGGTGACGTATCGACCGAGGTATAGGTATCGTCACGTCGGGGGCGACTTGACTCGGACATGCGGGGAAAATGAGCTATGGACGGGAGAACAACCCGTGTTTGAAGGTAAGGCACTACGCAGAATTCAGACCCACCTAAATGTTGCATTATAACTGTATCTTTGCCAACATTCGATACTTGATTTTGTTAATTCAATAATTTAACATCAATTTGCGCATATTTATGTTTTATATATGTCTTAGCATACTTTTGTGGTCAAAAAGACAGCGCAATCGGTATAAATAAACTGTTTATCGCTCATTCCATGTTCACGGCGCCGTGACACATGCATCGCTGTCTTGCGAATGGCACAAATCGGAGCACTATTTCGGTCTCAAAATGCAATATTTGTGAAACATAAATATACATGGGTATGCTGATTGATCGTGTTTAGAATTAGAGTTTGTGTGAGGTATCCAGTATAGGCAAATATACAGTTATAATGGCAACACTGAGGTGGGTCCGATTTCTGCATAAGTACCGAAGGTAGAAATGAAGTGGAGTTCAGTCATATGTAGTTAATTGAGTATAGGAATCTCATTCGAGAGACCCAGCGTGACAACAATGGGTTGCGTGGCCAACATAAGAACGTTCGGGCACTGTACATTGCCATGGTCCAGTCAGCTGTACGACTGAGAACCAAGCTTTAGAGAACGCTGGGTAGACGTACGAATAGCAGCAGCGTGGCTGAATGCTTGCTAGAGATGTTCAGATATTGCTCGGTTGAACATGTCCGCAAACAAGTAACGTCTAGGGCGCTTAGAACAATCCTGGCGACTCGCCAATAATAATTAAGAAATTATGTTTTTAATAGTAATAATAATTGTAAAACTTCTATGGCGCCTAAATCCTTAAAAAAACAAGCTCAGAGGCGCATAAGATAAAATCGTTTTGCTAGTCATACACAGGGACTAGCCAAATTATTTGGTTTTATGTATAAATGTTGTGCTGCTGCATTTGTCCTATTCCGAATTTGGTCCTGAACTGTATATTTAGTTGCGCAAGCTTCACACGACCAGCTGCTCTTTCGAAGGTGTGTTCAATAATACGTTTACTAACGATATGTAGGTCAACGATATTGTCCTGCAAAGAAGTTTATTGAAACATTGTATAATAATAAAGCTTTATTGCCATATTCAACGTGCATTACATGATGAATTGGAATGTAGTCTGGCGTTGACTCATATATTGCCTATATATACAATAAAATAAAAAATGGCAAATAAATATAAGATATAGATATAAGATATACATTGTACATAATTTGTTCTTTAAAATGAAAAAAAATTATATTTTAATATAATAAATAAAAAAAGACAAAATAAAAATAATAGATTATCTATTTAACAATAATTGTGGTGTAAACTAGTTAATAAAAAAATTAATATATAAATAGAAGTAAGAGCTAACGCCTTATCACCATACACCGGCGCCATCTTGTCTCTGTACGTATTCTCTTGCAGAAATCACGTGTCCTGCCATTCAAACCACCGAAGACTCGAAGCTTGTATTCTACAGCGACGGTGTTGTCGTGGGGTCGAAGGTGACTTACTCGTGTGCCCCAGGCTACAACCTCACATCTGGTGACGTCACCTGTACGTGTCAACATCCGGGCAACTGGAGTTGCGACACGCCGACCTGTACAAGTGAGTACGAAAGCGTCAGAGTGAATATTTGTGTATCTCCATGTGACAAACCAACCTGTACAAGTGAGTACGAAAGCGTCAGAGTGAATATTTGTGTATCTCCATGTGACAAACCAACCTGTACAAGTTAGTACGATCAGTGGAATATTTAACAACACTAGAAACCAGAAGATTGAGAGGAGATCAGATTGAGGTGTTTAAAATATTGAATGGGTATGAAAACACTGACAGAAATACGTTATTCACAGTCAAGGAAGAGAGAAGGACTAGAGGACACGGAGTTACATTAGCAAAGAAGCAGTGTAGACTCGATATTAGAAAATTTTCACAAAGAATAGTAAACGAATGGAACAGATTATCAGCTGGTTGTGTAGGTGCTAGTAGTGTTAATATGTTTAAAAATAAAATCAACATATACCTAAGACGGGCGGGGTATACTTAGATAGATAGGTTGGACTCTCGATAAGCCAAAGGGCTTCCTAGTCCACCTGTCATCTAGAGTTGAATATCTAGGTGGCAATCTGGTTAAATCTTGTTAAATATTCCGTTGGTGACTGTCTTCAGAACTGGTCTGTGGTCAGCCGCCAGTCGTGGCCCACGCCAAGTCCGAGATGACCGGAACGACATACCTGGACACGGCGACGTACAGGTGTGAGACAGGCCACTACCTGACCGGACCTCGTAGCCCCCTCGTGTGTGGCAGACACGCCGTCTGGGAGGGAGAAGACGTCGCGTGCACAGGTAACTCAACACATCACCTGTCATCGTGTCGTTGTGACGATGTAGCGCTTACATTTTCCCGGCGTTATAAACGTTCTGAATGACGTTTCTACGCATGCGCGCTAAATGTAAAATCATCAATATGCAGCGAAAGAACAAAGCATTTATGGTATAAATGCTGCGGGCTGTTCGTTGGGATGTATATAACCTCTCAGTAAAGTTATTTATCGCAAATTAACACGAGAGAAACCAGTTTTGAAGCATGTTTTGATAGCAAGCGTAAATCACGTGACTACGGTGCGCCATAATCCGTGACAGTGATTTAAACAAACGTAATATTTTATTGTATGGAACGAAATGTTAAGCAACTCTTCACAGTGATCATCACGATAGAGTTATCGAACAGCCCGTGGCATTTATACAAAAAATGCGTTGTTGTTTCGCTGCACATTGATGATTTTAAATTTATCGCGCATGCGCAGAAACGTCAATCGGAATGTTTTTAACGACCGGAAAAATGTAAGCGCGACAGCGAACTGTGCTTTCTGTTGCGACATACAGAATACTGCTGTTGTGACGTCATCAATGATCGCAAGCCAAGGCTGTTTGCAAGGCAAATTACACCTAGTAAATTCCCCATGCGAAGAACAGCCGAATCTAACAAGTTTATTAATCTTCTGATTGTATTAGGTCTCATTCAATTTGTCAGCCTTTTTAGAGCATTATCACCAAACCGGCCTTTCATGCTGGCTCATTTCAGCCTGCTCCTACGTTATACTTCAGCTATTTCCTCATTCTCATTTGTATTCTGCTCATCTCAGCCCGCTCCTACGTTAGAATTCAACTATTTCCTCATGTTAATTTGTATTCTACTCATTTCAGCCTACTCCTAATTTAGACTTCAGCTATTTCCTCTTGCTAATTTGTATTATGCTCATCTCAGCCTGCTCCTACTGTAGACTTCAGCTATTTCCTCATGCTAATTTGTATTCTGCTCATTTCAGCCTGCTCCTAATTTAGACTTCAGCTATTTCCTCATGCTAATTTGTATTCTGCTCATTTCAGCCTGCTCCTAATATATACTTCAGCTATTTCCTCATGCTAATTTGTATTCTGCTCATTTCAGCTCGCTCCTACTTTATACTTCAGCTATTTCCTCATGCTAATTTGTATTCTGCTCATTTCAGCCTGCTCCTAATATATACTTCAGCTATTTCCTCATGCTAATTTGTATTCTGCTCATTTCAGCTCGCTCCTACTTTATACTTCAGCTATTTCCTCATGCTAATTTGTATTCTGCTCATTTCAGCCCGCTCCTACTATAGACTTCAGCTATTTCCTCTTGCTAATTTGTATTCTGCTCATTTCAGCCCACTCCTAATTTAGACTTCAGCTATTTCCTCTTGCTAATTTGTATTCTGCTAATTTCAGCCTACTCCTAATTTAGACTTCAGCTATTTCCTCATGCTAATTTGTATTCTGCTCATTTCAGCCTGCTCCCAATTTAGACTTCAGCTATTTCCTAATGCTAATTTGTATTCTGCTCATTTCAGCCTGCTCCTAATATATACTTCAGCTATTTCCTCATGCTAATTTGTATTCTGCTCATTTCAGCCTGCTCCTAATATATACTTCAGCTATTTCCTCACGCTAATTTGTATTCTGCACATTTCAGCTCGCTCCTACTTTATACTTCAGCTATTTCCTTATGCTAATTTGTATTCTGCTCATTTCAGCTCGCTCCTACTTTATACTTCAGCTATTTCCTCATGCTAATTTGTATTCTGCTCATTTCAGCTCGCTCCTACTATATACTTCAGCTATTTCCTCATGCTAATTTGTATTCTGCTCATTTCAGCTCGCTCCTACTTTATACTTCAGCTATTTCCTCATGCTAATTTGTTTTCTGCTCATTTCAGCTCGCTCCTATTTTATACTTCAGCTATTTCCTCATGCTAATTTGTATTCTGCTCATTTCAGCTCGCTCCTACTTTATACTTCAGCTATTTCCTCATGCTAATTTGTATTCTGCTCATTTCAGCCTACTCCTAATTTAGACTTCAGCTATTTCCTCATGCTAATTTGTATTCTGCTCATTTCAGCCTGCTCCCAATTTAGACTTCAGCTATTTCCTCATGCTAATTTGTATTCTGTTCATTTCAGCCTGCTCCTAATATATACTTCAGCTATTTCCTCATGCTAATTTGTATTCTGCTCATTTCAGCCTGCTCCTAATATATACTTCAGCTATTTCCTCACGCTAATTTGTATTCTGCTCATTTCAGCTCGCTCCTACTTTATACTTCAGCTATTTCCTCATGCTAATTTGTATTCTGCTCATTTCAGCTCGCTCCTACTTTATACTTCAGCTATTTCCTCATGCTAATTTGTATTCTGCTCATTTCAGCTCGCTGCTACTATATACTTCAGCTATTTCCTCATGCTAATTTGTATTCTGCTCATTTCAGCTCGCTCCTACTTTATACTTCAGCTATTTCCTCATGCTAATTTGTATTCTGCTCATTTCAGCTCGCTCCTATTTTATACTTCAGCTATTTCCTCATGCTAATTTGTATTCTGCTCATTTCAGCTCGCTCCTACTTTATACTTCAGCTATTTCCTCATGCTAATTTGTATTCTGCTCATCTCAGCCCGCTCCTACTGTAGCCTTCAGCTATTTCCTCATGCTCATGTGTATTTGTGAAGCGGTCACGTGTCCGACGCCTGAACTGCCACGCATGGCAAAGTACAACCTGACGTCACTGACGTACAAGTCACGTGTCGTGTACACGTGTCTCGGGGGACTGTCAGTGGCCGGGGACAGGGAGCGCACGTGCCAAGCGAACGGCACGTGGAGTGGAGAACCGCCGACGTGTGAGAGTGAGTTGGCGATTGAAACCAAACAACGGAGAAAACGCGTGACCGGATGTGACGTCACAGTTCGTGAATTCCCAACAGTATAGTGTCAATGGATCTTGTGCACTATAGCGAGGGAATTCCCTCCGCAATGCATTGTGGATATTTTGTACTCGTCAAAATGTTATTGTGCCGCCATTATCCCATGTTAAAAGGCCTGTGTTTTTCGGGTGTCTCGCAAGATCTGGCTATGTCTCAAACTGGCTACCTAACAAGAAAATGTAGTGAAAAAGACTTCACGGCATATATTCAAAGTGTGTGAATCCGTGATCAAAGAGCACCGCAACTTATTATATTACTGGTTATGCCATACTATTTGACAGCAAGATTCTCGTTGAAGTCAACTTATGAAATCGCGTCTGCCGCCAGGTTTGACAGCGCCTTCATCTTCGACTTTTTTGTGCAGCTGCGTTTTCCATATGTCTTAGTTGTTATAATTATATGATTAACTTGATGTGTAGAACCGTATTGTATAGAAATGTATCGCTTGAGGCAATTTTCTAAAGTATAGTCATAGTATTATGTACCAAAGCTTAGGGCTAGGCTAAGCCTAGCTAAACAAAACTCAAAAGGCCCACAATAGTAATCATGGCGTAAAGCCTAAAGGTCTAAAGCCGACAGCTTCAAAAATAAAATCAAGATATGATGATAAATATGGCCCATGTGAAATTATCTATGTAGATTTTTTTGTTTTGTATTATTGAATCAAGCTGTTGCTTAGTATAATATTGATTTCACTGTTATGTAGCATCATAACACGCACGGTATATTTGACATAGTCATAGGCGTTTCGAGATTTAGAATTTGTCATTTTAATATCTTGTATTGTAGGTACTGTTTGGTTTATGATAATTTATTTTATATATATATATATATATGTGTGTGTGTGTGTATATATATATATATATATATATATATATATATATATATATATATATATATATATATATATAGCACTGTAAATTGAGCAAAATAAAAAAAATTATAAATATTTCAGGTATCTGTCCACATCTTGATAGAATGTCATCACTGGGGAAACAATTGACATTTTGGTACAAAGTTAACTGAGGAATATGTAAATGGTCATGCCAGAATTTTGTTAGCAAAAGTAAGACTATGTAAACATTTCAGGTATGTGTGTTCTACCAAATTTTTACAGAATATCATCTAGGTAACTAAGGAAAATATTTTTTTAAACAGTACTGTTCTCTGTCTGTCAGTGTGTTTGTGGAGCCATATCACCAATAATTTTGCTTATATGGGGTTTCAAATGGGAGTTTGTAGTCATTACACTTACAATGCTTCATATTCACCTTTTTATGCAATTAATCCTCTCACAATTTTATTCAGGGCTGTATACTAATCAATACAGTGAGTCAGTGACTCTAACCTTTTATGTTGCAGTTACTTACGCTTACAATACTTTTGCATACATTATACCTATAAGTTTACAAATGCATTATGTTAATGTGACGTTAGCTGTATGCATGTTTCAGAGTGAAATGTCTCATGACCAATAGCTTTTCTTAATACATCATTGATCCGGACTTTGGCTTATGACATTGTGCAAAGTTATGTGGATGACAAAATATGTAAGGTCACTTCTCCGGTATTTTACAACTGGACAGACACTCTTTCAGATATCCCGCAGAAATTTAACTGTACACACATGTATGAATATCTGATGAAGAGAGAAGTGATTGTTTTATCAGCAGATGGAGTCATTATCGATAATGCCATGTTGCCAGTGGCAGAAAAACCACTGCAGAGAGTCTTTGTGTGGCAGGGCGTGGAGGCAAATGCACAAAAATCTTGTTTGCTCTAGTCGAGTTCCGAGAATCACAGATGAAGACTAGCTGCAGAGGACAACCTCAACAATGGCATCTGCCCTCCAGAACAAGCAAAAAGAGGACAAAGCCCCAGACCATTGATGAGATAATGTAAAAGTATACTATCCATAATAATTGTACTGATCATGGTTTTTCTAAGTTTCTAAGATACTGAATGAAAATATACTACAAGGATTAATGGATATATTTATTTGATTTCAATAACTGCTTCAGGGGAGAGAGATGTTAAGAAACATGTGTATGGTCGAGGTGAGCATTCGAGGATACCTCTAGATGGATACAGCAACTACTATGCTGCTGCATTACTTCTCAGTGAATTGCCAAATGACACATTAAAATTAATTGACTTTTAAGAATTAAGTCAAGAGTAATTTATAAAGGTATTTAAATACAAATACGATGAATTTCTAAATTTTAAAATTACTGACATATATATATATATATATAATATATACATACAATTACATATACTTAGAAAAACCATGAGCAGTATAATTATTATGGATAGTATACTTTCACATTGTCTTACCAATGATCTGGGGCTTTGTCCTCTTTTTGCTTATTCTAGAGGGCAGATGCCAGTGTTGATGTTGTCCTGTGCAGCTAGTCTTCATCTGATATTCTCAGAACTCGACTAGGGCAAACAAGTTTGCACCTACATGGTTGCATTTGCCTCCACGCCCTGCCACACAAAGACACTCTGCAGTGGTTTTTCTGCCACTGGCAACATGGCATTATCGATAATGACTCCATCTACTGATAAAACAATCACTTCTCTCTTCATCAGATATTCATACATGTGTGTATAGTTAAATTTCTGCGGGATATCTGAAAGAGTGTCTGTCCAGTTGTAAAATGCCGGAGAAGTGACCTTCCGTATTCTGTCATCCACATAATGTTGCACAATGTCATAAGCCAAAGTCTGGATCACCGATGTATTTAGAAAGGCTATTGGTCATGAGACATTTCGCTCTGAAACATGCATACAGCTAACATCACATTAACAGAATGCATTTGGAAACTTATAGGTATAATGTATGCAAAAGTATTGTAAGCGTAAGTAACTGCAACAGAAAAGGTTGGAGTCACTGACTCACAGTATTGATTAGTATACAGCCCTGAATAAAATTGTGGGAGGATTAATTGCATAAAAAGGTGAATATGAAGCGTTGTAAGTGTAATGACTACAAACTCCCATTTGAAACCCCATATAAGCAAAATTATTGGTGATATGGCTCCACAAACACACTGACAGACAGAGAACAGTACTGTTTTACAAAATATTTTCCTTAGTTACCTAGATGATATTCTGTAAAAATGTGGTAGAACACACATACCTGAAATGTTTACATAGTTTTACTTTTGCTAACAAAATTCTGGCATGACCATTTACATATTCCTCAATTATCTTGGTACCAAAATGTCAATTGTTTTCCCAGTGATGACATTCTGTCAAGATGTGGACAGATACCGGAAATATTTATAATTTTTTTATGTTGCTCAATTTACAGTGCTATATATTATATATATATATATATATATATATATATATATATATATATATATATTATAAAATAAATGTTCATAAACCAAACAGTACCTACCAAAAAAAGATATTAAAATGACAAATTCTAAATCTCGAAACGCCTATGACTATGTCAAAAATACCGTGCGTGTTATCTGCCCTTGAATAATCTTAAATGACACGGATTTTTGACCTGGCAGAAGATTTCCTAGTTGTGTCATTATGATGCTACATAACAGTGAAATCAATATTATACTAAGCAACACCTTGATTCAATAATTCATTAAAAAATGAATCTACACAGATAATTTCACATGGGCCATATTTATCATCATATCTTGATTTTATTTTTGAAACTGTCGGCTTTTTTTTCTGGCTTTCTCATGATTACGATTGTGGGCCTTTTGAGTTTTGCTTAGCTAGGCTTAGCCTATAAGCTTTGGAACATAATACTACAACTATAATTTAGAAAATTGCCTCAAGCGATACATTTCTATACAATACGGTTCTACACATCAAGTTAATCATATAATAATAACAACGAAGACATATGGAAAATGCAGCTGCACAAAAAAGTCGAAGTTGTAGGCGCTGTCAAACCTGGCGGCATACGCGTGACTTAACAAGTTGCCTTCAACGAGAATTTTGCTGTCAAATAGTATGGCATAACCAGTAATATAATAAGTTGCGGCGCTCTTTGATGACGGATTCACACACTTTGATTATATACCGTGAAGTCTTTTTCACTACATTTTCTTGTTAGGTAGCCAGTTTGTGATATTGCCAGATCTTGCGAGACACCCGAAAAACACAGGCCTTTTAACATGGGATAATGGCGGCACAACAAACTTTTGACGAGTACAAAATGCACAATGCATTGCGCCGGAAGGGCTTCCCCAGATAATGACGTCATAGTGCACAAGGTCCATTGCCTTGGCCCTTCCAACACAACAAGTCTAATTACAGTACAATTAGCGTGTATGATGAAAATGGAATATATATATATATATATATATATATATATATATATATATATATATATATATATATATATATATATATATATATATATACTTACAATTAACGAAACCAGAGCGTTAAAAAAAACGAGAATAGGTAAACAATTTACTATCATATAGGCTATACCGAATTGAGAATATAACTATTGAAAATACAAATAATATTAAGGTAAACCGAAGGACCAAATCTCGTATGAGTCCTCTTGGTATGCATATGCACATGCTTTATTCGTATGTCCAATACTGTCGAAGTCACGTTGTTATACCAACGTTAATGTATTTTATGTGCGCGCCTGTGATCCATCCGTTCATGTCCTGCTTGATGACATTATAGACTCTGCTACTATACAGTAGAGTATATAATAAAAAAGTAAAGGCAAATTCTTATATAGCGCAGTATGCAGTCCTCAGAACCGTTCAAAGCGCTTTACACTTTACTTCCATGACAGACCTGTTCACTCAGACACCATCTCGGCTTCTCTGGGAAGCATCCAGCCATATGCTACAATTAATGCGCGAAGGCTGCTCGTACACATATCCACCACTGTCTATAGCCAGATGCTCATTTATTCAGCTGAGTGAACTGGAGCAATGTAGAGTGAAAAACTTGCCCAAGGTTTTAACACCGCAGCCAGGATTCGAACCCGGGTTCTCGTAGTCGAGAATCCGAAAAGAAGTCATCACAACAAGTCTAATTGCAGTAGAATTATCATGTATGATGAATATATATATATATACATATATATATATATGGGTGTATATGTGTATATATATATATATATATATATATATATATACATATAAATATATATATACATATATATATATATATATATATATATATATATATATATATATATATATATATATATATATAAATCTACTGCAATTAGAATAGACATGTCCTGCTTGATGACATTATAGTCTCTGCTACTCTACAGTAGAGTCTATAATGTCATCACAACAGGGCTACTTGCAGTAGAATTATCATGTATGATGAATATATATATATATATATATATATATGTGTGTGTGTGTGTGTGTGTTTGTGTATGTATATATATAATAATTATATACATATATATATGTGTGTGTGTGTGTGTGTGTGTGTGTGTGTGTGTGTGTGTGTGTGTGTGTGTGTGTGTGTGTGTGTGTGTGTGTGTGTGTGTGTGTGTGTGTGTGTGTGTGTGTGTGTGTGTGTGTGTATGTTCATCATACACGCATTCGGTATAGTCTATAAGATAGTAAATTGTTTACCTATTCTCGTTTTTACCTCTCTGGTTTCGTTAACTTTAAGTCATTTGTATCTAGTAACATACTTTTCTTTTACAACTTGCTAGACATAACACAGTACAATTCCTCTCCAACTGATATCTTTGTGTATTTTAATTCAGACAATGTATCTTTACTAAGATATCAACCAGAGAGATAATTATACTGTTGTGATATGCATTATTTAGACATGTTAAATAAACAGTATTCCACAACACAATTACAGCATTTCAATTTCCCTATTGCTGTCCAGTATTTATCTAAATTACTGTTGACTAATGGAATGTGATGTCTCTGCAGAGATGGAGTGTCCTCAACCTCCGAATGTCATCAACACGACGTGGCATGAGGACAAGAAGTCTCTCCGTCAACGACGTGTCATCTACCAGTGTCTGCCGCGGTACCGACTCGTGTCCGGGCGGCTATGGAAGGTGTGTGGGCCGCGGGGAAATTGGACGGGAGAGGACGCCATCTGTGAAGGTGGGAACGTAATACTGCAGGTTGACGTGTTGTTCTCCTCTTATCGTCCTTGTCTTCAGGGGTGAGGTTGGCCAAAGTAAAAAGAGGAAAGAAAAGACGAAGAAAATATGATAGTAACCATTACTGTCATATTTTCTTCGTGTTTTTTTTCCTCTTTTAACTTTTCTCTCGCTGCATTTTAACTAGATTTAACCAGATTAAAAAGATTGCCACCTAGAGAATCAACTCTAGATGGCAGGTGGACAAGGAAGCCCTTTGGCTTATCGAGAGTCCAACCTATCTATCTAAGTATACCCTGCCCGTCTTAGGTATATGTCGATTTTATTTTTAAACACATTAACACTGTTAGCACCTACACAATCAGCTGATAATCTGTTCAATTCATTTACTGTTCTTTGTGAAAATAACACAATTCTAATATCTAGTCTACACTGCTTATTTGCTAATGTAACTCCATGTCCTCTAGTCCTTCTCTCTTCCTTGAGCGTGAAACAAATATTTCTGTCAATATTTTCATGCCCATTCAATATTTAAACACCTCAATCTGATCTCCTCTCTATCTTCTGGTTTCTAGTGTTGTTAAACCACATTCTCTTAGACGCATTTCATAACTAATATTCCTGAGTTTTTGTATCATTTTGGTTGATCTCCTTTGTACTATTTCTAGTATATCAATATCCTTCTTGCGATATGGCCTCCATGCCTGTATGCAATATTCTAGATGAGGCCAAACTATTGTTTTATACAGCAGTATTATTAGTTCTTTTTCTTTGTACACTCTGTTTCTACTAATTAATCCAAGACTGTATCAGTAGTATCCAACTCCTTCTCTTTTTTGCTGTCTTTCTCCATTCTCCTCCCGCTCTTTCCAGATCTCTCTTAACGCAATCCTCCAATCGCACCCCCGTTATCTCTCGCCTCCCTTTTCCTCCAAATCCTAGGCATCTAATCTCGGTCAATTTTTCATCTCCCGTTCTTTCCACATGTCCGGCCCATTTCAACCTACTCCTCACCAGTTTCGTCTTAAAATTTCCTTCACTCCAACCTCCACTCTCAGTTCGTCCATTCTTTTCTTATCCGCTCACTTCACTCCCTCGAATCTTATCCAGTTATCATTCAAAATAGAAACACATTCTGTTTTCTTATCAGTTGTCATAAAATAAAGCCGGTTGTGTTGCTTTTGTTAATATGCATGTGGGGCTGTCGTCGATTATTATGGGGGCATTATCAACAATTGACAACGTAATATGTCTACTAGATATTGGGAGCTGCGAAAGCGTATTATCGCTTGTTAGGAATCAAAGCAATACAATTTTGTACCGAAACTTAGTTTAGAAAAATAGTTTTACTACACCTATACTTTATATGGTCGGCTGATGAGGATCAAGTAATTTGGTTTATGCACCTAGCGATGCAGACATCTATACCACCTGTACTTAATTTACTGACTTTTTAATGAGATATTGACGTACGATATTATTAACTAAAGTTACATAAGGAATATTAACAAATATATAATACGATATTATAAAGGTTAGCGACGAAAAACACCAAATATATCCATTTCGTGAACAGGTTGTTTGACTGGCACTTATGATAACATGTTATTGATATAAATTTAATTACAGAAGGAGTGTTGTTAAATGTAAAATGCCACATTGTAAATGTTCATGATGAAATTACACAACGTATTCTAGTGGTAAGCCATATTGTCAATGTTCACGATGAAACTACACAACGTATTCTAGTGGTAAGCCATATTGTCAATGTTCACGATGAAACTACACAACGTATTCTAGTGGTAAGCCATATTGTCAATGTTCACGATGAAACTACAAAACGTATTCTAGTGCTAAACCACATTGCCAACGTTCACGATGAAACTACACAACGTATTCTAGTGCTAAGCCACATTGTTAATGTTCGCGGTAAAACCAGAGCACGCATATTAGTGTTATACCATATTGTAAATGTTCACGATGAAACTCCAAAATGTAGTCACGTTGTGAGCCGTCATGTTATGTGTTGACGTCCAACGCTGAAGATACATTTCTCTATTTGACTATTACCTTCGATCATCTGGAATATTTTCTATGTTTAGAAAGTGTTTACATTTAAAGACACGTAATTTTATTATACACTTTAATTAATTCAAAGTTTTGATATGGTGGATATCGTTTGAGAATTTCTTTTTTAGTGTTATAAAAAATTAATAATTTGCATACAAAGTTGTAGAATAGTACGATAGTACGTCTTAAAACCAGTGTTTATAATTTGTTTTATATTAATTTGTATAATTGACATACCTTGTTTAGTATGGTATTTAAATATATATATATATATATATATATATATATATATATATATATATATATTATAATAATAATAATAATAACAACAATACGTTTTTACCCTTGCGCTAATACCAGCATAGCGGATCGACGCACTGAGCAAGATGTAATACATGTATATTATAAAATAGATACACTACCACTACATAACTATACAAAATAATATTATATATATATATCATGTATATATTATGTATATATATACATATATATATATATATATATATATATATATATATATATATATATATTATTTTGTATAATTATCTAGTGCATCTATGTTAAAATATGCATGTATTGCATCGCTTGCTCAGCGCGTCGAACCGCTATGCTGGAATTAGCGCAAGAATAAACACGTATTGTTACATATTATATATATATATATATATATATATATATATATATATGTATATATGTATATATATATATATATATATATATATATATATATATGTATATATACATATATACATATATATATATACATACATACATATATATACATATATATATATATATATTATATATATATACATATATATATATATATATATATATATATATATATATATATAATTATATATATATATATATATATATATATATATATATATGTATATATATATATAACAATACGTTTTTATTCTTGCGCTAATTAATTCCAGCATAGAGGCTCGACGCAATGAGCTATATATATAAATAAATAAATATATATATATATATATATATATATATATATATATATATATATATATATATATATATATACATACATATATATATATATATATATATATATATATATATATATATATATATATATATATATATATATTATCACTCAGCCACCGGGGAGGAAGTGAGCATATTTGTGCCTGAGGATGAACCGAAGACGGAGACTGAGAAGTTGATGGCGTCGATTGGGTTCATGAAGGCGGACAAGCGGTCACCGAATATCGCGATGGGGGCCATCGGTATCGTGATGCTGGTTCTACCGGTGCTTGTCATCATTGCTGCCGACTTCAACACACTGAGACGTCATCTTAGGATGATGATGAGGAACCTACGGTCTGGACACACACGGGTCAGTGAGAGGGGAGCGAAGGTGTCGCCCTTGTAGGGGCAGTGCTAGTCTCGCTTAACCGACTGTCAGTCGGCTGCAGAACTACGCCGAGAAGACAGTCTGGTTACTTATTCGGCTTTTGTTTGTTTATTCGCGTGATCTATGCAATGCTGCCACCTCACGGACACTGGTTAATCCTGCCGTAATTTCTATTTTTCTAAACAACTGAAAATTTGTATTTCTATTTATTTTGTGTTAATATCAGTTTATTTTGGAATAGTTTTTATAATACGGCATTATTTGATAAAAAGGTATCTTTATTTAATGTGTATGCTATCCGTGTGGGGCTAGACAATGCTGCCACCTCACGGATACTGGTTAATCCTGCCGTAATTCTTATTTTATAAACAACTATCAATTTGAATTTTTACTTTTAAATGTTGGTTCCGTGTTGATACGGGTTCCATTGTGCTGAATCCGCTGCTTCTATGGACGACTGTTGATGTGAGATCGATGAAGCCATGTGGAGGAACACCGTTAGGTGTGAAGAGTATTACACAAACAGATATAACAGAATACCTATGTTTCGTCAATTATCTTTAATGTGCCCGTACCTCAGTGGGTTGTTGACAATACTAATCGATAAATACATTGACTATGGATTGTATTATTGTAATCAGTAGTTCAATTTGTTTTTGTACTCACACTGTACTTACGCATTTGTTGTTGTACTCAGACTGTACTTTACGCATTTGTTGTTGTGCTCAGACTGTAGCTTACACATTTGGTGTTGTATTCAGACTGTAGCTTACGCATTTGTTGTTGTACTCAGACTGTACGTTACGAACTTGTTGTTGTATTTAGGTTGTACCTTACGTCTTTGTTGTTTTACTCAGACTGTAACTTACGCATTTGTTTTTGCATTCAGACTGTACCTTGCGCATTTGTTGTTATACTCAGAATGTAACTTGCGCATTTGTTGTTGTATTCAGACTGTATCTTATGCATATGTTGTTGTACACAGACTTTAGCTTATGCATTTGTTGTTGTATTCAGAATGTAATTTACGCATTTGTTGTTGTATTCAGACTGAATCTTATGCATTTGTTGTTGTACTCTGACTGTACCTTACGCATTTGTTGTTGTATTCAGACTGTAACTTAAGGATTTGGTGTTGTATTCAGACTGTAATTTACGCATTTGTTGTTGTACTCACACTGTATCTTAGGCATTTGTTACTGTATTCAGGCTGTAACTTACGCATTTATGGTTGTATTCAGACTGTAACTTACGCATTTGTTGTTGCACTCAGACTGTACCTTAGGCATTTGTTGTTGTATTCAGGCTGTACCTTACGCATTTGTTGTTGTATTCAGGCTGTACCTTAGGCATTTGTTGTTGTATTCAGGCTGTACCTTACGCATTTATTGTTGTATTCAGGCTGTACCTTAGGCATTTGTTGTTGTATTCAGGCTGTACCTTACGGGTGACATCGAGCCGAGTAGGGAGGCTACTCTGAGGCATGAATCTGTGTCTTTCCAACAAGATTGACTTTGGGTGGTATTTTAAAAGGTATTGCAACCTTATTTTTAACTTAGTAGTTGTAAAAGATTATGAATCAGCACTTGTAATATCGTGATGTGATATTTTGTTTGATATAGATATGTTGTGCTTATAGATGTGTTTGCATAAAAATGTCACACGTGTTGAGTTAAGACACAACCCAGAGAAGTTCGTCGAAATGCGTTGGAAAGAAATCGTTGACAATAAAAACTCAACACCAGTCATATGTCGGATCATGACAGTGACCACATTTACTGGTGACGTTAGTTAGAACACATGTTGTCTATAAAGTCACAGTATGTGGAGCTATGATTGCTGCGAAGAAGGAATATAAAGTGGCGTATTGTGTTACTCGAGAAACGTTTGATGTAGGTTTATGGCAGCCGGTTAGCATTGCTGGGGTTTTGTGTTCCAAATAAAATGTGTGCACGCACAAATCTGCGTTGATAACTTTCTGCCAGGTTTTACATTCACACAACGTCACAACGCAGAGTACAGATGGATTACTATGAAATAGGCCACAGTACTACATCTAAACATAGCGACACGCCCAAATACGACGTTCATTCATTCATTCATGCATTCCTTCATGCATTCATCCATCCATTCATTCTTCCATTCGTTCATTCACTCATTCATCCATTCATCCATTCACCCATTCATTCATTCATTCATTCATTCATTCATTCATTCATTCATTCATTCACTCACTCACTCACTCACTCACTCACCACACATTACAACGGTATTCCAAGTATATTACTAGGGTAACTATAGGGTAATATACTTGGAATACCGTTGTAATGTGTGGTTTACCGGGTAATTTCACCATTGTTTAACCGTTTCTAAATACCATGCTATTGTACAATCGTAGTGTACCATGACTTGTCATACTATCACGTATACCATGGATTATCTATTGTGTAAATACTCCAATAAAGTACCTTCGAATCAGTTATCCACTTTTACATTCACTTTGCATAAATGAGATGTATAATCCACGAAGCTGTACTTTGCGGCGGATCCAGTTCAAGTTCATTACATGATAATCATAGAATATATTGCCAAATTATTAAATATATCTTACCAAGAAAAAATACGTTTTTCTACTCTGAGTAAAAGTATGTTATAGTATAGTATTATATGTCTGGGAGTGTGGACCGCCTTGGCACGTATTGAAGTTACTGTGTGTGAATCCTCCTCACTGATTCGCTGGCAGTACAGTTCTCGTGACACGAGCGCCACCTGTCGGAGCTGCCCAGCACAACGCGGTCCATTTCTGTCGTCGCGTCCTTTCTGCTTGTGCCGCTCATTCGCATCTTCGCCTCGTGCATCCTGCGCGCGCCGATTCGCTCCATCGCGCGCACCACGTGACCGCTCCGCTGCGCGAAGCTCTCGCGCCACGTCTCGTGCTCCGTGCGCCGGCGAGACAAATCGTCTCTCATCGCCTGCAATTATATGCGACTGACGTAAATTATGTTTATTATCTCACCAAGTGGTGAAGTATGATTGGCCAGTTCAGATTGGCTATCGCTTACCAACAGGTTTTGTCATAATCTGCGGTAATTAAAATATCAAGGATATCAGCATAATCTCTGTGTGAAATTTATCACCCCACAAAAAAAATCACTTAACATTTCTTCAGTTTCGATTAAAAAGGCTATAAAATCAACATCGAACATAATATTGACAAACTAAAAGTTGTTTCTAGAAGAGAATTCATGTGGGTATTATAAATAATTAATAGTATTGCTTTGATAATAATTTTAATATAAAGCACACCATGAAACTCTATTGAATGAGAGTAGTAGCACATTATTAAACAATTTTCGACAACATTTTAAGGGGCATGACTTTCAGAGGGTATGTACAGGGGGGTTATGATCATAAAACCGGTCCAAAAAAAAATCGTACTCTTGCAAACCATGTCCATGTTTTCAAGGGGGTATTCCATTAAAGAAACGAAATTTGCAAAATAATACCACCCCCTACCTGCAAGCGCTCGACAGACGCTGGTTGTTCGTCGACTTCCGTCGTCGTCTCGCACAAGTCCCAGACAACGGCCAACTGGTCGTCGACCGACCCGCCAGGGGCACTGCTTGTACTTGCCCTACTCGACACGCTGCACGGCGACCGTCGGTCACGTGCAATGGGCGCACGACCACCACGCCGCCTGGTGTCCGTCGACGCCGTCGACGCCGACTTCCGGTTGAGCTTCGGTGACGCAGTCTTCGTCGATGTCGACGATTTAGCGGCTGATGTTTTCCTGCTGGAGGCGCTGCCGGCCCTGGAGGCGCTGCCGGCCGGGCTACGCTGTCGACCGCGGTCACTGACCGGGGAACTCAACGACTTAGACATTGTCTGAAACACACGAGAATAGCGGCATTAGGTTGAATTGATACTGGAAATATCAGTCATATAGCTAGACCCACCGTCCGTCCGTCCGTCCGTCCGTCCGTCCGTCCGTCCGTCCGTCCGTCCGTCCGTCCGTCCGTCCGTCCGTCCGTCCGTCCGTCCGTCCGTCCGTCCGTCCGTCCGTCCGTCCGTCCGTCCGTCCGTCCGTCCGTCCGTCCGTCCGTCCGTCCGTCCGTCCGTCCGTCCGTCCGTCCGTCCGTCCGTCCGTCCGTCCGTCCGTCCGTCCGTCCGTCCGTCCGTCCGTCCGTCCGTCCGTCCGTCCGTCCGTCCGTCCGTCCGTCCGTCCGTCCGTCCGTCCGTCCGTCCGTCCGTCCGTCCGTCCGTCCGTCCGTCCGTCCGTCCGTCCGTCCGTCGGTCCGTCCGTCCGTCCGTCCGTCCGTCCGTCCGTCCGTCCGTCCGTCCGTCGGTCCGTCCGTCCGTCCGTCCGTCCTCCCGTGCCCGCTACCCTATGTTAAATTTACCTTTAAAGGTGACATGAACATGCTAGCTTAAAGGCTGTGGTTAATAGAGTATATATAACATAATATAACCGTGTAGTATGAATAATTGAAAACAAATATTTTTTCTAAAATCATGCAAATAAGAATACTTCCTCACACACCGCCTATGAAATTTTGCCTTCGGGTGTTTCCGTGAGTGTGACGTCATATGTACCATAGACGCTAGCAGCAGGTTGAGGATTTCAATGGTATTCTTGGTGTATGGTGTCTTGCGGTGTTCTTCTTCGTCGAATAAAACATGGTATTCTGCGTGGCTTTTGGATGTAGCAACGGGGATAATGCCGGAAAGAGTTTCTTTATTTTTCCGTCGATAGAGAAAGAGCCAAGGCGACGAAGGCAGTGGATCAAACAAGTCGGTCGAGTCAACTGGACACGGACTCACTCGGTGTTCTCGCTTACGCCAAGATTATTTAGACAGTTCGTGTTTCGTCACAGATCCAGCTGCTTACCAGTCTGTGTGTTTTAAGCCAAGTCGACAACGTTTGAAGAAATCAACACTAACATGCCCAATAATCCCAACCATTTTTAAGCGAATCCGGGAGATAGAAACGAAGGAAAGGCGAAGCTTGCCTTTCCAGAAACAGCGGAACTTGGAGATAAGGCGTTCCGATTCTAACTCAAGTCAATTGGTGGCAAGAATATATATCATATGTTGGCAAATATAAGGTTATAATGGCACAATTGAGGTTGGTCCAAATTCTGCGCAAGTGCCCTATTTACGAATGGTTGTTATAATGTCCAACTGAAAAATCAGTTTATTATTTAATTTTTAGGAAGCGCATGTTTGTCGATGATTAGCCTCAGGTCAAGGACCATTTCATGTTAATGTCGTCGTTCGATTCAACCATCATTGAAGAGTTTATTGTAACTTTAATATTTGATATCTACAAACGCATTATATATTATTAGGGCTTGATAATCAAATTGAGTATTTCTATTTATTAGTATTAAGTTCACTTGTATACTGGTATTCCAAGACATCCAGGCATAACCAGTCCAAACACATTTGCTTACAGACATCGTCACAATTGCATTGACACTTTTAGTGATCGACAGACGACACATTTCATCTAAACTCCAAGCCTAAAAGTGTTTTCTGCGTCGTTACGTTTGCCTGGCTGACCTAGACGTGAAACCCAACAGTAATAGAATAATCAACCACAGGATTATTGTCACTGAATAGAAGAAATAAAGTCTGAAGTTTATGCATTACCATAGCGAAATTCCATGGCAATACGATACCGTTGGTATCAATAAAACTATTATTACTTTTCTGTCTTTGAAAATGTAATATTCCTATCACACCAATTAATACAGTCATAAATGCGCATACAATATACCACCAACCATCCTGGTGTTTCATCGACACTATCCACTTCGATATTTTGTTCCTCCGTAGAAATGTTTAGGTCTTCGTACAGTAGTCCACCGACGGCAGCGGCCCCTGATAACTCACCCTCTCCGTTTCTCAATGTCGCTTTCCTGCTTGTTTTTTGTGTGACTACTGAAGCCAACGGGTATGCAGGTATGCAGGTGTTGCAGTACCCCAGGTACTGCAACAACTCAGGGAGTTTGACGCCCCTGCCATGCAAAGTTGTAAACCACTGCCTTGTGGTACAGGTTCTTGTCAGAACCGAAGGCTAAGGGAGCAAACCCTAAACAGAAAACCATGTCACTGTGGCAGCATCTAGGGCGGTTGATGTATGGAACTCCCAACATCTCTCGACCAGCCACTGCAGGGACAAATAGTTTGCGCCTGTCTTGACATGTTCTTGCCGGTGTGAGACCTCTATTTGTTCCCCGAGAGAGTGTCGCTAGTAACTTGCAAAAGCAAGCGGCACTTCAACACTTTTTGCAAGCAGCTTCCATGAAATGTACAACTGTATGAAACTCCATACCGGATCGGCCGTCGCCCGGGTTACCAAGGACCGCGCTGCTCGACCTCATCTTCCGTCGACAGTGGAAAATCAGCTAGGAAGAAGAAGACAAAGAAGACAACTACTGACAATTGGACAATGGAACGTCAGGACTCTCCTCGACCGAGATGGAGCTAACCGACCAGAAAGACGTACGGCACTAGTCGCAATGGAACTTGCCAAATACAACATCGACATCGCCGCCCTATGTGAAACAAGGCTCTCAGAGTCTGGTAGTCTCGACGACTTGGAATACTCTTTCTTCTGGAGTGGCAAACCGGAAGGAGAAAGAAGGGAGGCAGGAGTGGGCTTTGCTATCAAGAAGGATATCGTCACAAAGCTGACAGAAATGCCACGGCCAGTAAGTGACAGAATCATGACGATGAGACTACCTCTGAGCAAGGACAACTTTGCTACAATTATCAGCGTGTACGCTCCAACAATGACAAACCCAGATGAAAACAAGGAGGCCTTCTACAACCAGCTGGCAAGTGTGCTCAGTGGCATCCCTCGTACAGATAAGCTACTGCTGATAGGAGACTTCAATGCGAGGATAGGAAGAGAAAATGACAAGTGGCCCTTGGTCATGGGCAAACATGGGATTGGGAAATGCAACTCCAATGGCGAGCTTCTACTGGCTCTGTGCTCTGAGTTCGAACTGATAGTGACGAACACCATGTTCAAGCAGAAGGATGAACGCAAGACCACCTGGATGCATCCTCGTTCGAAACATTGGCATATGATCGACTTCATCATCACGAGGTGTCGGGATAAGATGGACATCCACAGTACCCGAGTCATGCGTGGAGCAAACTGCTGGACTGATCACCAGATGCTGAGGTCAAAAGTGGCTTTCAGAATACGACAAAAGCACAACAGGCAAGGGACAAGTAAGCCGACCAAGCTGAACATTGCAAAACTAAGTACCACCAGCCATAGGGAGAGTTTTGAGCAGGAGATAGACAGTGCTCTCGCCCAATGGGAGGAGAAGGAAAACTCAACACCAGATGAGGAATGGGCTGCTCTGTAGCAGGTCGTGTACAACACAGCCAAGACATATCTTGGCAAGCCAGACAGAAAAGACCAGGACTGGTTCGACCCCAACGACCAGGAGCTACAGACTCTTATGAACAGAAGAGACCATGCCCACCAGAGAGTGTTGCAAACCAGGAGCACCAGGTCCACCACTGCAGCATACAAAGATGCCTGCAGATTGCTACAAAAACACACGCGTGCACTGAAGTCAGACTGGTGGGAAAGGAAGGCAGTGGAGCTGCAGAGAGCTGCTGACAGTAACAACATGAAGGGCTTCTACAATGGGCTGAAGGAAGTGTGGGGTCCCAAAAAGAAGGGATCTGTTCAACTGAAATCATCAGATGGAATGGAGACCTTCTCTGACAGCAAGAGAGTTGTGGCAAGATGGAGTGAACACTTCCAGAAGCTACTCAACGTCCCTGGCGACATAGATCACGAAGCTCTGGACAACATCCCGCAGCGCATTATCAAGACAAGCCTCGATGAGATTCCAACTATGGATGAGATGGCTAGAGCAATCGCCGGCCTGAAAGATGGCAAAGCACCTGGAGGAGATGGAATTCCTGCAGAAGTATGGAAGCACGGAGGAGAAAATCTGTTCAGCAGACTGCACCAACTAATCACCAATGCCTGGGAGGTGGGTTCTGTACCACAAGCATGGAAGGATGCAAGCATTGTAACCATCTACAAGAAAGGTGATCGAACAGACTGTGGGAACTATAGAGGAATCTCTCTTCTTTCCATAGCGGGCAAGATCTTCGCGAGGATCCTCCTCAACAGACTATCTACTCACATAACACCAGAGGTAGTTCCGGAGACACAATGTGGCTTCAGAGGTAACCGGAGCACCGTGGATATGATATTTTGTCTCCGACAACTACAAGAAAAGTGCATTGAACAGGACCGACCACTGTACATGGTATTTGTCGACTTCAGCAAGGCGTTTGATACAGTTGGGAGGACCGGGCTATGGCAGCTACTGAGGAAGTATGGCTGCCCAGAGAAGTTCACAACAATGATCGAGGCACTACATACTGGAATGATGGCAAAAGTTAGTGTTGAAGGAGAAGTCTCGGAATCGTTCAGTGTCACAAATGGGGTCAAGCAAGGTTGTGTACTGGCCCCCACGCTCTTCTCCATCTTCCTATCAGCAATGCTCGACGAGGCTTTCCGAGACATGGGGGATGGCATCTACATACAGTCCAGACAGAACGCTGACCTATTCAACGTCGCACACTTCAGAGCAAAGACCAAGACTACTCGGATACTGATGAGAGAGCTGCTATTCGCAGATGACAGTGCACTGGTTGCACACTCTGCTGAAGAGATGCAGAAAATAGTGGATGCTTTCTCCGATGCGTCAAAGAAGTTCGGCCTGAAGATTAACATCAAGAAGACCGAGGTGCTGTACCAATCCAACTCTACAAGAACCCGAGAGGAGGATATCATGGTTGATGGAAACAAGCTGAACTCTGTTGTAGAATTCACCTACCTCGGAAGCACTATATCAAGTGACGGATGCATTGACGATGAAATACAGAGGAGGATGGCCAAGGCTAGTGCATCTTTCGGCCGACTACGCCAGAGACTCTGGAACAACCACCATGTGTCCATGCGGGTTAAAGGCAAGATATACCGTGCAATTGTGCTGTCCACCCTCCTATACGGAGCTGAGGCCTGGACAGTGTACAGACGACAGGTTAAAAAGCTACATGCCTTCATGATGCGACATCTGCGTTCGATCATGAGGATAACCTGGATGGACAAAGTGACAAACAAGGAAATACTAGAACGAACAGGGCTGCCATCTATGGAAGATCTTCTGATCAGAAAGAATCTCCGGTGGACTGGACACCTCATGAGGATGTCACCAGACAGGCTACCGAAGCAGGTTCTCTACTCTCAACTGTCTTCTGGTGAGAGAAAGAGAGGGCGCCCTCGTCTCCGGTTCAAAGATACCATCAAGAGAAACCTAAAGATGAGAGACATAAAGATCGACTCATGGACATCACTCTCACAGCAGAGAGACAAATGGAGAGCAAGAGTCAAGTGATGGAAGCAGTCTTTGTCGCTTCGCGACCGACAGCACGATGATGACTGAAGCCAATGATTCACCACTGTATGCTTTCACCGACCAACAAGTTCTTACAGTAGCCGCATAACTGTCCAAATCTGACTTGCCAGATTCTAACTCAATGTCGTCCATGTTGCCAGTGATATGGCTAAATTTTCTATGGTACATATTACGTCATCAGTTCTTTCCAAGCGGCAGCCACTGACACTATTCACTTCGGGATTTCACTCGGAAATCGATCAGATGGGCTGATATTTAGGCGGTAAACTGCGTGTATATATAAACTACAAAAGTTGTCAGGGATTAAACTTGTATAAATAGCATCGTATTAGTATGTTATTTACTTGGTTTAATTATAATTTTTATGTTCATTTCACCTTTAAGAACAAAACTGTGTGTAAATGACCACCACTACCTGTGAATACTTGAAGGACGCATGAGTATAATAACGTAAAGTAGACGTGTAGAGCCGACACGATTTGTAGTAATGGAGAGTTTAAAAATAATTAGCTGTGTAATCGGAAACCCGCTTAAATTACTTTTTATAGGGCGCCGTGACACAAACCCTACAATGTTTGAGAGAATGCGGACACGGAATCTCGAGCAACCTTGTGCACTTTGCATATGTAAACTCACCCTTCCGTCGTTGATCGAATTCAGTGAGCTGTGTGGACGAGTACCTGGCTGTAGACTGTGGGTGTATATTTTATATATGAACAATCTTCGCGCAGTAACTGTACAGTTGGTGAAAACTTTGATAGAAGCTGCGAACGTGTTTGCCCGAAAATGTTGGTGTGGGAGTGAAGCGTAAATCACCACAAGCAATCCCAGTGATTGCGTACTGGGTTATGTGGGACAAGAACAGCTGATACTGATACTGGAAATATCTGACAGTCATACAGGTAGACCCGCCCTCCCTCCCTCCCGCCCGCCCGCCCGCCCGCCCGCCCGCCCGCCCGCCCGCCCGCCCGCCCGCCCGCCCGCCCGCCCGCCCGCCCGCCCGCCCGCCCGCCCGCCCGCCCGCCCGCCCGCCCGCCCGCCCGCCCGCTCGCTCGCCCGTCCCAGAGTCTTTTTTTAATATGAAAATAAACAGTTATGATGAGGTGCATCTTAAAAAAGTGAAGAATGTATAAATGTTATCATCCGTCCGTCCGGGACATTTCGGCGTTAGTTAATGAGTCCACCTTCTTCGGTGATGTACTTTAACGCCTTCTCTTGACCTAGTTTTCGTCCAAGATGGGCGTGTTATACCCGAATCTGGGTGACAGGCATTGTCCGCGCGAGAGCTTTGTAGTCTGTAGATCACCCAATTATCTATCATAATTATGATATCGTGCAAAACAACGCGGACAATGTTCATTGTGTGAACATTGTTCCGTCCGTTGTTCTGCGCGAAGACCAAACTACTTGGATGATCTTCGAATGTACCTGCCTAAAATGGTTCCCTGAATTGAGCCGATGATTTTGAAAAATGTTAACTCGTCCCTTTGTGGTTTTATTTTTAACATATATCTAGCGTGCATTTTTAATTCATTAAAACATTGCGCTACCTCTTAATTCGTCGTAGATGTTTGTGTTTATTGGGTGAGATGCGCTAATGAAAAGAAAGAAACGTACGAGGGGAGAAATATACTTGGAACCGCTACTTTATAGATATACGCGTGTCGTTATAGCGCTTACATTTTTTATAAACGTTCCGATCGACGTTTCTGCGCATGCGCAATAAATGTAAAATCATCAATGTGCAGCGAAAGGACAAAGCATTTGTGGCATAAATAGCACGGCTTGTTCGTTAGGATGTATATAACCTCTCAGCGAAGTTATTTGTTGCAAATTAACACGCGACAAACAGTTTTGAGGCATATTTTGATTGTAAGCGCAAATCACGTGACTGTAGTGTGCCATAATCCGTGAAAGTGATTGATAAAAGAAACCGTAATATTTTATTGCATTGAACGATATTTTAAGAAACTCTTCACAGTAATCATCACAAGAGAGTAAACAAACAGCCCGTGGCATTTATACCGAAAATCCTTTGTCGTTTCGCTGGACATTGATGATTTTACATTTATTGCGCATGTGCAGAAACGTCAATCGGAACGTTTTTAACGACCGGAAAAATGTAAGCGCTACATCGCTACTGCCGTGCCTCTCGGTGGCCGAAGAAACGACACGTCGACTCGTTCTTCCGCCATGTTGCTGAGGTGTGCAATCGACTGGATCGATCGCATATTCATGATGATCGATCGGCGTCATTAATGCATCAGCGCATCCGTCGCTGTTTACACAAGACTTTGTAGTCACGAACCGCAACATTATAACGCTTGAATCAATAACCACTACAATTAGCACGGAAGTCGGGGGTTCGTCTTGGTCTTGTGGCTATGCACGTTGGAAAGTATGTCCTATGATAGGTGTCTACGTCAAGTTCATCATCAGTTGCATTTGCCTACAGGAGAGCGAATATATTCTATTCCGTGTGAAGACCACACAGATTTGTCAACTTGATGTCTATGTTCTTCTAAAAGCTGTGTTGTTAAATTAGGCCTCGTACTTATGTAACATTATTAGAGAGAGGGGGGAGGGAGGGAGGGAGGGAGGGAGGGAGGGAGGGGGGAGGGGGAGGGGGAGGGGGAGGGAGGGAGGGAGGGAGGGAGGGAGGGAGGGAGGGAGGGAGGGAGGGAGGGAGGGAGGGAGGGAGGGGAGGGGGAGGGAGGGAGGGAGGGAGGGAGGGAGGGAGGGAGGGAGGGAGGGAGGGAGGGAGGGAGGGAGGGAGGGAGGGAGGGAGGGAGGGAGGGAGGGAGGGAGGGAGGGGGATGGGGGATGGGGGAGGGGGAGGGGGAGGGGGAGGGGGAGGGGGAGGGGGGAGGGGAGGGGGGAGGGGGGAGGGGGGAGGGGGGAGGGAGGGAGGGAGGGAGGGAGGGAGGGCGGGCGGGCGGGCCGGCGGGCGGGCGGGCGGGCGGGCGGGCGGGCGGGCGGGCGGGCGGGCGGGCGGGCGGGCGGACTGACAGACAGACAGACAGACAGGCAGTCACAGAGACGGACACATGTTAGTCAGTTAACGGAACAGTACTTGGCGTTGACAAAAACTAACAGTAGAAAAAGAGACGACTGCCAAATCAAGAGCCACCGAGACAATGATCTATATCGTGAAGGTCGCCTATACGTGATTCCCTGCCATGGACCCTACACTCACCGCAATAACAAGTTCCTCGAAACCAAAGCGCACAGCAAACTCGTGTCGAGTCACGGTCCGTCTGTATAGCATGTGTCGTCGAATGCATTACCGCCACTGAACAACGAGTCTCTGCAAATGATTACCGATGGGTGTTTGCATACTGATATGTCAGTCAGCCGGCGCCGAGAGCGCCACTAGCGGCTCGTGACCGAACCATTACTGATAGGCAGCATTAACCTCGGTTTCCCTGGCTCCGTGAGGTGGCAGCACTTTTAAGCCCCTCAACTCCGCCTGGGGAAAGAGTGGGTATGCATTTTCGACCCGCCTGGGCGGCCTTACCCCAGGTTAGGGTAGAGACGCTGATTGGCTCTCAGGCCAACTATGAAATAAAAATTTAAATAACAATATACTTTTACAAGATAATGATATCATCTGAAAGTATTCAACATTGAACTTATATTAACATAAAAGTAAGTAAAAACTCAAATTTACAGTTGTCTATAAAATAAGAATTACGGCAGGATTAACCAGTATCCGTGAGGTGGCAACATCGTCTAGCCCCACACGGATAGCATACAAATTAAATAAGGACACCTTTTTATCAAATAATGCTGTATTATAAAAACTATTCAAAATTAAACTTATACTAACACAAATTATATAGAAATACTATTCAAATCTACGGCAGGATTAACCGTGAGGTGGCAGCATTGTATAGATCACGCGGATAAATAGTCAAAAGCCGACATACTGACCAGACTGTCTTCTCGGCGTAGTTCCGCAGCCGACCGACAGTCGGTTAAGCGATACTAAGGCAGCATCGGAAAACCGCTAAAGGTGCTTTATGGTGCGTTCCAGCGGGCTCGTTTGTGTGATAAATACGGCTCGTTGAACTTGACAGTTCAATAGCAGCCCATGTTTACCATTCGCATATAAAATACCGTTCTGCAGAACAAAGTGCAGAAAATTATGTTTGGCCTATGTCGGACCAAAAATATGGAACACCCTTATCTTAGACAACAGTCTACAATAATCTGCAACTTTACAGATCTTTAAAAAAAAACTGTCAAATATCTGCTTATGAAAAATCAGTAATATGTTGTTTCTGTTCTGAATGTACTGTTATTATACGTTGCTTTTCTATAATTACATTAAACATTTATTTAAATACAATTTTACTTGTTACACACGTGCATCGATGTATTTAATTTTGTGGTACACAAGTAATTCACTATTTCACTACACTGTATTTTAATTAACAAGTTGCACTATTATGATGTTGCTGTATAGGTTTTTGTTTTTATGTTCAGAAATTATAATTGTTTCGTAATTGTTCTAGGACTTGATGAGTTCAAATCAAACAAACCTTTCATAGGATAGAACATTCATAGGTTCACTATTGAACACATGTGACTTAACACAAGTTCATAAATGTATCACTGTGCGATAAACTCAGACATGCCACATGACACGGATTACCCGTATCCGATACGGATTTTGGCGGTTTTTTTAAGTGATACGGCCGTACTCCGTTTTGATACGGATTTTAACCAAATTTATGGAGAAATTGTTTTTAACCACATTATGCTTTGTATGCGTCACAAGACTATACTGCATAATGGAATAATTGTTTACTGTTCGTGACTAAGAAAATCGTTTCGATACGAACGAACTAAACCACCGATTAGTTTATTATGGCGCGTAATAGATGGCGTGCTGGTAAATGTTAGTTCTGAAAACTGCTGCAGGTGGGTCAACGGATGGGAACGGGGCGCGTGGCAGGCGCGTGACGATTATAAAAAGCAGTACAGGAAATGGAGCTCGACGCCGAGTTTAATGAAATCGCCTGCATTTCTTATATCAAAAAGTTGACCCTTGCCAATGAAACTTCGATATACGCGGGAACTGCTGAAATAAATTATCATTATTTGATGACACTATCTGTTTTGCGGTACTCAGTTTAAGCGTGTTTGAAGTGGAGTAAAACTTCGGGAATCTTCCAGTTAACTGGCCCCAATAATCGAAAAAACCGTGGGAAAACCGTTTTGAAAAGGCTTTAATATAGGCTAGTTACTGGAAGATCTAATTAATGATACGGATTGATACGGATTCTTTCCAAATTTTAGGTCAAAAATACGGATTGCCATCCCAAAAATGTGGCATGTCTGGATAAAGGTCGGGTGCCTTGAGACGTCTGTTCCTCGCAATGGATTTCTCTGAAAGTATAATGCAACTGTTTTTTCTCCTAACCTCAACCTTTTATCCCGCATACGTTA
>OZ024867.1:23129519-23189519 GCA_964017155.1 Oasisia sp. SBJ-2009 | reverse complement strand
TACATTTAGAATGTGTTTGTTTGGTTCATATGTGGGCGGAATAAAAGGATTATCACAGACACAGCCCGTTGTGTTTACCGGGCATTCGCTTACCACCACGACATTTGGCACTGTTGCACAGGTTGAACCAATTACACAGAACTGATCTTTGCATTTCTTGGCCATAGTTACCTGATATTGTGCTTTTTGGTCAGATATTCCGCAGCAAACCAACATTACTACAGCGAAGACGATCAGACAGTTAGTAAGCATTTTTCTGATGTGATATCCTCGGTGATATGTTTTGTAACGTTCAGTGACGTATTGGTCGTCATTATTATAATTAATTACGTCACGTTTTTGCTGCTTCGCGATATTAACTTCAGAAAATAGTGTGGATAAGTAGTGTACAAAAACAAACACTGATGGCTATATATATATATATATATATATATATATATATATATATATATATATATATATATATATATATTAGTATATTTATATATTAGTATATTTATATATTAGTATATTTATATATATATATATATATATATATATATATATATATATATATTATATTATATATATATATATATATATATATATATATATATATATATATTATATACATATGTATACGTACATATTACATATCATAGTGATTTGATTATGTGCATATATATATATATATATATATATATATATATATATATATATGTATATATATATATATATATATATATATATATATATATGTATGTATGTATGTATAATATATATATAACACGTCTATATATATATATATATATATATATACATATATATATATATATATATATATATATATATATATATGTATATATATATATATATATATATATATATACATATATATATATATATATATATATATATATATATATATATATATATATATATATATATATATATATAACTATGCATATACATAATATGTATGTGATGCTTAACATAATTCTTTTCATTTTTGTGTGGCGGCTAGACCATTATTTGCATGCATGTTGAGTGCTCAACTTTCCTCGCCATTTGCTGGAAGTTAGCATGAGTTGTAGACTTGTCTCTTCATGCATATTCCAATGTTACCCTTAAACATATCGTAATGTTTGCGAATGCTGTCCATCCGGCCGTGAGACTTCTTTAAATCTCCTTGTCTTGGTTTTTGTCTCTGGTGTTGTATCTCTGTCCCAGGTAACGTAGCTTTCAACGGTCTCAGTCTGTTTGGCGTTGACATATGTTGGTGTATGTAGATGGACTGTCATCGGACTGTCTTTGTAGATGTATTTCAGGAGTTTGCCTTACGCATCTTCAATCCCCTGTTATTGAAACGAGGTCAGTACTGCTTAAATTTACCAAGAGTCAAAGGCTAACATGTAGTCGACGAATGAGATGTAGAATCGGATATTATATTTTCGGCACTTCTCCTTCAGTTTGTTTACGACGCCGATGTGGTATGTCGTTGCCATGGCGATGAAATTCAGAGAAGGGTGGCCAAGGCTAGTGTATCTTTCGGTCGACTACGCCAGAGACTCTGGAGCAACCTCCATGTGTCCATGCGGGTTAAAGGCAAGATATACCATGCCATCGTGCTGTCTACCCTCTTATACGGAGCCGTGGCCTGCATGGGCAATGTACAGACGACAAGTGAAAAAGCTGCATGCCTCCATGATGCGACATCTGCTTTCGATCATGAGGATAACCTGGATGGACAAAGTGACAAAAAAGGAAATACTCGAACGGACACCCACGCAAGATCTTCTGATCAGAAAGAATCTCCGGTGGACTGGACACCTCATGAGGATGTCACCAGACAGGCTACCAAAGCAGGTTCTCTACTCTCAACTGTCTTCTGGTCAGAGAAAGAGAGGGCGCCCTCGTCTCAGGTTCAAGGATACCATCAAGAGAAACCTGAAGCTGAGAGACATAAAGATCGACTCCTGGACATCACTCTCACAGCAGAGAGATAAATGGAGAGCAACAGTCAAGCGATGGAAGCAGTCTTTGTCGCATCGCGACCGACAGCATGATGATGATCTGTAAAATAATGGGTTTGTGTGCTGAAGTCTACCAACTCCACATGTGTTTCTGATAACGTTTTATACCACTGTAATACAGTGCACATTAGACGTGCATGCATTTCCCCAAACTTCACAACAGTATGACAATACAGGTAAGAACAATGAGTAATATAGGGTAAGCAAGTTTGTAGTACCTAAGACATGACTTGCCTTGTACTTTGCTCCGGACATTCTAGCTAGATTTGTCTTGGCATTAGTGATTTGGTCTTTCCAATACAGACATTGGCACGAATAACAGGTTATAATATCATTTCAGAGAATTAATGCCACTCCAGCTGATGCGAGGAACTACAAAGTGCTGCCACCTCACGGAGCCTGTGTATCGTATAGTGCTTCCCTCTTAGGGACAAACAATGTAGTAATACATTGATTGGATGCAGCCGTACAGTTATTCTAGGGTTGGTGAAGATCAAGTAAATTAAAACAACAAAAACAATGCTTCAATTCTGCATTAAGCATGTGCGACTAAGAATTTCTAAATATTTTCGCCTTCAATTCTTTTTTAAAACAGACTTAAATTAACATATTTTTAACATCATTATAGTTGCACGCTGCCAGCTAGTGAAATTTGTATTTTCATCACCAGAATACGTATGGCGTACATTCGTCTTAATTACTCTCAACACATATATAGGAGGGTAATATAAACTTTTGAAGTAATCCGTCATCAATTGCCTTATCTTGTGAATAATACGATCTCCTAAGCTATGTATGATTCATTGTTTACACATGCATGGCTTCTATTTCGCCTACGCAGTTGGGCTAAATAATACCGGGAGAACATTTCACGCGACACCGTTTCACACTGGCTTTAGATAGTAAAGATGGCGTCGAATAAGAGAAAACAGGACGAGAAGCATCTCAAAATGTTGCGCGAGTTAGTCGCGCTTCCACATAATAAACATTGTTTTGACTGTAATCAAAGAGGGCCGACATATGTGAATATGACGATAGGCGCTTTCGTCTGCACATCATGCAGCGGTTTATTGTAAGTATATTTCCATCAAAACGGTGTCACCGAATGTGTCACAAGCGATTGACGATGAATCTGTCGTTTAACATTTTTAGTTATAATGTTTCTTGCCGTTCGGGATTGACACGTGTGCTGTTGAGTTTCATATATGTACCAACAGCCACGTCAACTGTTAAGGCAACCCGTGTTAGATGTCTAAAGCCATTTAGTTGAGATATAATTTTACTTTGTTTTTTAATAGAACAAAACGTCAAATAGGAAATAGATATACGCCCCCCCCCCCGGGTTGGGCGGCAGGGCCAACCCCACACTACCTTTTCTGTGTGTTTGATTGGTGATCGTCAGTAGACCTATGGTTTATGTTATGCTATCCACTAAAAATTTAAATGTTAAGTTGTGCTGAGTTTCTTGGGTAGTGGTCTTATTTTCTTCTGGTCAAACTGGGTCATTTTGTATGAATGCAACCAAAATTAATTCTTATTCTCATCTCTTCATTTTAGCTATTTAGGAATGGAAATCACCAGCATCTTTAACTTTTGACACTTGTCTGTGAAGCTTCAATATTATTAACTACTGAAATAAATTGCCAATTTGTTTACTATTTAATTATGTAAGCCTTTTAAATGTGCCACTGAATTCGGGCATCTCAGTCATTCTGGCATGGCTTGACATTAACTCCCATCTCTATGACAAGAGGGACAAGTACTAACTCATGTTTACATGTCCCAACAGAAATCAATTTATCCTAAATAAAAAACGGGTCAAAACATCGATGTTATTGCTCCAACTTGTGCATTACTAAGTTGTTTATGTGTAAATGTGTAATCATTAACTGTAATGTATGTTTGATGGTACTAATGCCTGGTGTTTACTATGATCGCAGTCTGTGTTTTGTGTGAACAAGTTATTTATACTTTCAGCAATCCAAAATCTAATCATAATATGGGGATGTTTTCTCGAGAATCTGTTCCTCCTTCTTTTTGAATGCTGGACAGTTAGAAAGAAGGAGGAAAAGTTTCTCGAGAAAACAGAAATGAGGATGTTGAGAAGAATAAAAGGAGTAACATTGAGAGACAGAGTAAAGAGTGTGGACATCAGAAAGGAGCTAGGTGTGAGTAGCATACAAGAGAAAGTAAGAGAAATGAGACTACGCTGGTATGGACACATGCAGAGAATGGAAGAAAACGAAGTGAGAGCAGTTGGTGACATGAGAGTGCCAGGAAAAAGGCCAAGAGGGAGACCAAGAGGGAGATGGATGGATGGCGTCCGAAGGGATATGCAGACACTGCGGATCACCCCATGCGCAGGACAGAACATTCTGGAAATCAAGAATTCGGGCCGCTGACCCCACCTAGTGGGAAAATGCGAAGAAGAAGAAGAATATGGGGATTCCAAGGTTGGGTAATCATATTCAAAGTGCATGTAGTGCATGCTCCAAGCATACACGCATGGAAAGGGAGATAAATGTTTTGAAGGCAATCAGGGGAAAAAACAAAGTCCAGCTGATTACAAATTAGGAACCTGTTCTGTTAGCCCAGAGAAGAGTAGACATAGTTAGGTGAACCCACTGGTCTGTATGCTGTATCAGCCTGTATGCTGTATCAGTCTGTATGCTGTGTCAGCCTGTATGCTGTATCAGCCTGTATGCTGTATCAGCCTGTATGCTGTATCAGCCTGTATGCTGTATCAGCCTGTATGCTGTATCAGCCTGTATGCTGTATCAGCCTGTATGCTGTATCAGCCTGTATGCTGTATCAGCCTGTATGCTGTATCAGCCTGTATGCTGTATCAGCCTGTATGCTGTATCAGCCTGTATGCTGTATCAGCCTGTATGCTGTATCAGCCTGTATGCTGTATCAGCCTGTATGCTGTATCAGCCTGTATGCTGTCTACATTAGCCTCATACTTATAGGAGGGGATTTGTTCATAATTACACCTCGTTAGAAGATCAAGAATAGCATAACAGTAATCGTTAAGTCTAAAATTGGCAGTTCTAATACATTGCATTGTTCGTGTGTTAATATAGCTTTATGTAGAGACCCGTCCACCCGTCATTAGGACGGGTAAAAACGAATATGGATGGGCAGAAATATTGGTGGACAGGTAAAAAAAATGAAGGAGCAACAAAATGTCTTCCAAAACCATAGATATTGTTAGTTGTGCCTTGAAAGTGGGTGTAAATTGTGTCACATGTGTGTTTGTAGCCCATTTCAGGTCATCAGGCACATCTGAAAGTTTGTAAACTAGCTTAACAGTTAACGTCCATGTGTCCACCAAAACATGTGTGACTGGCAATAATTTGATCCTGCATAAAGCCCTGTATTCAGAACAATATTTAATGCAGTAGATCACAACGTTATACTGAGATGTATTTTACATAAGAGGTAAGAACACGTGTGGTACAGTGGTTGATCACTGGAGCATGTAGGAAGCCCACTTTGACTAAAAGGAAATAACTGTGCAAAATTGGAGAGATGCTGCATGATAACAGTAGCCGGGTGATGATTTATGAAAACTACATGTTGTTAAAGGCGTTATTTAAGGTGCCATCCAAAATACTGGCGGAATAACTAGCTCGGAGAGTGCCTGTATAGCTGAATTGATGTACGTGATAGATCAGGCAGGGCTGGGCCTAGTTATGCCTGTGAGTACTGTGGTTGTGTTGTGTTGTGTTGTGTTGTGTTGTGTTGTGTTGTGTTGTGTTGTGTTGTGTTGTGTTGTGTTGTGTTGTGTTGTGTTGTGTTGTGTTGTGTTGTGTTGTGTTGTGTTGTGTTGTGTTGTGTTGTGTTGTGTTGTGTTGTGCAGAGACCCGTCCACCCGTCAATTGGGCGGGTAAAAACGAATATGGACGGATAGAAAAATGTGTGGATGGGTAAAAAAATGAAAGAGCAAAAAAGTCTACCAAAACCATAGATATTGTTAGTTATGCCTTGAAAGTGAGAATAAATGGTGTCACATGTTTGTTTGTTGTCCTTTTCAGGTCAAAAAAATACATTTAAAGTTTGTGAACTGGCTTAACAGTTAACATCCACATGTCCACCAAAACATGTGTGACTGGCAATAATTTGATCCTGCATAAAGCTGTGTTGTGTTGTGTTGTGTTGTGTTGTGTTGTGTTGTGTTGTGTTGTGTTGTGTTGTGTTGTGTTGTGTTGTGTTGTGTTGTGTTGTGTTGTGTTGTGTTGTGTTGTACTCTGTTGTACTCTGTTGTACTCTGTTGTACTCTGTTGTACTCTGTTGTACTCTGTTGTACTCTGTTGTACTCTGTTGTACTCTGTTGTACTCTGTTGTACTCTGTTGTACTCTGTTGTACAACACAAATAGGAACACTGTCAAGTTGTCCTTTATCCCATGTTTCATAATCATATGAGTAAATGTATCATAGGTCTTTATGCAGGATCACACTGTTACCTGTTCACAAATGTACTGTAGAAAGACACTCTCGTCCATACACGATACTTACACGTGTAGATAAATTACAACAATATATCATAGGCAAGTGGGACCAGGATTTCTAAAGGACATATTTATTATAACAGTCAGTATAATAAATTCAACTCAGATTTCTGCCTATAGATCCACAGCTCAATCAGCTGTAAGAAACTACATAGTAGTTATCATTTATGGATTTGTTTAGCTTTGTTTAATTCCTTTTTAAGTTATTCCACTCTTGTTACGTCTAGCCCTGCACGAGGAAGGCTATTTTTAAAAGAAATACAACACATCCACATTGTGCTGACTAACATATTGTTTTGTTTCACAACGCGCAGACTGTTACTTCACTAGCACTGGTGCTGATGAGACTGTTACTCCACTAGCACTGGTTCTGATGAGACTGTTACTCCACTAGCACTGGTTCTGATGAGACTGTTACTCCACTAGCACTGGTTCTGATGAGACTGTTACTCCACTAGCACTGGTTCTGATGAGACTGTTACTCCACTAGCACTGTTCTGATGAGACTGTTACTCCACTAGCACTGTTCTGATGAGACTGTTACTCCACTAGCACTGGTTCTGATGAGACTGTTACTCCACTAGCACTGGTTCTGATGAGACTGTTACTCCACTAGCACTGTTCTGATGAGACTGTTACTCCACTAGCACTGGTTCTGATGAGACTGTTACTCCACTAGCACTGTGTTACTCCACTAGCACTGGTTCTGATGAGACTGTTACTCCACTAGCACTGGTTCTGATGAGACTGTTACTCCACTAGCACTGGTTCTGATGAGACTGTTACTCCACTAGCACTGGTTCTGATGAGACTGTTACTCCACTAGCACTGGTTCTGATGAGACTGTTACTCCACTAGCACTGTTCTGATGAGACTGTTGTTGTGTTTCAGACGTGGTCTCAATCCACCTCATCGCGTCAAATCCATCTCCATGATGAGCTTCACACCGGAGGAAATGGACTATTTAAGTTGCCATGGAAACGATGTAAGTAGTAACTTGCGGTTACTTGAGGCATCATTAGCAGTATCGCTATGGCAACAACCAGGAGTAGTAACCGTGCTTTATAGTGGTTGGTAAAAAATGTGCATATAAATTTATGATTAGCCACATTGTCTGATGAAATCAACATTATGAAGTGCTCATTTCATTGTAGACGTATAGTATCAAATAGACCTTTGGTATCAAAGAGGCTGTAACTTAATAACAAATCATTAAATGTGTGTATAATATACCCAGCAGCACATTTGTTGATCTATTGCAGCGTTACCCCTAAGAATGATACAGGACCAAATTTAATTCACTGCTTGCTTGCATCTTCAGTCGCAGCAGTAAAGTGTTTAGAACCCCCTGACTAATGGGGTGATTTTAGAGACAGACATTTTATCCAGGTAGACCCATCTTTGCCCACCCCATTAGTATGCAATTATGCATGCACACTTTCAAGTTTCTACCTGACAGGCTAGGCTGACAGTGGGATAGATTTATTGGAAGAAAAACCTATGACACACACTTTGCTTTGATTTGAGGTAAACAATATTGGTAAACACTGCCTTGTTAATGGGCGGTAATGGTTTAATGGATAGCCTGCCGTTTAACCCCTTACTTCCCACTGGCCTTATTGGTGTATATAGTGCTGTAACCCTTTGTCCCTCGCTGTACTTGTTGAACTTAGCAGAATTGAGCTTCCACCTGCTGATGTTACAGTGCAAAGTTGACTGATCATTGTCATGTAAATTACCACGATTTACCTGTACCAGGTAGTGCAGTTTACCTGTATTTAGCCCTCACCCGACAGGCATGATATCATTTGCACCGATCAGCCCGGATGTATAATCTGTAATCTGCCTCTTTGAAATAGCAGGGCAGCTGGTGGTATTACTTAAAAATGTATCTCTTGCAAAAATATCAAACCGTATGTACAATATCTGATTGTTACATATGTCAGTTAAATACACAAAGTCATTAGAATTTTAATATGCACATATGGATATATGCAATGAAATGTTATGGTTTTTTTTAATTGTTACTTAATTAGTTCTGCTTACTTATACTACAGAGAAGCATGTACACATGTATGCATCAGAGATAGATTAAACTATTAAGATATAAAAAAAATCGTATTGAAGTCAAAATTATTATGCATACGTATATTGAGAGGTTAACTAAATGTATAATTACTACGAGTGGCTCCTGTGATCGCGACTTTTCAGTCTTAACAGGAGTCACTGACCCCCCATTTCACTGTTTTAAATTACTGATGTATGGCGTTTTGTTTATATTTCATTATATTATTGAATTCATGTACTTATTTTGGGGTCAAAAATAAACATCTTGTTCTTGTTCACTGAACATATTATGTAAAATATATGTCAAGTTAGAAAATGTTTCCCTTGTTTAGTCATGTGATTCAGATTTACATATTCTCCTGGAATTAGTTACATAGCATAACGTTTATTCGACTTCAGTGTAGACCGGGCTTTATGCAGGACCAAATTGTTGCCAGTCACACATGTTTTGGTGGACACATGGATGTTAACTGTTAAGCCAGTTTATAAACTTTAAAATGTGCTTGATGACCTGAAATGGACTACAAACACACATGTGACACCATTTACACTCACTTCTAAGGCATAACTGAGTAAACTGACAATATCTATGGTTTTGGAAGACTTTTTTCCTGCGTCATTTTTTACACATCCACGCATATTTCTACCCATCCATATTAGTTTTTACCTGTCCAAATGACGGGTGGACGGGTCTCTGCATAAAGCTATGAGTGTAGATACACAATTTGTTGATTTCTCTTGACATCATTCAAGTACTTGTACAGGCATGTATATCAAATGTATGTCACTGTTTGTTCTACATGTTCATAGAAAAGACATACAAATGTGTGTACACCTATTAATAATTATATGTTATAGTATTAAAGTGTATCTGCTACAGATGTCTTAACCCCCTTATGTCAGTGACACATCTACCGTAGCCCCCCAGTTCTGTGCTGGCCTGTCCTACAGTTGTATGACTTGTATCCCTCTCTGTTTTACCTAACACTGTCCTAACCCCAAATGTCTGTCCTACAATTGTTATAACCACCCGTATCATAGGCTGTATGTGTCCAAACTCCATGCGTCTGTCCTAATCCCCTATGACAGTGCTACCGCTGTCCTAACCCCCTGTGTATGTGCTACCGCTGTCCTAACCCCCTGTGTATGTGCTACAGCTGTCCTAACCCCCTGTGTATGTGCTACAGCTGTCCTAACCCCCTGTGTATGTGCTACAGCTGTCCTAACCCCCTGTGTATGTGCTACAGCTGTCCTAACCCCCTGTGTATGTGCTACAGCTGTCCTAACCCCCTGTGTATGTGCTACAGCTGTCCTAACCCCCTGTGTATGTGCTACAGCTGTCCTAACCCCCTGTGTATGTGCTACAGCTGTCCTAACCCCCTGTGTATGTGCTACAGCTGTCCTAACCCCCTGTGTATGTGCTACAGCTGTCCTAACCCCCTGTGTATGTGCTACAGCTGTCCCAACCCCCAGTGTATGTGCTACAACTGTCCTAACCCCCTGTTTCATTGTCATAGCTGTCCTAACCCATTGGGTGTGCTACAACCCCCCCCCCCCGCTGTGTGTCTCCTGTGTCTGTCCTGATTCTGTCCTAACCTGTTGTGTTTGTCCTACATCTATCCTAGCCCCTGTGTCTGTCCTAACCTCCTGTGTCTGTCCTAACATCTGTCCTAACCCCTGTGTCTGTCCTAACCCCCTGTGTCTATCCTACATCTGTCCTAACTTCTGTGTCTGTCCTAACCCCCCGTGTCTGTCCTACATCTGTCCTAACCCCCCGTGTCTGTCCTACATCTGTCCTAGCCCCCGTGTATGTCATACATCTGTCCTAACCCCCCGTGTATGTCCTACATCTGTCCTAGCCCCCCGTGTCTGTCCTACATCTGTCTTAGCCCCCCGTGTCTGTCCTACATATGTCCTAACCCCCCGTGTCTGTCCTACATATGTCCTAGCCCCCCGTGTCTGTCCTACATCTGTCCTAACCCCCCGTGTCTGTCATACATCTGTCCTAACCCCCCGTGTCTGTCCTACATATGTCCTAGCCCCCCGTGTCTGTCCTACATCTGTCCTAACCCCCCGTGTCTGTCCTACATATGTCCTAACCCCCCGTGTCTGTTCTACATATGTCCTAACCCCCGTGTCTGTCCTACATCTGTCCTAACCCCCCGTGTCTGTCCTACATATGTCCTAACCCCCCGTGTCTGTTCTACATATGTCCTAACCCCCGTGTCTGTCCTACATATGTCCTAACCCCCTGTGTCTGTCCTACATCTGTCCTAACCCCCGTGTCTGTCCTACATCTGTCCTAACCCCTGTGTCTGTCCTACATATCTCCTAGCCCCCCGTGTCTGTCCTACATATGTCCTAGCCCCCGTGTCTGTCCTACATATGTCCTAACACCCCGTGTCTGTCCACCAGTTGTGTCGGCGGGTGTGGCTGGGGCTCCACGACGCGCGGAGCCACACGGAGCCAGACTCCAAGGACGAGTTGAAGGTGAAGGACTTCATGGGCGCCAAGTACGAGAAGAAACGCTGGTACGTTGCTCCAACTGACTCCATGCTCGGCGAGGCACGCAAACAGAACACAATCCCGGAGAAGAAACCGGAGCAGACACGACCGCTCCGGACACTAGGGGGACACATTCCAAATCTCATAGTCCAGTCTAGTCAGGTGAGTGAATCGTCAGTCATCTACCTTATAGTCCAGTCTAGTCACGTGACTCATTTTCAGTGTACTCAGACTTCATGAATACATTACGAGTAACCTTGCCACTTTCTCAGTAATTAATGCGCAAAATAAATGTAATTGTGGCCATAAAATGGAACTTTCGTGACTATCCCAGGGTATCGTCCTTTCTGGGGTGTGCTTTATACAATATTGCACGTACATTTATTATACAGACAGACAGACAGACAGACAGACAGACAGACAGACAGACAGACACTCCAGATTAATCCATCCAGTGGATATAAAAGTGTTATCGTATTGTTTTGTATTGTATTGTAAGTTCTGATGGATGGATATAAAAGTGTTATTGTAATGTATTGTAATGTGTTGTATTGTATTCAGGGTCCGTACAGGGCCTTGTAAGTCTTGAAAAGCGTTGAATTTTATTGACCAAATTCAAGGCCTTGAAATCCTAGAATTTTACAAAGTAGTCTTAAAAATTCTTCAATTTAATTGTGGTCAATAAAATATTGTTCTGGCTCAATTGTTGTGACGAATAACAGCCACAAAAGGAAAAGCCTACGCACAAAAATTGCACATTGGGCAATCGGCATTTCATTGTGGTCGACGCCTTTGTTTTCTTGGTCTAGTAAAAAAATTAATGTGAACTTATTTTACTGCGCTTAAAAGTACATATGTCATTAATATACAGTCTTGAATTTATTTTTCAAATAACCTTGAAAAGTCTTGAAAAGCCTTGAATAGCCTTGAATTCGAAATGTCGAGAAGTGTACGGACCCTGTGTACTGTAAGTTCACACAGTGTTCACGACGTCAAAACGTCCATTCCTGTCTCCAGCCCCCGCGCACCGTCGCAGCACCACCACCGCCGGTGCAGGCGTCAGCGGTGCAGCACACCAAGCCAGTGGCACCACCCGCTCAGGCACCACAACGGTCCACCACCATGGACCTATTGGGGGACCTAGGAGGGGACCCATTCGCTGGTCCTACCCCGGCCTCTGTGCCAGCCTCAGGTATGTAGGGTGGGGTGGTTGTATGTAGGGTGGGGTGGTTGTATGTAGGGTGGGGTGGTTGTATGTAGGGTGGGGTGGTTGTATGTAGGGTGGGGTGGTTGTATGTAGGGTGGGGTGGTTGTATGTAGCGTGGGGTGGTTGTATGTAGGGTGGGGTGGTTGTATGTAGGGTGGGGTGGTTGTATGTAGGGTGGGGTGGTTGTATGTAGGCTGGGGTGGTTGTATGTAGGGTGGGGTGGTTGTATGTAGGGTGGGGTGGTTGTATGTAGGGTGGGGTGGTTGTATGTAGGCTGGGGTGGTTGTATGTAGGGTGGGGTGGTTGTATGTAGGGTGGGGTGGTTGTATGTAGGCTGGGGTGGTTGTATGTACGGTGGGGTGGTTGTATGTAGGGTGGGGTGGTTGTATGTAGGGTGGGGTGGTTGTATGTAGGGTGGGGTGGTTGTATGTAGGGTGGGGTGATTGCTTCATTACGTCTGATCCAGTCTCTCAAGTTTATATATATTTATTAATTAATTAATTTACACCACAATTATTGTTAAATAGATAATCTATTATTTTTATTTTTATGAATAATTTTTTTCATTCAATTGTAATTGTAAATATAATTTTTAATGATATTTTAGTCCTCTTATAATGTATGTTTATTAATTTAAATTATATTTTTAGAAGATAATTTAGATATATATATATACATATATATATATATATACATATATATATATACATATATATATATACATATATATATATGTGTGTGTGTGTGTGTGTGACGCGGCATGCCAAAACCAGGCTTTTGTCGGCAAGTTGACAATTCCATATTATTATTGATTCAATTAGAGGAGATGAAGAGCTTCAAAATGATACCAAGATGAACATTCTATCTTGTGTATGGGCGAAGAAATTCCACTTCAAGTGCATAGGTTTGTGGAATGTCACTTCCGAGAAAATGAGTTTTTAAAATGATCTGACGTAAAAAGTGATATCGTGGAACATTACCATAGCAACCACATCTTTATAGTGCTCCAATTGTCCTGACATTTTGCATAGATCTAGAGATGGTGTATTCTCATAATATGTGAAAGTGGAATTAGGAAATATTAAACCTGCGACTGGCTAGGGCCGATTAATTGGCCCGAGACACCTTCCTGCATAAAAACATTTTTAGGTTGCGTAATCAGTAACCGACCCGCGCAATTTTTGTATCATCGGATAGCTGACAGATGTTTCAAGATGGTGTATATTTATTCATGAGTAGATTGAATGACAGCTAGCTACACGTGGGGGACAAAACGTGTGACAAAGTTGATGCCCAAATTGAGGTGGTTTACTACGCCTTCCGTAGCGAATTTACGCATCCATTCATAAAGGTCGGACCCTCGCATACGTGGCACCGATAGAGAGCTCTGTTCTTGCCCAATCTGGGAAAAATAGACATGTGGTGGGGCTGGTCCAGTGAATCAGAACCAAGCTTTCAAACACTGCGTCATCTTCCCGCCGGAGCAGAGGTAAACAACAAAATGGCGGACGGTCTTTCTGGATTCAAATGTTTACTTCGAATTATCTAAAGTTACTGCATCTATGTTTCGATAAAACAACTGACAGTATTCAAGAATATGATTATTATACTAGTTGAAATAGTTAGAATGACTTGGGATGCTTTTTGGTCTGAAAAATCGACCATTTGTCAGCGCAACATTTTACCGCTTGCACCGTTTTTTTTGCACCGGAGGCGAATGTAGCAGTGATCAGGCAGCCTAAAATGGCCTACCCCGATGTTGAAAACAATCATAAAAATAAAACTTCTCGACGGATTTGATTCATTTTTATATTACATTTGTCTCGCAGGAAGTAGGACATTTATCCGTTCAGTAATTATTTGGATGCAGGATAGTGCGCTAAATTAGCCTAAAAACAGCTTTGTTTTAGACTAATTAGCTGTGAAATTAATGAGGGGTTTGCATTAAAATGCTCATTATTACCCCTTTCAACACTATTTCATGGTATCTGTTATAGAAATATTGATGATTTTGCTGATTGATTCCGCTAAAAACCTAGTTTCGACATTTTGAGGGTATGCTGACTAATTACACCCTGGCGCCGATCGAGGATCTGCGACAAGCGCCTGGTTTTGGCGTGCCGCATCACATATGTATATTTAAAAAAAAGAAGGATATTTTATATTTATTTATTTATTAACTATTTTACACCACAATTACTGTTAAATATATAATCTATTATTTTAATTTTTTCTTTATTTATTGATTATATTTAAAAAAAGCTTTATTGCCATATTCTATGTGCATTACATGATGAATTGGAATGTAGTCTGGCGTTGACTTATGGTGCCTATACATACAATAAAACAAAATATGGCAAATTAATTTAATATATAAATATAACATATACATTGTACATAATTTGTTCTTTAAAATGAAAAAAATATATTTTGATCTAATAAATAAATAAAGACAAAATTTAAATAATAGATTATCTATTTAACAATAGTTGTGGTGTAAACTAGTTAATCAATAAATAAATGTATATAAAATGTCCTGTTGTTTAAAATATATATATATAAATTTTCTTCTAAAAATAAAATTTTAATTAGTAAACATACATTATAAGAGGACTAAAATATCATTTAAAATTATATTTACAATTGAATGTGTCCAATCTTGTTTAATCAATGTCACCTTCATCTGTTGCAGCCTCTGCAGGGGCTGGAGGGGGTGGATTTGCGGACTTTGCCAACTTTGATGGGGGCATGACCCAGCCAGCCATGCCCCCCCAGTCTATGGGGCCAGGTAGGGTCACTTTCACTTCACAAACACCCTCTTCTTGGGGTTTATGCTTTCAACAATTGCCAGACAGCAGTATATTTACGTCAGTTGCTTGTGGCACCACCGTGTGGTGATACAGCACATTAATCGGTGACCTGACCTAAGACCTCTTAGAGAAAAGTGGGGGTTAAATCACAGGAAAAAATTAGAAATTAGTTTTGTATTATTTTGGATATCATTAGACCATGAACATATGGATATCAAACGCCATGAACACTTGATATCATAGACCATGAACAGTTGATATCAAACACCGTGAACATTGAAATGATACATTATTTGATGAGACATCCTCACTAGCATCTGATTTATTGGTGAAAAGAAGCAATTCTTTTGAAATTTTGCTTTTTGACGAAACAGGTTTAATGGCATCAAGATATATTGTTTTCACTGCGACTATCTGTTGTGAGAATGGTATCAACATGTATTGTTTTAAAATTCTAACTACACTGTCTACACTACACAATGGTGTTTAGGAGTACAGTAGAACCTGTCTTGTAGGGACACCTGTCTTGTAGGGACACCTGTCTTGTAGGGACACCTGTCTTGTAGGGACACCTGTCTTGTAGGGACACCTGTCTTGTAGGGACACCTGTCTTGTAGGGACACCTGTCCGGCCAAGCAAAAATGTCCCTACATTGTAGGTGTCCCCTCATTAGAGGGACAGGAATTTGCGACAATTTTTTCCCGAACGTACAATCTCTATTTACATCCACATTATAACGTACATTAATCACATTTATGCCCACACCCAGTTATAATACCCATAAAAATATTAGAGTAGAACCTCTCATTTAAGACTGTTTTTTAATACACATGTTTGTGCATATCATAATAATTAATATGGCATGTATGCTTTTGATAACAAAACTAAGTATTAAAATACAAATTAGAAAATAGTAAATGAGATGACACATTAACAACACAATATATTTTATGTGTGACATGTTTCATTATAAGTTTAATTTTGAATAGTTTTTACAATAAAATAAATTATTAATAACTTAATGTTATTTCAAATTTGGTTTGAGGGGCTATAAAGTGCTGCCACCTCACAGCGTCTGGGTAACCACGCCGCGGTCGCCATTTTGTTTATCATTTCACAGGCGCAAAACAATCATTTACTTTCTAACCATGAAAACAACTTCTTACAGCCGTCAATCTTCCTGTCTCACAACTGATATACACATACACACGCTAGATTACAAAATTAAATCATTTAAATTCCTGTAAAGAATACAATTCATAAATCAAAACCGGGGCAACTCGACATCACCGGCGCCGGTAACGCGCAGGTCGTAGATTACCGTGGCGTAACATCAGTATTTTATCACGGCTTCACTACATAAATGAGCTTCAGTAATTCTGGTTTTGATCCTAAGCTAACATGAAATTTAGCATAAACTCAGTAGGCCTATCTTAAGTTTGTTGTCGCTCGATATAACTAGAAACTTGCAGAAACATAAACTTAGTGTTGATAGATCGATTGCGAGAGTGGCAATAAATTTAAATGGGTCACCAGTTGTGAGTCGAGATCCCGCGTGCTTTCTCCGTTCCCAGGATCCATTGTGCTGAACAGGAAATGGTCACCGCCATCTTTAAAATATTTGTCAAACTTTATTTTTCAAAATAAAGTTAACTGTCCGCCCTAGCAGGTGAAAAATAACAAAAAATCGCTGTCCGCGTCCACCAGGTGGCCGCTCATCTCAGGGACATTTCCGTTGAAAAGTGATCGGGACATCGGAAAACTGTCCGTACATAGCAGGGGGTCGCTGAAGACAGGTTCTACTGTATACCATTTTGTTACTTAATTGTTTACTGTACTTTTAACTCCTCCATATGTATATATACTACTCAAAATTTGCTAAGGATCACACAATGTTTGTAATGGAACAGTCTTGACATGGCAGCCATCCAGAGACTCATTGGAAGTATGACATGCCGTTGCTAGGCTGAAATTGTATCACGTGGGTCACACACTGACAGTTGTTGCTGCTGGTAACTGAACTGTTTGGGACATTTTCATGACTTGGAGTAACATTCTGAAACTTCCATTTTTGGGGTTCTGGGGAAAACCTCCATTTTGGGGGTCTGCTTCTTTGATGACAGGACACATGTTACCTATTGTTCACATGTCCTTGAATACATGCTGTTTTTAGTTTTTGTGTGATACACATGCCGTAAAATATAATACCGCCCTAAATAGTGATCCATAGCAAAATGTGAGTAGTATATGTCACGTGTCACTTATTTGACTACAATTATGGTGTTTTCTAACTCTCCAGAATCGAGTTTATTTCCGTGATTTTCGCTCCAGGCCTCACCCCCGTCGCGTCCTCCGCCACGACAGCGCCCCCTGGTGATGGTGGATTCGGCGCGTTCTCGTCGTCACCGATGTCGACGACGACAACGTCGAGTGCACACGTGGCGCCACCTTCCGGTGGGGACAAATACGCCGCGCTCGCCGACCTCGACAGTGTGTTTGGGGCGACCTCTAGCGGCTTACCTGTGAACTGGGATTCTGGCTTCGGTGGCGGCGGGCAGGAGGCATGGGCCGGCGGAGGCGGTGGCGGTGCCGGCGGGGTGCCCAGCAATGGGGTGACGGCTTCTACCCCTGCTACGGGTGCGGTGCCTTCTTCCCTCTTGGGTGCTGGTGTGGGTTTGAGGGGGGGGGGCAGGATTAGTGATTTATCATAACATATTTATAGAGCACAATATTCGTAACTTATTCGTAACTTTCTCAAAGTGCTGTACAATCAAATTTCAATCGGCAATTCAGTGTTAATGAAAACTGTAAAAATGGAATTTTATTCAGTTTATAATCTTTTTATAAATAAGTAAAATAAATGTAGATAAAAAGTTTATCAAATTAAGTTTCTCATAGTAAATCTCAACTTCAACATGTTTAATTAACTGTACAATCAAAATTCAATCGGCAATTCAGTGTTTATGAAAACTGTAAAAATGGAATTCTATTTAGTGTATAATAAGTGTAAATGAATTTAGATAAACAGTTGATCAAATTGAGTTTCTTTTTTTCAAATCTCAACTTTAACATGTTTAATTCAATTTAAGCATTTTTATTCTAACATCAACAAGATGATTTTAACAATCTAAGACAGATATGTTTTCCACATGACAGTTATATGCACTTGTGCATCATTTTAAAAAGTAGTAATAATACATTTTCATTTAGCAAACAGTTCATACGACACACAAACTCTCTGGATAATGTTTTCATTAATCGACAAGTGTTTTTTCTCATTATTCTATGGGTGATTTTCTTCATTATTAAGGAAAATATTTTTTTTTTTATTTGCATGGATTTTTTTGGGGGAGGGTTTAGTGGGATAGTAAACACGTATTGACAAACAAGTTAAGTCAACTTAACACTATGAGGTTGGTTTTAATTTGTATAAACTGTGGCCTTGTTTGTGGGGTGGAGGGTACTTGTTTGTGTCATAACTGCGGCATCTGTCTACTGAAGATGCATCATTTCTTCATCTGTGAAAATGTGCATTTATAGCTTGCTATTAATCAAAAACATAAAAGCCCTAAATAATTATATTTTATCTCATGTTGTGAAAACGTGTGATGAAAATTATTTATGCAACCTAGGAAAATCGTTTTTCATAGAAAGAGAATGTAAGGTTAAGACAAATATTTCATATGATAGAAAGACAATTTGAGGTTAAGACAAATATTTCATGTTGTCTTCATAACCGGATGAAGTTACTTGACAAAGGACAATTGCGTCACTTATCAGTGTTCTACATGTTGACATGCACCTCTCTGGATTTGACCTCTGTTGAAAGGTCGTGACCGGTCGAACAGCGGTTGACAGTAGAAAATTATAGTACTTTGTCTCAAATGATACTAACAAAATCATTGTAAATTGGTCGAACGACAGATATTACATGACAGATTTCTGCAGCATTATATAATAATAATAATATTTATTATTTATAAAGCGCAATATCCAAACATGTTCAAAGCACTGTACAATAAAATATAGACCTATTTATTATTTGTTAAAACTAATAATAATAATAAATGCCACTGTAAAATTAACTTTCAGATTTTAAAAAATTTGAAACGTTAAATTATTCATATTAAAACGGTTAATTAAATATTATATAGAATTAACGACGATGAGTAAAATAAATAAACCAATAAATAAATAAAACTAATTAATACTCTATTTACATGAAAACTAAACTAAACTATGGCATATATAAATTTCAATACATATGTGTAAAAATAAAATAAGATCAAATATTTGAAGCAGATTTTCTAAAATGTTATTGAATAAAACATGAAACGTAGTTAAAACTGGGCAACATTTAAAGTGATGTACAAATGTTGGTGGGTATGTGGCAGGGTAAATGATGTCCCCTCTATTTTGTGGATTGTCGAAGGCATATAACATTAACACCTGCTTTGCTTGTATGCAATATGATTGATAACCATCATGTTAATTGGCCAAATAATTATTTGTAAATGTAATTGATTGGTCTGTTCATTCAACATGAGTAATATAATGAGGATGTTAGTATGAAAATTACTGTCTTAGTGTGTCATAACTTTGTGGAAGTTATTTAGCAAATGATTTACGTCTTAAGAAACTGTCTTGTGTTTTCGCCATATATTTCGGGTCTTTGTGGAAGTCGACACACAGAACGTGTGTTTTTATGTCTACTGTGTTCACATGCACTGATAACTGCTCAATATGTCGTGAGTGCTGTGCCTTTGTGCCTTTATTATATTATAAGGCAACCACATTGCCAATCAGTTTGCAATTACTATGTCTGATTCCGGTTGTTGTAAATTCATGATAATATGTCTGCACTACCATTATTACACTCAATTATATTTTATGAAAACCTTGACCTTTCATCTTACGCATTTCCGTCCTCAAGATGGACTGTAGTTTATCGTGATCACAACGTGATAGATAGCGTCACAAAATGGTCAGATTTCCTTTAGTAATACATACAGCCACCTGTTGTTGGATTATTGAACTAACACCACTGTCGTTTCCTCTTCAGTCTCGAACCCGTTCGGCGTGACGTCATCGGCAGCGTTCTCTCAACCCCAGCCCGGCCACCAGGTGGCCAACCCGTTCATGGCGCCACAAGCGGCACCAGGGGGCAGCACTGGCTACCCGCAGGGGGCTCCACAGCCACCCCCCTACGGTCAATACCCCCAGTCGATGCCAGTGGGTTACCCCGTCAGTGTCGCTGGCATGCCGCCCAATTGCCCCAACACGGGTTTTCCCGCGCCGCAATATGCGGCCAGTCCCGTCGGACAGTTTCAAAATGGCGGCGTGGCTGCGCAGGCGCCCTCTGCAGGAGCATGGGGTGCTTTCGGGGGCGGTTTCGTACCGGCTGGCATGATACCGGTGGCACAGGGCCAGTACCAGAAGCCTGGCATGCCGGGAGCCCAGCCAGGCGTAGGAGGCCCCATGCCAGGGCAACAACAGTTTGGGGTAACACCGGCAGCGTCGGGGTGGGGCGGGCAGCCTGTCGCCGGAAACCCTTTTATGGTGAGTCACTCTTGGCGTCTTATATTTTTAGAAGATAATTTATATATTTTAAACAATTTTAAAGAACATTATATATATATATTCAGTTGTTTATTTATTAACTAGTTTACATCACATCATTGGTTAACAGTGTCACATCATTGGTTGATGGTGTCACATCATTTGTTAACAGGGTCACGTCATTGGTTAACAGTGTCATGTCATTTGTTAACAGTGTCACGTCATTGGTTGACAGTGTCACGTCATCGGTTAACAGTGTCACGTCATTGGTTAATAGTGTCACATCATTGGTTAACAGTATCACGTCATTGGTTAACAGTGTCACGTCATTGGTTAACAGTGTCACGTCATTGATTAACAGTGTCACGTCATTCGTTGACAGTGTCATGTCATTGGTTAACAGTGTCACGTCATTGGTTAACAGTGTCGCGTCATTGGTTGACAGTGTCGCATCATTGTTTGACAGTGTCACGTCATCGGTTAACAGTGTCACGTCACTTGTTAACAGTGTCACGTCATTGGTTAAGAGTGTCACGTCATCGGTTGACAGTGTCACGTCATTGGTTGACAGTGTCACGTCATCGGTTAACAGTGTCACGTCATCGGTTAACAGTGTCACGTCATTGGTTAACAGTGTCACGTCATTGGTTAACAGTGTCGCGTCTTTGGTTAACAATGTCACATCATTGGTTGACAGTGTCACGTCATTGGTACTGAGCCGGTGTTTGTCTTCTGTCACCTGATGTGTTTTATATCATTTAATATTATATTTGCTTACCATGTTTCGTATGATTTATACGATTCTGAAAATAAAGTATCTATCTATCTGACGAGGAACCAGTTTTTGTGTGTATACACAAATCCTGTATTCTCATGAAGAGACCAGTTTGTAGTTCATTCACCACCCAGGCAGAGTAGCATAAAAACCGTTGTCATAATGTCTAGTTAGTAGATAGCAGCTTGGCAAAAAGAGTCAGTTTGGCAAAAAAATTCTGAAAAAGACTGACTAGTTCAGTGAGACCTCATAAGATCATAACGTTGTGACTACAATATATACAGACTAGTCAGTTAATGGCTGAGATGAAGAAAGCCTGTTGCCTCGTGACTTTTAAGGCAAGGGTGTAGTCGGGCCAGAATGTGATTTTTACCATTTTTGACATTAAAATGAGTTTTCAGTTTTTGACGTTTCCATGTACACATATTATTTAACTTGTCATTCATGTATGTTGTACTGTTGAAATAAACAAGTTTGTGTCAAAAACATGCCTTTTATGTGATGCCTGTCATTGCTACTTCTTTGTTTTTGTCAAATCAAGTGTGAATTGTGTGATTTTCTGTGATTTTCTGAGATCGACCGTGTCCCGATAAATACAGGCATTCCAACATGGCGCATATCATGGGAAAGCCCTGTAATCGCGCTGCATGATGGGAGAAACCGTTTAAAAATATCACCGAAGGCGACCGAGTAATCTCGACTAGAAACGAACCCCCCATTTAGACTCGCGGAGACAAAGAACCTGGGGGATTCCACGATGATTGGCCAGACGGCATCACGTGATATCGGCTTATTTTCTGATTGGTCGGAATACTAATTTCCAGCCTCGCGTCAGCTTGTGATACTAGCTACGTCCAATTCGATCGCCATTCCATATTCTCCGTGTTTATATAGTAATTTAGCTTTCCAAATCGACATTATGCCGTTTGGTCGAAAGCGTACGGGTGGTTATGGTGCGGGGAAGCAGAAGCGGCTTCAAAACCTGCAGTTAGCTCGCGATCAGAAGATATCTCGGGATGAATCGGTGGCCACAACGAGTTCTGCGACCGTGACCACACCGACGAGAACGGCAGGCGAAGTAAGTTCAGATGCCTGTTTTATATATTACCGATGCTTACAGAACATATGATTACGATGTTTTCTCCGAATATATAGCATAGTTGGCATGTCTCGACTGTAAAAACGATTTGATGTCGACATAGCGTTATGTTGTTGCCGTTCGTCCCGTGTTGATGTTCAGGCCCAGGGTCCATCCAGGCACTCCATAAAGAGTTCTGACGTACACTTAGTGACTTACAGCATATACAATTTATGTATTATATCCAGGTTTAGATGACGCTATTGTTGATGGAGAATATTTCTACGGTGCATGGTATTCAGTGGAAATGTACTTTATAATACACATCAGTATTATCCACTCCTTATATATATAATATACAATACAATAAAACTTTTAATAATGAATTTATCAATATTTTTATTTCTCCATTCTGCATTTTATATTTTTATGATGATGAACGCTGCAAAATTAATTTCCCGGTCCGGGACAATAAAGTTTTATTGTGAAATAAACGGTGAAATTATATGCTATACTCCCATTGCAGTTCATTACATGCATTGTGTGTATCTGTTTCCAGGAATCAAGTCAGCCATCCACATCACGTAGAATGTCTGCAACTGAGAGGAAGTTTGGATATGCTGAACTTCTGCGTGAGATGGGTGTTTCCGACTTCCCAGTTGAGGGTGTACATGAAGAAGTTGCTGGGGAAGGCCTCTCAACAGTGATTGTACGCTGTGCCGTATTGCCATCGCTCGTCGCGAACCTGTCGTGCACGTCATGCAAGAAGCGCACCCTCTCCATCCGAGCTGTCGACCGCACCCTCGGAATGGTCTGTGGATTGGAGACATTTTGCACCAGTTGTGATACGGTTCTCAACTCGACTCTTTCATCCGACCGAATTGGAGAGACGCAGGCAACAAATTCCCCATTCGTTGTGGTGCGATCGGTTGTCTCTGCAACGATGGACATGGGTGTCGGCTACGCAGGACTGGAGAAATTCTCTCGCTACCTTGACATGCCAGTGATGACCAGGAACACCTTCATCAGACACCAGAATGTCATCAGTGAGGCGAGCATGCGTGTGGTGAACGACGTCATGTGCGAGTCTGCAAAGATTGTGCGCAACGTCTACAAGAGACTGGATCCCACCATTGACGAGTCTGGTACGATGGACCTCATGGTAAGCTTTGATGGATCCTGGATGACCCGGGGTCACAGCTCGCTCTACGGCATCGGATGCGTTGTCGAGATGGTGACTGGACTGGTGATAGACTTCACCATCCTGTCACTGTACTGTCAGAGCTGTGCGTGTGCTGTGGCACGGTACGGAGGCCGGGACACTGACAACTTCAGGGCATGGCATGCTCAGCACACTGACTGTACCATCAACTACACCGGTTCCCCCAACGCAATGGAAAAGACGGCAGCAGAGATTTTGTGGACGAGCTCTGTCGACAAGCACGACTTCCGTTACACGACAATGCTCTCGGATGGAGACTCGAGCACGTACGCCCACCTGTGTGCGTTGAAAGTGTACGGTGACGATGTACATATAGAGAAGGAGGAATGCGTCAATCACGTAGCAAAACGAATGGGCACTGCGCTGCGTAATCTGAAGACGACAACAAAGAAGACCGGTGTGTCGCTAGGAGGACGTGGACATGGCAAGCTGACAGGGGAGGTCATCACAAAGCTTCAGTTGTACTACAAAAAGGCAATCCGCAGTTGCACAGGTGATGCAGATGCTATGCGCAAGGCTGTGTTCGCATCCTTCTTTCACGCTGTGTCAACTGATGAGGACCCACATCACAATCACTGCCCTGCTGGCACCAACAGTTGGTGCTTTTACCAGCGTGCAGTGGCAAAAGGCGAGGAGCCGGGCTCCCACCGGGAAAATGTCGGTACTGCACTGAATCATGACGTGGCTGAACAAGTGAAGGACGTTTACTTGCGGCTCGGTCATCCCGAACTGCTGCGTCGCTGTGTGAAGGGCAAGACGCAAAACACCAATGAGTCCCTTCACTCAAAGGTGTGGCGCAAATGCCCGAAGACGGGCTTTGTTGGCCGAACTCGTGTTGTTGCAGCAACGTGTTCGGCTGTGGCCGAGTTCAATCAAGGCGTCATGTCAACTGTGACACGCAGCCAAAAGGTGATGGGCATGCCAGGTGGCATTCGAATGAGGATGTCGGCAGCCAAAGCGGACAGTCGTCGACTGAAACAGTCTGTGCGGCAAATGGAGGCCAGCACCAAAGAGGCTCGGCTTGCAAGAAAGGTTGCTCGGGGAAACCTCCGAGATGCTTCCAGCTATGCACCTGGGGCATTTTAGGGACGGTGCAGTGAACTTTAGTGACACAGTGAACTTTATATGTGGACTGATGAACTTTACATGTGCAGTTGTGTCATATTTTGTAAATACGGTTTATGGTTTTTTATACGTTTTTTTACAAAGTTGCATAATGTTTCATAAATTTGTATTATTTTGAAATGGAAACCCTTCTAAGCTTTTCCCACTGATAAATTATACATTGGCTAACATATGTGCAAAGTTTCAGTTATATAAATAGATGTTTACATGTTGAAATGTATGTTCCTGTGTACTCAAACTTTGAACGTGATTATCTCGGAAACATGTTTTTTCATTACACCTGCTGCCTCCCGTGTCATTTTTCCGTGCTACTACTTTATAGAATTGCTTGAAATTTGCCACAGTGAACCTTGATAGCATGACCATGAAAACCACCAAGTTACTTTCTGAGAAATGTGACCTGCTTTTTACATAACAAGTCACAACTGAAATTTTTCACTATCGTTTTTGCATTTTCGTATACTAGAAAGTTTGAAAAAATCATATAAAAAAAACTAAACACTTTTGAGAAAAACTGCTTGGTGGTTTTCACAAGGGATGTGTAGAGTAGCTACACACAACATTTGGGTCATCTAAGACTGGTAGATACAGATATATCTGACACGAAAAAGTCAATCCAAGATGGCTGCCACACCGTGGGAAAACACCCTAGAAAAGATCTTAAAAAAATTCACAGCTATACTGTGAGGTAGATTAATAAACTCTGAAAGTTTTAGCTCTCTGTGTTCAATACAAGTGGAGTAATAAAATAAAGTCCGTTTAGACTACATCATTGCCTTAAAAGACTAGTGAAAACCCACCTATTCCGGGCTGTGTATGAAGTGTAGACACCTGTCAGTTTATTTAATTTGTATTTAATTTTTACCTATTTATTATCTTGTACATGTTTTACATTAATTTTACAAAATGTCGTACCAGGTACTCATTATTTTATTATCAGTATACCATTTATTTTAATAATTATCTTTAGCTAACTTATTTATATATTACTATTCCTTTTTATTCATATTTTAGGTATTTTATTTCATCTACATTAACAACCTTAATATTATAATTCTATGACGCATGTATACATACTTATGTACAGCGCCTCCAAATGGATATTTATAGATTTATGGCGCTTTATAAATGTTATTATTATTATGGAGCCCTGCCAAGTGCTGGAAACAACTGGAACTAAAATTAGTCAACAAGACGTCTTCCATTTATCTTAGTGGCTACAAACTGATTCTACCAATCGTTGACACAATGAAAACAATTTAAATGTTGAGATTCATACCTTATACAAATGTCTAATTTTAATGGAGTGATTATATTTTTGCCGTTTTCTTTCAGAATGTCGCAGCAGGACAACAGGCAGTGCCACCTAGGGGAAGCTCAACGAACCCGTTTTTGTAGGGGGTACAAAAAAACGACGACGTGACGTTTAACATTGACAATGGCACAGTGCCAAAAACACTGCTAGGGGGCGCCACGAGACATGCTGCTGATATGCGACGGATTGGACGAGGCAAGAAACATTCTCTCGTTACGAGTGGGGTAAAACAACGACTGCACTGAAGACGGAAAGGGCAAATACCCAGTGTTTATCTTCCCAGGGGATTCTGGGTAACACGCTGTGTTTCGGGGCACTTGTTCCGCGAGTCGAACAACATCCTGGTTCTTCCCAGGGGATTCTGGGTAACTTGCTCCGTTTCATGGCACTCGTTCCCCGAGTCGAACAACATCCTGGTACGTGTTGGAAATTCGACGGAGACGCTGGAGATCTGCCCGAGTGGCGGCCATCGCTGTGTTCAGCGCCATCTGGTGACTAACCCGTGAACGTAGTTTATTTATTAGGACAACTCGACTCTCACTGCAATGGTGGCGCGCTGGCGTTTGCACAACAAATACATGCCCCTGTCCAATTTGCTCTCCCCGTAAAATGATTTCCCACTGGTGGTTGGCAAACAAAGGGTGGACGGCTCAAGTAATAATGATTTGCTAACTTTAACATTTAACCAGGGTCCGTACAGGACCTTGAAAAGTCTTGAATTTGATTGGATCAAATTCAAGGCCTTGAAATCCTTGAATTTTACAAAGTAGTCTTGAAAAATCATGAATTTAATTGTTGTCAATAACATTTTATTTTGACTCAGTTGTTGTGACGAATAACAGCCAGAAAAGGAAAAGCCTATGCACAAAAATAACTCGGTCTCATTGGCCAATCAGCATTTCATTATGGTCGGCGCCATTGTTTTCTTAGTTGCGTAAAAAAATTATAATTAACTTACATTATGTCATTAAAATAGTCTTGAATTTATTTTTCAAATAGCCTTGAAAAGTCTTGAATAGCCTTGAATTTTAAATGTCCAGGTGTGTACGGACCCTGTTTAATAATCAGATTGTCACATGCAATACTTTGTCCAAAAGTGTACATGCTGGCAGCGATCAGATATATTCGTGACAAATTCAAAATTGGCGATTTGAAATGAACTGGCTGCAGATTTGCCAGTCAGATTGTCCAGCGATGGTTTACTTTATGATCTAATGATCAGTTGACAGTCCGACTTTGTTGCATAAATTTGGAACAGCCAGCCACGAGGACTTGCATGCTGTTAAATAACTGGGGAATGATTTTATGGGGGAACAAATTCCTCTTAGTGACAGAGGAGCAAATAATAAGGCGATGTCTATTTTCTTTCAGCAGCATACGTTAATAATCCAGTTGCAGGCATTGCGATATTTTTAATTGGCCAAAGATACTCTGTATGGATTGTAAATATTGCTAAATTTCTTCTAATTATACTGATATATATGATGCAATATTGCAAATATATCTGCTGATTCAAAACTTTTCAGTTAGGAGGGATGTACAGTCTCATTATCAATCCTTATTTAAGGTTTTTGGTGTTTTTTTGTTGGTGACCAGGTCGGTTTCCCTGTAGGTGGTTATTGTAATTATTCTCTCTGAGCATTAGAAATACACTTTAATTATCAGAGAAAAGCAAAGTTTTAGTAAACTGTACAACAGACATTCTGATCTGTTTGATTAGTCAGTTCTCTGGTTCAGACACTATTTCTGACTGATTAAAGCGACATGGTCCGTTCGTGACTTTTTATTTTTATTGCAAAATCATGTTAATCAGTATAAGTTATAATTATTGTAGCGTCCTGACCGCCAATAAATGTTTTATCGAAACAGAACTGACTTTGTAATGTCAAACGTCGAATGTTTATAAGAATCCCGATGCTGTCACTCAAATCGCAGCGAGTGACACCCACCCTTTGACCTTTACTAAGTGGGAGCTGTGCACCTGGCTGGGTGGTGCTTAATAGAGTTAAGCACCCCTTACTGCGTCTATTTTCAACCCCTAAATGGTACATGAAAACATATATGACTGTCTTTACGTATAATTTATGTATAATTTATACCATATAACATGATTTTGAAATAAAAAGCCACGAACGGACCATGTCGCATTCAAGAATGCTGGGATTATGACAGCTTCACCTCTGTAATAGATCCACCTCATAATAAAGGTTAACCTGGGATACTCACAAATTATTCTTTAACAGTAAAGTATATGAAATTAGTCCCTCTAATACAGTCACCTGCCTATAAGGGTCGCTTTCCAGATCAAAGGGTGGCTTTAATCCAGAGGTTTCACTGCAGTTGGAAACCGATATTTTGTGACTTAAGTATTACGCTGCGACTAATGTTTTGTTTTTGCTAATCATTGTCGAGTTTGAGCATCTTATTTTTCCAGTGTCCTTCTTATGTCCTGTAGCGGAGTAGGAATGTCTTTATGTCCTGTCAGGATGTCATGTGACATCGTATTAGGACATGTCCTGTCAGGATGACATGTGACGTCGTATTAGGACAGTCTGTCATGTCGTGATAGGACGGTGTGTCGTGTCCTGTTAGGATGGCATGTGAGGTATATAAAGAGATTGTACTGAGAGATGTGTGCGCGTGTGTGTTGAGGTGTGTGTGTGTGTGCGTGTGTGTGTGTGTGTGTGCGGGTGGGGGAGTGGTGTGTGAGGTGTGTATTCGTTGATCTGACAGCGTGCTGGCATGCATGCAAGTGTGAATTTGCTTGTGAATAGTTGTGATAACGTGAATATTTATGTGTGCCTGGGCTGGTATGCATGTTGCATATCCAGCCACATGTGTGTGTGTGTGTGTGTGTGCGTGCGCATGTTCTGTGTCTGCCAATACAGGGGGATGGAGTAGGGAAGAGAACCAGTCTTCCCACTAATACACCCCTATTCCCATCGTCATGTTATTTACCCTGGTATTACTTGTGTCATTTGTCCAGCTGTCTTGTCATTATGAGTCACGTTTGGTTTTGTCGTATCAAAATCTACAAGATCGGATCAGTTGTCGTAAAATCATACTGTGTGGTGTAAAATCTCTTCTAACGTATTCACCATCAAATATTATAGATTTTGTTCATTTATCATTATACTTACAAGACACTGCATAAGTGTTTTGTTTCTAGTACAGGAGCATGCTGATGTTTTGTTGAATTTAGGGGATTAGCTTGAATCTTGATGAACTAATAGTTCTAAATCTAGGCACCTACAGTTGTAACACCAGGACAACTGACGGGGAAACCAGTTAAATGTGTCGATATCATTTTAATAAAATGGTTCAAGTACACTGTTTGTCTGTGAAAAACTAAACTGGACAATAATCATTTGAGTGACTGGTTGTCACGTAAATTATTTGCACATCAAAACGCACTTTTATTTATGCATGACTTGTACAAAATTATTGCTAGCTTCGGGCTTACATCGACAATCTTGTTGAAATTACATCTAAGCTCAACCAATTATGCAAACTTCCTACTAATAATTATGTAAACAAACAGACTTCTTGGTAATAACTACGTAAACAAGCAAACATACAACTAATAATTACATAAACAAACATTGTAAACAACAACAATCAAATTACATTTCAGAAATGTGGATCGCTAGAATATGTTTGAATGGTGAAGACGTTACGAGAGATAGTTTATGTAACACCAGCACCGCATGATTTTATGATAAAACTCACATTTTGTGACCTTGAACTTCCTTGTGGTAGATTGTCGTAGTTCACTTTGTATCGTATGTTGAATAACACTATCTAATCTCATACGTCTGACTGCCATGTACCATTGGTGTGGATAAAACATAAACATTGGTCATAGTCGGTGACATCACAGGCCTGTCAGTGATGTACCATTGGTGTTGACAAAGTATGTAAACATTGGTCACAGTCGGTGACATCACAGGCCTGTCAGTGATGTACCATTGGTGTTGACAAAGTATGTAAACTTTGGTCACAGTCGGTGACATCACAGGCCTGTCAGTGATGTACCATTGGTGTTGACAAAGTATGTAAACATTGGTCACAGTCGGTGACATCACAGGCCTGTCAGTGATGTACCATTGGTGTTGACAAAGTATGTAAACTTTGGTCACAGTCGGTGACATCACAGGCCTGTCAGTGAGTACCATTGGTGTTGACAAAGTATGTAAACTTTGGTCACAGTCGGTGACATCACAGGCCTGTCAGTGATGTACCATTGGTGTTGACAAAGTATGTAAACTTTGGTCACAGTCGGTGACTTTTTATACATTAAAAGCTGACATTGTTCAACTCTAGTTTACAAGATACAACGTTTATATAGGAAATAAACAGGTGCATTTGTGGCATTTCTCTGTGACAGTATATGTGTCCATACTTTGTGTTTATCTTTGTACAGTATCTGTGTTCATACTTTGTGTCTATCTTCGTACAGGTCAACACCACAAACTGTTGATTTCAACCACAAGACTGGTGTGTAATGTGTGTGAAGAATTGATAAGATTACAGATCTTTGACTTGTACGCCTCCTGTCATAAAACAGATTTTTTGGACTGGGTCTTAAAGCGACATGGTCCGTTCGTGATTTTATTTTATTGCAAAATCATGTTAATCAGCATAAGTTATAACTATTGTAGCGTCCCAACCGCCAATTTTATCGAAACAGAATTAAATGGCGAATGTTTATATATGCTGTCACTCAAATCGCCGCGAGTGACACCCACCCTTTGACCTTTACCAACTGGGAGCGTGCACCTGGCTGGGTGTGGCGTTAGTGGCGTCAACTTGTGTTCATGTGATACTGCATCGCGTGATCAGGCATTTCCTTTTGGGCTTTTAGCCACGCCTACAACGGTTTCGGAAACGCCTCGTGGTCGATGTGTAAACAGAGTTAAGCACCCCTTACTGCGTCTATTTTCAACCCTTAAATGATACATGATAACATATTTTGACTGTCTTTACGCAATAATAGGTATAATTTATACTGTATAACATGATATTGCAATAAAAATAAAAAACCACGAACGGACCATGTCACTTTAAAAGATGTCTGTTTGTAAAGTCCAAAATATGTTTATGTATCGGTTGGTGGCGTCAAGAGAAAAATAAATTGGGCCTGTGAGAACGCTACACACTAAGGTGATGCCGCATTCTTCAGCATTTTGAATCGCTCAGAATCTTGAAGTATTGAGTCGGCAGAAGTGATTTGAAACTACTAAATACGACACTTTTTAGGCTGCAAGTTACCCCCTCAATCTGCCTTGAAGGGGTGTGGTTATTTGCTTGTCGTGTTGACAAATAATCTGTGTCACATAACATGAAAAATCTTGTTCATGAGGCACAAAATGCAAGGAGTGTTTGCTTCTATGGAGAGAAATTTAAGAAAATCTGTGAGACTTATAGGTGGAACATCCAATAAGGGACTTAATGGTGGTGTTTTATGTAGGACTAATGTATGGGTTAATTATGTGACATAAAGAAATGATGTTCATAACTTGACAACTGTGTTGGTTCAGACTGACTGCCTCATTATTGTAGTATAATTTGACTTACTTTGGAGCATATTGTCGAAGATGAGTACGACGTTTCGACCCGTCATCTACAGGCCTTGTTTACGTACTGGTGTCGTGTGTTACCTCAAATTTCACTCGGTGTGCATGAAGAACACTAAAGTACTGACCCGTGAATCCAACTGGCACAAGAGAAAAGTGAAGGAGGTTTTATATATATATATATATATATATATATATATATATATATCAAACAAAGAGCCCCTACCATGAACAGAGACCAGGGATACCATCTGCCTGCCATCTACAACCAAATTATCCCGCCGAAATCTGAGGCAACACACGTGACACCAGTACGTAAACAAGGCCTGTAGATGACGGGTCGAAACATCGTACCCATCTTCAACATATAAGCTCCAAAGTAAGTCAAATTATACTACAATAAACCATTCTTGGAGCCATGAACAATATATTCAATATTGTTAGGAAATAGCCTGTAGGGCTAGTGGTAAAATTCTATCTAATTTTGAATACACATATCTTAGTGTCACTGTAAATGTGAAATGTGTAGTTGCTGGTGTTTTGCAAAGGCATCTCGGGGCCTCCCAAAATGTAAACATTTTGCCTGTTTCTGCCTACACTTGCAGCTGTTTTAAACACTAATGTGATCTGTGTATTCCCTGACTAGATGCCAGCTCTCCCCACCCGGTGGGGAGAGCTGTGATATCCATAAGTATAGCTGGTTCACTTGAGGCACAACCCAGTTTCACATCTGTTACATTTTTCAGTTTCATACAAATTATAGTTTATTTCATTTCAACTGCGAAAAATGTTAATGTCCAGAAATTGCTAACTGTCGAGTGTAACTCTACAATGCACTGAAGGCGAGTGACACGAAGCAGACATGGGAGATTGTTAGAAACTGATTTTATTTGAAAATAGCTTAATATACAAGTCAATCCAAGGTGCAAATCAATTGCCATCATATATGTACGCGTATACATAACATTTCCCTACACCATTTTAGTTTGAAACATTTTATGTGAACATCTTATGCAACAAGACTTGAATAACACAATAAAACCTCAATCACCGAGGTTTACTAAATGTAATTTAGATATACAGTGATTTGTAGCACTTCACAGTGTTCCTGTGAGATAAACTTTACAATGTCTTAAGATCTTCTGAAAAAAGCGCTACTATCAAGATTGTAAACATTGTAAAATGTAAACGAAGATGTCAATATTTTAAAATGTTTACATCAGATACACTTTACAATGTTTCGAGAATGTTAACACGATATACTTTTTACAAGTGTTCAGAAATGTCAACATGACATACATTTTACAATGTTTTCAAAAATGTCAACATGTCAAACATGTTCACAAGAACATTAGCTTGATATACGTTTACATTGTTTTCAATATGTCAGCAGTTAGCATTACATTTTACAAGGTTTCAATAACGTCATACATAAATGAGATACATTTTACAGTTTTCAAAGGTAAATCTTGTACAAATTCATCCAAGGCCGAACCTAAATTACTACCAGATTGTAAAACAAGCAACACTTGCACACAATGAGGTCACCTGAATGCAAACTTTGACCTTTCACCTCAAGACAAACTGACCTTCAAAACGAAATGTCAAGGTTAACAGCAGGACTGTTAAAAATGCTGGTGTAACTTGTTAATTAATTAGTATTGGGTTAGTTATGTATGTGGAATAAACTAACTACAGTTCTACTTGGTGACTTTATTACCTCCCTAGTTCATTAAAGCCTTACGTTATAGTTGCCTCAAAAATTCAATCAAACCTATCACACACCATCACTTGGAGGTGTCCAGTATTAGCTTAAAAATACAATACTGGAATGGAGATTTCTGGTAGTTTGGGAAAATACGAACAATTACACGGATTCATGGTAACTTCACAGAAAACTATTTAACGGAAAAAATCCTTGAAGTACAAATCTTTTTCTTTTGTACAGTATTCATGGCGGGATGGAAACTACTGGTGGTGTGTGTCCTGACTATAGTGACCCGGCCATTTTAAAGCCTTGAAACACTGAATTTGTTGGGTTTATTTTAAACGTGTTCCTTACTACTATGGAATTGACACATACACAGATAGAATGGTGAGTTTAAATACACCAGGCCTTCAACTGAGATGGAATGGACAATGTCATGTCAACAGGTCTACCTTATAGTACCACATCAGTTTAATTCCCAACCACACAAATGGCTGTGTTAATTTCAAGATCAATATTGAGTGTCACAGGACAGTTCTAAGATATTGTAGTATAATTAACTTACGTTGCAGCTTAATGTTGAAGATGAGTACGACGTTTCGATCCGTCAGCTACGGGCCTTGTTCACCTACAGGTGTCACGTGTGTTGCCTCAGATTTTGGCGGGATAATTTGATTGTAGATGGCAGAACAGAGGTGAACAGAGATCAGGGATACCATCTGCCTGCCATCTACAATCAAATTATCCCGCCGAAATCTGAGGCAACACACGTGAACCAGTACGTGAACAAGGTCCGTAGCTGACGGATCGAAACGTCATACTCATCTTCAACATTAACCTCCAAAGTAAGTTAATTATACTACAATAAACCATTCTTGGAGCCATGAACAATATATTCACTATAGTTCTAAGATACTTTATATTTCACCAGCCCCAAACCCCCCAAACACAGCCCTGCATTACTGCCTGGACTCAACACTCTTATACTATTCAAAATTTGCTAAGGATCACACAATGTTTGTAATGGAACAATCTTAAAATAGCAGCCATTCAGAGACTCATTGGAAGCATGAGACGCCGTTGCCAGGCTGTGATTGCATCACGTGGGTCACACACAAGCTACTGACAGTTGTTACTGCTGGTAATTGAACTGTTTGGGACATTTTCATGACTTGGAGTAACATTCTGAAACCTCCGTTTTTGGGGGTCTGGGGAAAACCACAATTTTTGGGGGTCGGCTTCTTTGATGACAGAACACATGTTCACTATTGTTCACATTTGGTATACAGCAATGAAATTCAGGAAATAAACATGTCCTCGAATACATGCTGTTTTTAGTTTTTGTGTGATACACAATAACACATGCCGTAAAATATAACACCGCCCTAAATAGTGATCCCTAGCAAAATGTGAGTAGTATATTTACCCATAAAGCAATTTTACAGCGACAACAAAGACTATGTAGTCATCCACCGACTACATCGTCATCTATCCAGAGAGACCCATGAGAGAAGTACCCTCATCGTGTGGACACGCTCGCCCTATTTGCGGTAATCGCACGCAGCCCGATTGCGACGAAAAACCCGCACAAACTGAGCATGACTACCGGCGACACCTAGTGGCGACAGGCACGCCACAAATCACAGTTCGCTAGTCACCTGATATGTAGAAAAAAACCTCAGAACCAAGCACCCCCCAGCTAATGTTCACCTGCGACGGGGGTGCAATGTCAAACCCCCTGCGTCGCCGCCCTATCAGACTGACTTACTCATCACAAGATGGCAGCACTGAGCACTCGGACACCGGCTAGGGAGCAGTCGATATTTAGCAGGGTCATTTGTCGTAAACCCAACGAGACCGTTGACTTCCAATCAACAAAACTGACCACTGAAATTTGCAATATTTACACACGATAAATTTCGACTGCCCCCTGATAAATTTCGACAGTGCGAGAAGAGTTGTCTTCATTTGACCTTGAAGGCGGGCGGAGAACAGCGAAACATGCACCAATGACTGCTCCCGCCAACCTACATTAGTTACCATGACAACGCTCCCTACACCAAAGTATACACACTGTTACTGGGCGCTTACGGCAACAACAATTCACCTTGAAAACAACAAAGTCAACCCCAGAAAAAATCCATTCCCCTCAAAAAACGGTGCAAATCCTCCAAGTCTGTTTACAAGTCGCATCATTTTACCCGATAAAATTTACATGAAAACATGCAGAGAAATTTGCTATTAGCCATTTTGCTGGATGGATTAGCATGATACATCAAAGCTGTTTGTCTAAGACGGGTATAATGGGGTAATGGCAAAAGGGTAAAACACACCCATTACTTTTGTGAACCCAGCAACAAGACCACACTATACATCAACCCATTTAATGTTCCCACTTGTACTACATATGTTTATACACAAAAATAACGCTGGTTGTAATTACCCCATTACAACTTACCCCACCGTTCCTTAAACTACTTTCCAACATGTCGTTGGTCACGGTTGAGCGATCAAACTTGATTTTGGTTAGATTTACCTATAAGATACATTCGTGTGAAATTTATAAAAATGAAACCAAACAAAATCCAGTAATAATTATCTCAAACTTGAATATAAATTGATGATAGGTGGAAAATATGCAGGGTTCTTCCCCAAAATACCCTCTGGCTGCGGATTATGGCATAATTATCCCTCCCTTCCCCCCCACTCTGGGAGGAAGGAGGTCACTTATTCGGAGGTAACATAAATTCTAGGCAAACAGCACATTTACAGCTGGTATTAAAGCATTACCCTGGCAACAAAACCAGGCGGAAATAAATAGGTCAACGACTACTTAAATAGGTCAAAGATTACTTGAACAGTTTTGCATGCAGCAAAGGGTTCCGGTTTGCATACACATGCATACACATGCATACACAGTTCATTTGTACAAATTTATAACGTACCACAGCCCATATATGTTGTTACTGTTGGTTACATGCAACATTTGGTGTTATACTAATTTGTAGATATACACAACTGTTACCGTGGTTTGGTTTAATGCTACAGTCAACTTAAAAGTCTCTAATTAGTACTTAATTCTAACCCAAGTTTTGCGTGACTAAAATTAATAATGACGTGAAATTAATGTGTCTTACACTATATACTATGGCTTTGATGCTAACTTCGGGGAATGTTTCAAACCAACATAAAATTACCTGGCACTTTTTAACTAACTGCTCAGCTGCTTTCATAAACATGCGTCCACTACCAGTGTCTCAATTGCCTGAGAAAACGTGCGTTAAGTAACAATATTACAAATGTTTTCGGTGCAACTTAAAACCAAAGGTTAGTAGTTTGTGTGGCTTAGGTAGACACATGCAGCTGAAGAACCACTGCTGCCAAAACATTTTAATATTATAATATTTTCTGTGTTAGAAACTAACTATTTATAACTAACTACCTACATATGGAATACAGAAAGTCTAACTTAACAACAGATTGCAATTTCAAGAATAATTTGTTCCACAATCGCGCTTACGTACTTTCAAGTTTTCCTCAAACGCAGTGGTTTCAAAGTTCCCGTTCCATCTTACAGGCAAGAACAGTGGAAAACAAGAAATCGGCACCAGTAAGTGGTATACTACATAACAGATCTCACAAGGTTCAACAGTTGATGGCATGAACCAACCAAATGGCGACCAGGTTAGTATATCATGTGCTTCTGCGGCCTCTCTATATTCTGGTAGAAGTGCTACTGACAGAGGGTGTTATTCTACCTCATTTAATATTCATCAGGAGAGTTCTTTTCTTTTTCTCCCATCCAAATGTGTCTTTAGCCGTCAAGTACTTTGCTGTTTTGTCAAGACGGTTTTATGAGCATTGTTCACATTCCGTTTGAATTATATCATCATTCATGTCGTCATTCGCATCATCATTCATGTACAAACTCTTCCAGAACCACACAGAACAATCTTCTCACTTTGCCAGACTTGGAAGGTGCCAAAGTACTGAACTGAAAGGAGATATGGTACTGATAACAATCACTCGCTGATCAAAGTGAAAGTGAAAGTGTCTGTCCACCAGATGGACAATGACATTATTTGATGAAAACGTCATCAAGACAGATGAAGCCATTTTGACAAGTCAGCGAAAGATTCTGCCGGGAAAAGACACATTTCAAAACGATAACCATGGTAGTGAACAGGTATCATTATCATTGTCATATATCATTATCGTTGTCATATATACAGCCTCACACACACAGATACGTAACAATGTTTTATATCACCAGAGTAGAGTCGCCCCATCTATAACTGCAACAGTTTCACTAATGATATTGACCAAGGGGGCATCTCAAGAGACCCCCTAACTTGGGGGTCAGATAGGGGTTGCCTCAACAGGCATCTATGACTGTCTTCATGATCATGTTGGTTTGGTTGATGAGGTGATTGGCACTGTTGAAGACGTCTTGTTTACTGCAACAAAACAACAAGAAACCTTCACGTACCGCCTCTGTGTGGGTCTTGGATTCACCAGGGTTCATATATCTCAGTAACTGGGTTCATATATTCTTGATTATAAAGAACGCCTAAAAAGATTAAACCTACCAACTCTTTCATACCGTCCGTCGTCTTAGGGGAGACATGATAGAAATTTCAGGGAAACTGATTCAATAACAAGAGGACACAACCTAAAGAAAGATGCCGATTAAACATCAGAAAAAATTAATTTGTATACCGATCTACTGATGTATGGAAAATAGTCTGCCACAGTCTGTGGTAGATGCTCCATCAGTTCAATCATTTGAAGTAAAAGTTGATAAACTATGGAAAAATCATCCTATAAAAATGATTTTACTGCACCACCTCTACTATCGACTGTGTCACCTTTAGACGCATGCGCAGTCTCATAACAATGATCAAGACAGAGCTGGCACAAGAGGCAGGGATGCCTAATTCAAGCCAGAAAAGGACCTGTACGAACCTGTAAGAATATATCTGAGTAACTGGGGTTCGTATATCTGAGTAACTTGGTTCGTATATCTGAATAACTGGGTTCATATATCTGAGTAACTGGGTTCGTATATCTGAGTAACTGGGTTCGTATATTTGAGTAACTGGGTTCGTATATCTGAGTAACTGGGTTCGTATATCTGAATAACTGGGTTCGTATATCTGAGTAACTGGGTTCGCATATCTGAGTAACTGGGTTAGTATATCTGAGTAACTAGGTTCGTATATCTGAGTAACTGGGTTCGTATATCTGAGTAACTAAGTTCGTATATCTGAGTAACTATAGCATTTCATCAGGGTTTGTATATCTGAGTAACTAAAGCATTTCATCAGGCTTCGTATATCTGAGTAACTGTAGCATTTCGTCAGGGTTCTTATATCCGAGGAATCTAAAGCATTTCGTCAGGGTTCGCATATCTGAGTAACTATAGCATTTCGTCAGGGTTCGCATATCTGAGTAACTGGGTTCATATATTTGAGTAACTATAGCATTTCGACAGGGTTCGTATATCTGAGTAACTGGGTTCGTATTTCTGAGTAACTGTTGCATTTTGTCAGGGTTCATATAGCTGAGTAACTGGGTTCATATATCTGAGTAACTGGGTCCGTATATCTGAGTAACTATAGCATTTCGTCAGGGTTCGTATATCTGAGTAACTGTGTTCATATATCTGAGTAACTGGGTTTGTATATCTGAGTAACTATAGCATTTCATCAGGGTCATATATCTGAGTAACTGGGTTCATATATCTGAGTAACTGGGTTCATATATCTGAGTAACTGGGTTCATATATCTGAGTAGCTGGGTTCATATATCTGAGTAGCTGGGTTCATATTCATATCTGAATAACTGGGTTCATATATCTGAGTAACTATAGCATTTCACCACAGTTCATAGTTTTGAGCAACCATAACATTTCGGCAGGGATCTTCTACTTGAGCCACACTAACTGTTCTACTCACACATTCTCCTTGAAGAAGTCCTTCAGCGTGGTGCTGAAGCGCTTTGAGTACTTTACAAATTCCCTCTTCCTCAGTTCCAAAGCCTGAAACAACCGAACACATTACCAACTGTGTGACATCACACACACGCACCACACGCACCACACGCACCACACGCACCACACGCACCACACGGACACGCACACACATGGTCACGCACACACACGGTCACACACACACACACACACACACAGAAGTTTGTGGTAATTACGGCAGATGAACAAGTACTTTGTAACAATGACTACATTATTACTTTTTTATTATTTTATTTCACCTTTATTATTCAGTCAGTTTTACGATCTATTTCATGTATCTTAGCGCCTGCAAATGAACGTTCGTCCAGATTCATGATCCTTTATAACTGTTATTATTACTATTATTATATAATTTTATAATCATGACAACTGATGACATAAAAGTGACAATAACAGAATGTTGTGACAATGTTGTGACAATGTCGCACCTGTCTACTGGTGGACATAAAGGCCACGACCTTGTTGACAGCATCCAGAAGGTCCTTGATAGCACTCGCAATGTCTCTGAAATAACAACATCCATCATGATTAACAACTCGAATAACAACCAGACATATCACGGTTCACACAACCATGAAATGACAACATCCATCGTGAATAACAACTCAAATAACAACCAGATCTATCACACGGTTCACACAACCATGAAATGACAACATCCATCATGAATAACAACTCGAATAACAACCAGATCTATCACATAGTTCACACAACCATGAAATGACAACATCCATCATGAACAACAACTCATATAACAACCAGATCTATCACATGGTTCACACAACCATGAAATGACAACATCCATCATGAATAACAACTCAAATAACAACCAGATATATCACACGGTTCAAACAACCATGAAATAATATCCATCAAGAATAACAGCTCAACCAGCAAATGTATAAGATAATTCACACAACTTGGCAATTATGAAATGACATCCATCGTGAATAACAACTCGAATAACAACCAGCAGATATGTCACATGATTCACACAACTCAGCAACAATGACATGACACATCCAGTTTCTCCATGCTCCAATTTTTAAAAAATATACAAATTTGGATTTGATTATAAAAATTATAAAATTATTATCATCATCATAGTTTATTAAAACATATACCTTAACTAATGCTGACTTACAAATGTTTTAATCCATCTTATATATAATCCATAATTATATTATTCTTATTTTATCAAAAATATAGAGTTTTTGTGGGTGTAAAAGTGAAATTACTTATGTCTACTGCTTTTATCTCTAAGAAATACCTAGAACAAATCATGTGATAGTGACAGAGTCAGACACTATGCCCAGTCGTAATTACGCAAACATTAGCTTCTGTATACGCACTTTATAGTTTCAAGGAACTTTTTCCTGTCGTAGATTTCGTCTGGTATTCGACTGAGAATTTTCTTAAGGCTGTTAGCGCAGATGTTCAGGTTCTGGAATGGTTCGTCCGGCCTTGATATCTCATACGCTGTAAACAACAAATGTAATGTTCAGGTTCTGGAATGGTTCGTCTGGCCTTGATATCTCATACGCTGTAAACAACAAATGTAATGTTCAGGTTCTGGAATGGTTCGTCTGGCCTTGATATCTCATATGCTGTAAACAACAAATGTAATGTTCAGGTTCTGGAATGGTTCGTCTGGCCTTGATATCTCATACGCTGTAAACAACAAATGTAATGTTCAGGTTGATTATGATTTAGTTGCTAAAGTGATTACAGGGTACATATATTATGCAGACAGGGTCTAGATTTATTCTACTGAAATGAATAGTTAGAATGTACATTAGTACATTACACGTCAGTAAGCTGCAACTAGTTTTCTATACTACAAACAAACCACACATTTACAGGCATAGCTGAAGATGTAAATAGAATTCCACATGTTATGGTCATTTCTGAGTACTACTGGTACTCATTTCCCCACAAATTGTTTTAATAATAATAATGGCAATTTTATACTAGCGCCGGTATCCGCCACGTGGTGGCGCTCATGGCACTTTTATATCATTGTGTTCATCAGGCACAAATAAAACATAATGCTAAAGCAATACTACTAATGTTAATAAAGCGTTAAATGAAAGTGAAAGTGAAAAATGAAAGCGAAAGTTCCCAGAGAAAAATGAAAGTGAAAGTTCCCACCTGCCGAATTGTTGGAGGCCTCGAGTCGCAGGAGACACTCGGTCATGTTGACCCTGTCCTCGACCTCCGCCCTCCGCAGGATGCCCTTGATGAGGTCATAAATGAGGCCGGGGTGCTGCGTGTCAGCCTGCGGGGAAATAATAATAATAATAGTTTATTTCTTATATAGCGCCCCATCCAAATAATTGTTCTGGGGTGCTTTACAATGATTATTCCTAGAAAAATGACAATAAAAATACATACTATATACTAATACTAATAACAAAATAATAAATATATATATATAAATAATAATAATACTAAAAAGTTAATACAATACTACTTTGATAAAATGTGGATATGCTAATAAAACAAATATGATACTTTAAAATACCGACTTAAATTGGCACACAACTACACACTGTATTAAAAATGAATAAATAAGTAAAATAGTATGTGTAGTAAAATAAAAATAAAAAAGTATAAACATATACTAATTAAAATAATAAATCAATTAAAATGTTTGAATAGTTGACTGCTTAACTGTGATCACAGAACTCGTGTCAAAATAATAATCTGTAAACAGATGCGTCTCGTGTGCTACTTTGAATTGATTCACACTCGTACATTTGGAAACACCAGTGTCATCTCCAACTCAACCTTCTTGTACCTGGGTAGTCCCAGATCTAAATGTTGCCAGCTCGAAAGGTCTTTGGAATTATAACTATATCTTGTCAAAATATATATTTTGTGTTCAAACATGTCCCTCTGATGACAATTATCGCACATAAAATCGAGAATAGATAATTTATTATCTGAGGAAACATAAATTAATATGTACTAAAATTGATAACAACATTAGGTACAACATCAGTCTTTCAAAATCACAGATATTGTCATTTATGCTTTAACAATCGGTGTTTACATGTGTGTTTGTAGTTTATTTCAGGTCATACCACATATCTCAACTGGCTTGTGTGTCTGTGTGTCTGTGTGTCTGTGTGTCTGTGTGTCTGTGTGTCTGTGTGTCTGTGTGTCTGTGTGTCTGTGTGTCTGTGTGTCTGTGTGTCTGTGTGTCTGTGTGTCTGTGTGTCTGTGCGTCTGTGTGTCTGTGTGTCTGTGTGTCTGTGTGTCTGTGTGTCTGCGTGAATGTGCATGCGTGCGTGTGCATCTGTGCGTGTGTGTGTGTGTGTGTGTGTGTGTGTGTGTGTCTGTGTGAATGTGCATGCGTGCATGTGCATCTGTGCGTGTGTTTGTGTGTGTGTGTGTGTGTGTGTGTGTGTGTGTGTGTGTGTGTGTGTATGTGTGTATGTGAGTGAGTGAGTGAGTGAGTGAGTGAGTGAGTGTGCGCGCATCTGTGTGTCTGTGTGTCTGTGTGTCTGTCTGTCTGTCTGTCTGTCTGTCTGTCTGGTTGGCTGTCTGTCTGTCTGTCTGTCTGTCTGTCTGGTTGGCTGTCTGTCTGTCTGTCTGTCTGTCTGTCTGTCTGTCTGTCTGTCTGTCTGTCTGTCTGCGTGAATGTGAGTATGTGCATGCATGAGTTAAGATGGTATATGTCTACGATGTATAACAAGTCTGCTGACTGGCAAGTGTCACCTGCATAAAGCCCTGTAACTAACTGTGGACAAGCATTCAAACTATTCTAAATAATTCAGTATATATTAAATACCATAGCTGAAAATGAAAGACAGGACATTGTGACAAATGGATCTAAACCTGTTGTCATTTTAGCCACATTGTTATTCTGTTAAATGTCAGACATCACGAGTGAGAAATAAAATTTGTGACGTGATCATAATTTGGGTCCACAAATTCACATTTTCCCACGAGATGCACAGTGAAGCTACAGCAGCACAGGCATATACACTAGATGGTGACCACTGCAGCCACAGGGCACAGGACTGGTAACTATGTACACACGTAACCAGCTTCAAGCCTTCAACATATGGGTTGTTTTTATGTCAGCTGTATAAACATTAAACAACTTCAACAATTTAGCAGTGTTATTAACAGTGTCACTGTATATATATATATATATATATATATATATATATATATATATATATATATATATATATATATATATATATATATATATATATATATATATGTGACGCCGGCTGACCAAATGAGTGACAAGTCGGGATTTGATATTTGCCGTGAGTGCCGTCTAAAGCCAGTTGGCATGATTTGGATTAATTTTAGGTTTTTACATAAATAACATTTATAACATCCGTTTTAACACTTCCGCCCATCCTACAGTATTTATTCCAAATAAAATGTGTATTTTAACGTATTGTAATGCGAGCCCTCTTGATCAACTAGTCCAAAATTACTAAAACAAAAGGATTTTGCTTCGATTCCTTCGATGAATTCCGCCATGTTGCTTTGGGGTTACCCCTGTGTATCGGGTATCACCAGAGAGGGCATTTCTTCCTCTCTGACGTAGAGTAACCCATATCCGGGCCAAGTACACCAAAATAGCTCAAAACTAACCAACAGGCGGCTACCCTGAGAAGGCTTTTGCATACTAATGAGAGCCGAGTTCTGTCACGTGCGCGCTTCGGTGCTTGCAATTGGATGATCGCCTACGCATATGCGCAGTACGGCAGTGCTAAACGTAAACAAGTAGCCAAGGTCGTTCGTATTCCGCTGTGTTTTTCTATCGTTGTTTCCCTGTTATTAACTCTTTTGCAACATAATGTCGGACGCGTTCCTACGTGTGCTGAATGCACCAACCGGCGATGACATTGCTGTTGCGCGGATGTGGGAGCAGTACGATTTCGACGCCTCGGAATGGGACGCTGACAGTGACAGCGAAACTGACAGCGACGTTACGGTCGAATACGACTGGGAAGCCGATCACGATGACAACGAAGACGGGAACATGTTAAGCAACGACAATAATGCTCCAATTGTCCTGACATTTTGCATAGACCTAGAGATGGTGTATACTCATAATAATACTTTTTGGTCTGAAAAAACTTCGATGTTGAAAAACTCTTCTCGATGGATTTGATTCAATTTTATGTTATTTAGCAGATAAAACGTATGGCTACATTTGTCTCGCAGGAAGTAGGAAATTTATCCGTTCAGTAATTATTTCGGTGCAGGATGCTGCGCTAAATTAGCCTAAAAACGGCTTTGTTTTAGACGAATTAGCTGTGAAATTAATTAGCATGGAAATTAATTCCTGAAGTTATGGTACATATAATGTACCATAACTTCAGGTATTGTTGCAGCAGCTGGTTGTTATTTGTCCTCTATCATTGCACTATGATACCATTGCTGCATGCCAAATTTGAATGCAATACACATAATATTTATATGGCATCTAAGCCCATGCATAATCCAAAACTTTAACGGCCGTTTTCTCCAGTTTTACTTTTTGACCCCTACCATACCAAATGTGATATAACTTCCCCAATTTTTATGGTAGAGTCATAATTTTTGAATTACTGTAAAGCACTATGGCTCCTCTTTCCAAATATGTCAAAAAAGTACATCAACATTTTTCCGACTTGTCACTGGTTTGGTCAGCCGGGGTCACATATATATCTATATATATATATATATATATATATAATATATACGTTTCTGTAAACACCCGTCTATAATGAAGGTGTTTTTTTTCTGTACTGCCTATGTTTACATAATTAACATAAACAACCTGAGGTGTGCCACAACAGTCTTAGTTCTATGCTGTATTTCTATGCTGTGTTTATGTAATATATAAACAATCTGAGAGTTGTGATGTGTTTGTCTTAGTTCTACTATGCTCAAGCTATGTTTACGTAATATAAACAAACTGAGGTGTGCCGTGTCAGTCTTAGTTCTATGCCATGTTTACGTGATCCAAACAATCCAAGACTTGTGCCGTGCCAGTCTTAGTTCTATGCCATGTTTACGTGATCCAAACAATCCAAGACTTGTGCCGTGTCAGTCTTAGTTCTATGCCATGTTTACGTGATCCAAACAATCCAAGACTTGTGCCGTGCCAGTCTTAGTTCTATGCCATGTTTACGTGATCCAAACAATCCAAGACTTGTGCCGTGCCAGTCTTAGTTCTATGCCATGTTTACGTGATCCAAACAATCCAAGACTTGTGCCGTGCCAGTCTTAGTTCTATGCCATGTTTACGTGATCCAAACAATCCAAGACTTGTGCCGTGCCAGTCTTAGTTCTATGCCATGTTTACGTGATCCAAACAATCCAAGACTTGTGCCGTGTCAGTCTTAGTTCTATGCCATGTTTACGTGATCCAAACAATCCAAGACTTGTGCCGTGCCAGTCTTAGTTCTATGCCATGTTTACGTGATCCAAACAATCCAAGACTTGTGCCGTTGTCATATAGAATATTGACCCGGGGGTAAAGTGACCCGCGGGTCACTATTCTATATAGAATAATGACCCGTGGGTCACTTTTCCATAGATTTTCAGTTATAGAAAAATGACCCGCCTTATAGAAAAATGACCCGCCCCATATTTTATGGATATATATTTTAAATAATGGTTTTAATCATAATATTAAATTACAGCACATAACCAACCATTTCACTGTTAAAGTTAGGTCACAAAAAAGATTTTTTTTATATTTCTTACCAATTAGCAAATGTCATTGATATAAAAAAAGCCATCCAATTCTTTTCTTCTTTGGCAAGGGAGTCAGCGTACCCTATTATTGAGTGAACTTGGTAGTAACCTTGGTAATAGCAACCAGTTTTTTTGGGTGGGGGGTCACATTTCTATGGTGTAGTATATTGACCCGTGGCTTGTTATACATAGAAAACTATAAAAATTTGCCTATTTGGATGTTTACAGGGTTGCAGATTTATTATACAAATTTCATAGAGAAATGTCTACTTGGTAATAGCAACCAGTTTTTTTTGGGTGGGGGTCACATTTCTATGGTATAGTATATTGACCCGGGTCAATATACTATACCATAGAAATATGACCCCCCCCCACTACAAAACATTTATTCGGTAATTATCGAATGGATATTTACTATGATGCTTGTATGAATCATACTCCATCACATAACCTTATAAATTGCCAAATATTTTTTATAACATTGACTATTATGAGCCCCATGTCAATATACTATACCATATAAATATGACCCCCCCCCCTCCCCACTGCAAAACATTTATTCGGTAATTATCGAATGGATATTTACTGTGATCCTTGTATGAATCATACACCATCACATAACCATATAAATTGGCAAACATTTTTATAACATTTACTATTATGAGCCCCGGGTCAATATACTATACCTTAGAAATATGACCCCCCCCCCCCACCTCATTTCATTTGCCTAAGGCAGTTAGCAGAATGTGGCCCAAGCAAAATATTTTCCATGAAATTGGACACAAAATAAAACACTGGTGTTGGTGAAAGTGTCAAAAAAATATGCCAACTTGAAAAGGAGATCTTTCACTGGAAAAAAGTATTATGGCATAACAATAATATTATTAATGTATCAAAGTGCAATGTTGTATAAATATAAATAAATCATTACCTTCACTGTCATTAATACTCAAACACTTACAAAAAAGAAAAATCCATGAAGAAACAAGGGGCGGGTGACTTTTCCATAGGGGGGTAAATTTTCTATTATAGTATTTTGACCCCCGGGTCACTTTTCTACGTGGGTCAATATTCTATCTGACAGGGTCAGTCTTAGTTCTATGCCATTGCCATGTTTACGTGATCCAAACAATCCAAGACTTGTGCCGTGCCAGTCTTAGTTCTATGCCATGTTTACGTGATCCAAACAATCCAAGACTTGTGCCGTGCCAGTCTTAGTTCTATGCCATGTTTACGTGATCCAAACAATCCAAGACTTGTGCCGTGTCAGTCTTAGTTCTATGCCATGTTTACGTGATCCAAACAATCCAAGACTTGTGCCGTGCCAGTCTTAGTTCTATGCCATGTTTACGTGATCCAAACAATCCAAGACTTGTGCCGTGCCAGTCTTAGTTCTATGCCATGTTTACGTGATCCAAACAATCCAAGACTTGTGCCGTGCCAGTCTTAGTTCTATGCCATGTTTACGTGATCCAAACAATCCAAGACTTGTGCCGTGCCAGTCTCAGTTCTACGGATAGCTTTATCTAGAGACCCGTCCACCCATCATTTGGACGGGTAAAAACGAATATGGACGGGTAGAAATATGGAGGACGGGTTGTGGACGGGTAAAAAAATGAAGGAGCAAAAAAAAGAGGTCTTCCAAAACCATAGATATTGTTAGTTATGTCTTGAAAGTGAGTGTAAATGGTGTCATATGTCTGTTTGTTGTCCATTTCAGGTCATCAGACACATTTTAAAGTTTGTAAACTAGCTTAACAGTTAACATCCATGTGTCCACCAAAACATGTGTAACTGGCAATAATTTGATCCTACATAAAGCCCTGGTTCTACGTACCTTTGTAAATGCGGATCTGAGACTTTCTGCTGCTGCGAGGTCATGTTGCTCCAGCTGCAACAGAGACCACAGTCACATACCACGTAGACACCACAACCACAGCAGATCACACCACAGCCACACTGCAATAACAGATCACATAACAGCCACACTGCCACAAGCCCACAACAGATCCTACCACAACCACACTGCCACAGCAGATCACACTACAGCCACATTGCCACAGCAGATCACACCACAGCCACAGCCCATCCTACCATAACCACACTGCCACAGCAGATCTCACCACAGCCACATTGCCACAGCAGATCACACCACAGCCACAGTCCATCCTACCATAACCACACTGCCACAGCAGATCTCACCACAGCCAAACTGCAACAGCAAGTCTCGCCACAACCACACTGCCACAGCAGATCCTACAACAACCACACTTCCACAGTAGATCTCACCACAACCACACTGCCACAGCAGATCCTACAACAACCTCACTTCCACAGTATATCTCACCACAACCATACTGCCACAGCAGATCCAACAACAACCACACTTCCACAGTAGATCTCACCACAACCACACTGCCACAGCAGATCCTACAACAACCACACTTCCACAGTAGATCTCACCACAACCACACTGCCACAGCAGATCCTACAACAACCACACTTCCACAGTAGATCTCACCACAACCACACTGCCACAGCAGATCCAACAACAACCACACTTCCCCAGCAGATCTCACCACAACCACACTGCAACTGCAAATTTCTCCACAATTATATACATGCACACAAATGTTAACAGGATTTAGGCTTGGTAGAGACAGCATTAACAAACGGGACAATATTGCAAGCCTCCATCAGGTGACAAGTACTTGACACAAAGGCTGTCTACTAAACTGTTTTATGTAAGATAATTAACTACTGTTAAACACTGGGACTGGGCCAGCCTAGCTGACAGAAGCATCTTTTAGTCTGTAGCACAAACTGCAACATAGTCAGAGTCATCTCACAGCTTAGAATAGTCAGTTTTAAAGTACGTAGGTCACAGAGCTAAAGGTCAGTAGGATCACACTGCTCAAAAAACGATCACAATCATTCACAGCTATGGCAGGACACACTCTCTGAATAAAACCAGGGAAAACATAAATCACACGTTATGTTATTTACGTGTTGTCGGAAATATGCAGCTGTCATAAATAATTGTTCCCATCCACCACCCTTCCTGTGACATCCCTACCCGATTACCACGCGTCCAAAACAAGTTTTACTCAACCAAATCACAGGTGAACTGGTCTGTGCATAAAGCTGTGTACAGTAGAGTTAAGACCAGTACACCTGCAAACACTGACGTCTAACACATTGTGATCGCATCTTATCAAATAAACTAAGAATTTTGTAAATATGATAGTTCCTCCTGATAACTTTCACCTTGAAATGTACACCATTTTCCCAGTAGTCCAGTAATTAATCAAACATACATCATCAATATGCTGAATCTGTTCTTGCACTAACTGCTTCAAATAAAAGTTACGACTTTTTACCAGTCGACTGTTTCACACATTAAAAACACTGGCATTCATACTCATAACTCATTACATCGATGTTAAAATGGTATTTAAAATGGTTATTTGGTATTTTCTTTTTAAATAATACTTACTATACTTTGGGGGACTGTTAAAGGTTATTGTGATGTCATGATATAATATATTTATTCAGGATGGCTCAGCTAAATACAGTGTACATAAAATATACACTATATTTCTTTTCAGTGAGGTCCTCATACACACAATCGTACAGACATGCAATATTAAAAGATGTAAAATAGTAAGATATATGATGTAACAGACATAAAATATAAATTAAGTTAAAACATAAAATCTACAATAAGATACAAATATAGTATAACTACGAGGTAAGCTGCCAACAACACAGTTTGTTGAAGTACTCTATATAACGTGGTTAAAACATGTTTTACACCTATCTTTGAACTCTTTGTAACTTTGACTAGTTTTGATAATGATATTTAGATTAAATTGTATTGTATTGTACCTGTACGTTGTATTTTGCATAATTTTATGTGCTACTGAAAGACAGCGAGGGGAGTCAATGCTAGCTGGGGCCAGCCTTTAAAACAGATAAATTTGTGTTTGTCATGAAGGGTGTGGCTGGCTGGTGACAGGTGTAGTAACTCTACACCACTACCATCAGCAAACACCCAGCCGATGACATACGACCACAAGAAACACAATACAACAATGGCCTCTATAGTGCCGTGTTGTTTTTGGGTGATCCTGGGTCACGGGCTTGTTGAAGGATATGCCTTCCTCAATTGCGTTTAACTTTACTTAAATTATTATTATTGTTATTTTTTAATCAGGGCTTTATGCATGATAAAATTGTTGCCAGTCACACATGTTTTGGTGGACACATGGATGTTAACTGTTAAGCTAGTTAATAAACTTTCAAATGTGCCTGATGACCTGAAATAGGCTACAAACACACATATTTACACTCACTTTCAAGGCATATCTAACAATATCTATGGTTTTGGAAGACTTTTTTTGCTCCTTCATTTTTACCCGTCCACCCATATTTCTGCCCATCCATATTCGTTTTTACCCGACCAAATGACAGGTGGACGGGTCTCTACATAAAGCTCTGTTTTAAATCATTATTAATTAAATAATCTATTTTATATTTATCTCATTTACGTTACTCTTTTATATTTTATCAATATATGTGTATTCTGTTGAAAGTGTATGTATATATTAACTTCCATTGTGCATTTTCTTGTATTGTACAGCACCAGAGAATATTATAGTATAATTACGAAGCTACATAAATCAATAAATAACAAAAATTAAATACTTACATTTAACACCAGCAAGTTTATGAAGGTGTCAATTTTTGTCTTGAATAAAAAATTTGATGGAAAGAAACAATACTATTAATAAATCTTCATAAAAACTCTTTTTTTCATTTTATTTCAAAAGTGGAAGTTAATTTTTTTCACAGAATGATTTATAATTGAGTCTATATTTGATTTGAGTAATGCATGACAAAATAAAGTTGGTATGTTGATTATGTTTTGCCTGAAACTCAAAGTATGGTTAATAAACAGTGGATTAACTGAGATTTAAATAATTTTTATTATCTCAAGTCAAGTATCTTTGACTAAAGCAAATTGTATTTAGACATGACCAAGACACGTCAGTCATGTGAAAATTCTTCATACCCAATTGATATATTTTTATCAATGCACAGAAGAAATATGATCACATAAGAGAGGTGTTTGGTTGTTTTATTAAACTGACCAGTAAGAAATGTGATCACATAAGGGAGGTGTTTGGTTGTTTTATTAAACTGACCAGTAAGAAATATGATCACATAAGAGAGGTGTTTGGTTGTTTTATTAAACTGACCAGTAAGAAATATGATCACATAAGAGAGGTGTTTGGTTGTTTTATTAAACTGACCAGTAAGAAATATGATCACATAAGAGAGGTGTTTGGTTGTTTTATTAAACTGACCAGTAAGAAATGTGATCACATAAGAGAGGTGTTTGGTTGTTTGATTAAACTGACCAGTAAGAAATATGATCACATAAGAGAGGTGTTTGGTTGTTTTATTAAACTGACCAGTAAGAAATGTGATCACATAAGAGAGGTGTTTGGTTGTTTTATTAAACTGACCAGTAAGAAATATGATCACATAAGAGAGGTGTTTGGTTGTTTTATTAAACTGACCAGTAAGAAATGTGATCACATAAGAGAGGTGTTTGGTTGTTTGATTAAACTAACCAGTAAGAAATATGATCACATAAGAGAGGTGTTTGGTTGTTTTATTAAACTGACCAGTAAGAAATGTGATCACATAAGGGAGGTGTTTGGTTGTTTTATTAAACTGACCAGTAAGAAATGTGATCACATAAGAGAGGTGTTTGGTTGTTTTATTAAACTGACCAGTAAGAAATATGATCACATAAGAGAGGTGTTTGGTTGTTTTATTAAACTGACCAGTAAGAAATGTGATCACATGAGGGAGGTGTTTGGTTGTTTTATTAAACTGACCAGTAAGAAATGTGATCACATAAGGGAGGTGTTTGGTTGTTTGATTAAACTGACCAGTAAGAAATGTGATCACATAAGAGAGGTGTTTGGTTGTTTTATTAAACTGACCAGTAAGAAATATGATCACATAAGAGAGGTGTTTGGTTGTTTTATTAAACTGACCAGTAAGAAATGTGATCACATAAGAGAGGTGTTTGGTTGTTTTATTAAACTGACCAGTAAGAAATATGATCACATAAGAGAGGTGTTTGGTTGTTTTATTAAACTGACCAGTAAGAAATGTGATCACATAAGAGAGGTGTTTGGTTGTTTTATTAAACTGACCAGTAAGAAATGTGATCACATAAGAGAGGTGTTTGGTTGTATTAGTGGTCAGAATGCCTGAAACAACCGATGCCCTTTCGTGAATCAACCTGAGTCCCTATTGTGGCCAGAAGATCTGAATACGCCCGAATACAGAGGCACAGTTAAACTGCGTAGGACAAAGCAGTGACTTCAAATAATGGCAATTTATTTTGGCAGTTCACACGTAATAATAATGAAGTTTCTCTGCCAAGTGTTAACATTTCGCAATGCAGGCAATTGTGCAGAGACCCGTCCACCCGTCATTTGGATGGGTAAAAACCATTGTGGCTAGATAGAAATATGGGTTGACGGGTGGTGGACGGGTAAAAAATGAAGGAGCAAGTCTTCCAAAACCATAGATATTGTTAATTATGCTTCAAAAGTGACTGTAAATGTGTCACACGTGTGTTTGTAGTCATTTTAGGTCATCAGACACATTTAAAGTTTGTAAACTGGCTTAACAGTTAACATCCATGTGTCCACCAAAACATGTATGACTGGCAATAATTTTGGTCCTGCATAAAGCCCAGTTTCAGAACATCAAATGCTAAGTGTCATCAAACTCAGCATCGAGTTCCATTTCTGGTACTGCTTGTCACGATTACGATGTAGTAAGTATATTTTCCGTCAATGAGACTAAATTCTAACACTTGCTGCGGGGATAAAAAAATGGAATTACCCCCGGGGTACCCAAATTGTTCTAAAATCAATGTGCCTGTGCCCTGCAAGCGATATCTATGATTAAATGCTAACTTTTCAGCAGTCTATTTTGTTATAGAAAATATTAATGGGCTGCGCAATAACACAAGTGTTGTTTTTAGGGTCGTTGAAATTATTTACGTTGTCATTATGTCCAACTTCAGTAATTCAGACTTTTAACAGTATTTTCTGATCAAGTTTAATGAATTCAACGGGAATGTCTCTTATTATGATTACTCATTTGCAGCCTGCTCATTTGAAATGTAATTCCGACTTAATTAACCTACTGGGAAGACAGTTATGATCACAAAGAATGGCCATTTTATATAATGTATGAAAAATAGACGTACTCACAAAAACAAAATAATTTGAGTATTGTTTACCACAGACATGTAATAAATTACTTTTTGTAATGTAATAAATTACACTTTAAATATAGTATACTGGTAGTCATTTATTACTATCTCATACGAAGTAACTAAGTATCCGTAAATTATTAATAACAAATATTTTATTAAACACAGTTGTTGAAATGTTTGGAATATTTTTTCAATCTTTAATAATTCATATTTGGGTAATAAATTTACATATTTAGGAACATACTATTTACACAAGAAATTAATACTACAGATGTAGTGAAAATCTTATTTAAATGGCAGTGGCTATGCGTACATGAGCCCATAGCTTTATGCAGAGACCCGTCCACCCATCATTTGGATGGGTAAAAACTGTTGTGGATAGGTAGAAATATGGGTGGATGGGTAAAAAATGAAGGATCAATAAAAGGTGTTCCAAAGCCATAGATCTATATTGTCAGCCTCAAGTGAGTGTAAACGGTGTCACATGTGTGTTTGTAGTCCATCTTAGGTCATGAGATACATTTAACTATGTAAACTGTCTTAACAGTTAGATCTATGTGTCCACTAAAACATGTGTGATAATAATTTGGTCCTACATAAAGCCCTGTGTGAGTCGTACGTTTAGGCCGCCAGTCTAAAAATACGACATTCGTTCCATGTACATGTGTATGCTTTTATTTCTGGTTTGCGTCAATTGCGTGTGCTTTTATTTCTGTGTTGTTAGCATCATTTGTCTAAAGGTACGGCAGTCGATAAGCGCATGATTTCCATATGTGAGCCTTATCTTTAGCAGTCAGTTATAAAAGTCCATCCACATACATAGGCTTTACTACCGTATCTTTAGCACTCTCATCTAAAAGTAAGCCTACGTGAGTTTTTCTACACATGCTTGTCATATCTTTAACAAACAAATTTAAAAGTATGTCAGTTTTTCCGTGCTTCCAGTCAGTTGTCAAACTCAAATGTGGCAGTAATTAGCACATGATTTGATCACAACATAATCTCTCTATTTAATAGATTTCTATAGCAGGCATAGCTTATTGCAGAGACTCATCCACCCATCATTTGGACGGGTAAAAACCGCTGTGGACGGGTAGAAATATGGGTGGACGGGTGGTGGATGGGTAAAAAAATGAAGGACCACAACTAGGTCTTCCAAAACCATAGATATTGGTAGTTATGCCTCAAAAGTGAGTGTAAATGGTGTCACGTGTATGTGTGTTTGTAGTCCATTTCAGGTCATCAGACACATTTAAAGTTTGTAAACTAGCTCAACCATTAACATCCATGTGTCCACCAAGACATGTGTGACTGGCAATAATTTGGTCCTGCATAAAGCCCTGATAGTAGGTATATAGTTCCATTAACCTGGCCTTGAGAGTGTTAAACTGACCAGTAAGAAAGATGACCACAGGTGTGAGGGTGGTGTTCGGTTGTTTTTAGTTATCAAACTGACCTGTAGGTGAGCACAAAGGGAAGGCATTCGGAACACTGTTTATCATCTATTCAGTCATAAAATATGGCATCCAGTTAGAGATGCACTTTAAATTACACTGCTGGCAGTTAATGACAAACCAGTATATTACATCATCATTATGTCCAACTTGCCAAACACCAGTCGATTTATAAAACCATCTGTCAACAACTGAATTGTTTACTGACTCTGAGACTGATTAACGTTTTTGTTTTGATGCATCTCTAAGCTTAGTTTGGAGCAAGGATTTAGGTGCAAATTGAGGATATCTGATTATTATTTACAAACAGAAACACCTTTGGTTGGCTTCAGAAGTTCAGTTCAGCCTGCCCCTGAGTAACAAACCCAACGTAACATGGTTAATTTAACACCACATATACACAACGTCAATTGGATAGGGAAGCTCTAGAATAGTGACAATTTAAAACCTCTACCTAGCCCTAAAGAATCAAAACGGAGCCGGAAGCGTTGAAGGTGAGACTGAGCGTTGTTGGGACTTGGCCTTGGTTTGGGTGTGACCGAGTTACCGAGTTTGTTGTAGACAGGGTATTCGTGTGTGGTGGACTCACCTTTTCTAAAATCGGAATAATAACGACGGGCAGCGCCATGGAAGCGAACAGCGACTCGTCGCCCATGGTCATTATGACAAGTAGCGACAGTCGAAGCAATGACACAATACTTCAAACAGGAAGTGACTGTTGACGGACCGAGTCGCGCCCAGTGCAGTGGTTCAGTCACCGGGAACGCTCAACACTCCGCGAACGGCGTCCGTCAATCCACACCCGTCCTTCCAACCCGTCGAAACCACACTTAAATCTACAGTATCTGGCTATATACGAAAACTGTTAGTTTTCCACGAGATTCATACGTCCAGCCGCATTTTGACTAGCAATTTCTTTCGCAAGTGCCGAAAAACAATATGGCCGTTTGGGCGTAGTGAAGGTGAAGGTCGCTGCAGCGCAAATGTACCTCCAGTAAATTGAACAGGAGAGTTCATTCATGAAATACACACCTGTCACACGAGTACTCGCTTGGCTGTAAAAAGAGTCGTGAATCAGGAAGTTATTTCCGATTTATAGAACTAGTGTATTAGCATTCCAAATGAAGCTCATAGTTCAGATGTCAGCGTATGCGCTTCGCATAATGAAATAAGTATATAAACTTGTATATTAATACAAAATTAGTACATTTAAATTGTATAAATTAGTATTAGGTAATACTATATATATATATATATATATATATATATATATATATATATATATATATATATATATATATATATATATATATATATATATATATTAATGTTTATTATTAGGTAATACTTATAAGTAAGACAAAACTGCATAGCCATATACACTGTACATATAATTAATTAGTTAATAACTACCGGGTAAGAAATTATAGAAATTAAAACCATACGTTCGCCATTATTAAAGCATATTACGAATAATATGATCCTATTGCCACTTATCTTTCTCCATGTGTTCCTCGGTTAAAGTCCTTTTTCTCGTTACAGTTCCCGGCGCTGTTAGATTGTTCTTAAACCCTCCCACCACACCTGTCTACGACTCTTGCCTCGTTCTCCACAATCCTGTCACCATTCCATCCTACTAAATATATCTTCACAATATTCTCAACCCGGTAGATGTATTCGAACGCGTCGTCTACACATACAAACACACGCACACACGCACGCACGTACACACACGCATATATGTACACACATATACACACACACACTCACACACACACGCACGCACACGCACGCACGCACGCACACACTCACACACCCTCACACACACACACACACACACTCACACACATATACACACACGCACGCGCACGCACACACACACGCACTCACGCACGTACACACACGCATACATGTACACACACACACACACACACACACACACACACACACACACACTTGTATTTTCCAAATATATAATTTTATACAGTTTTATATATACATCCCTCGAGGTTCATATTTTTCACTGATTGCCGTCATATGGCCCGGCTGTATGTGATCCCTACACCACCTGGCGGCGTGTACTCTCACATTCCTATGAGCTGAGCCACATTTCCGGTTGTATACACATATATGATATCATTGGTTGTTGTGTTCAATGGCGTGTATATATCTGTGGCGCCAACTTGGTGCATGTTTAATCAGGCATTCCAACAGTCTGTCTTCTGGGCCGGGTAAGTCGGTGTTGACTGCAGGAGGCTTGTTCAGATCAGATAGACGAGATCCACAAACGGTTGGCCGAGCTTACATGTTAGGACCGCCTTGTTCGTCTCCCTGACGTCTTAACTCTCTGACGCACGGATACATTTACGGAAAAAACATCCTATATTAACAGGTACACGCACGCTCTCGGTCACAATCATACCCGTACAGTGTACACACACGCACGTGTACATACACGCACACACAAACGCGGCACATACACGCACACACACGCGCGCGCGTGCGCACGCACCCACACACACACACACATGCACGCACACGCACACACACACACACACACGCAAGCACGAACGCGCGTGCGCGCGCGCGCACACACAATGCACACACACTTTTTTTAGGAGAACTTGTAGCTCTTTGGGTGTGCCGCATAGAACGCAGCGTAACTAACTCAGCCTCGATTACCCGGAGTCCGCTGTATAGCGCCACCGTCTGTCGTTCAATCTGCGCCTGGGGTTTTCAGCAAACAAACAATTGATTTAGTGTAATCAATTAAATCGACACTCGTAAACAAGACCACCTGTTTCAGTTTGTACGAAACATTTGAGCCAAATCATAACCCAGCAAACATTTACACAGAGAGTCACACAGAAAATAAAACTGTACTGCAAAGTGTTCATGCCGCCTTGCATAATTGTTCTCCGAGCACATACATGTATTATGTATACATCAGTACACACACAGGGTAACGTATACAGTGTCACACACACAGTGTCACGTATACAGTGTCACACTCACAGTGTCACGTATACAGTGTCACACTCACAGTGTCACGTATACAGTGTCACACTCACAGTGTCACGTATATAGTGTCACACACACAGTGTCACGTATATAGTGTCACACACACAGTGTCACGTATATAGTGTCACACACACAGTGTCACATATACAGTGTCACACTCACAGTGTCACGTATATAGTGTCACACTCACAGTGTCACGTATATAGTGTCACACACACAGTGTCACGTATATAGTGTCACACCAGTGTCACATATACAGTGTCACATACCCAGTGTCACGTATACAGTGTCACACTCACAGTGTCACGTATATAATGTCACACCCAGTGTCACGTATATAGTGTCACACACACAGTGTCACGTATACAGTATCACACACACAGTGTCACGTATATAGTGTCACACACACAGTGTCACGTATATAGTGTCACACCAGTGTCACATATACAGTGTCACATACCCAGCGTCACGTATACAGTGTCACACTCACAGTGTCACGTATATAATGTCACACCCAGTGTCACGTATATAGTGTCAGACACACAGTGTCACGTATACAGTGTCACGTATATCATGTCACACCAGTGTCACGTATACAGTGTCACACTCACAGTGTCACGTATATAGTTTCACACACAGTGTCACGTATATAGTGTCACACACACAGTGTCACGTATACAATGTCACACTCATAGTGTCACGTATATCGTGTCACACCCAGTGTCACGTATATCGTGTCACACCCAGTGTCACGTATATAGTGTCACACACACAGTGTCACGTATACAGTGTCACACACACAGTGTCACGTATACAGTGTCACACACACAGTGTCACGTATACAGTGTCACACACACACACACACAGTGTCACGTATATAGTGTCATACCCAGTGTCACGTATATAGTGTCACACACACAGTGTCACGTATACAGTGTCACACACACACAGTGTCACGTATACAGTGTCACACACACAGTGTCACACACAGTGTCACACACCCAGTGTCACACACCCAGTGTTACACCCAGTGTTACACACCCAGTGTTACACACCCAGTGTCACACACACAGTATCACACACCCAGTGTTACACACCCAGTGTTACACACCCAGTGTTACACCCAGTGTCACACACCCACTGTCACATCCAGTGTCACACACCCAGTGTTACACCCAGTGTTACACACCCAGTGTCACACACACAGTGTCACACATCCAGTGTTACACACTCACAGTGTCACATATACAGAGTGACACCTACAGTGTCACACACACACAATGTTACACACACACAGTGTCACACCTAGTGTCACGTACACAGTGTGACACCCACAGCGTCACACACACAGTGTTACACACACACAGTGTCACACCTAGTGTCACGTACACAGTGTGACACCCACAGCGTCACACACACAGTGTTACACACATACAATGTCACACACCCAGTGTTACATATACAATGTCACACACACTGTCACACATACAGTGTCTCTCTCACACACACACACACACACACACACACACACACACACACACACACACACACACACACACACACACACACACACACACACACACACACACACACACACACACACACACACACACACACACACACACACACACACACACACACACACACACACACACACACACACACACACACACACACACACACACACACACACACACACACACACACACACACACACACACACACACACACACACACACACACACACACACACACACACACACACACACACACACACACACACACACACACACACACACACACACACACACACACACACACACACACACACACACACACACACACACACACACACACACACACACACACACACACACACACACACACACACACACACACACACACACACACACACACACACACACACACACACACACACACACACACACACACACACACACACACACACACACACACACACACACACACAC
>OZ024867.1:23114519-23124519 GCA_964017155.1 Oasisia sp. SBJ-2009 | reverse complement strand
CTTTAAACTAGAGTCTATGGATATAAAATTCTAAATAACTTGATATTTTGCATAGATTACGTTAACGTTTCATTCCGACATCATCCATCTTTAAAATGCAAATTTCCAACAACCAACAGGCGTTGAATATGCTCCCCATTCCATATTGTTAACTGTAAACATGTAATACGCTATTTAAGATAATACATCGTTGGCGTCAGAATGAACTTAAGGTGTTGTAGGTTTTATTTAAACATTATACACTTTCTTAAAAGCAGTTAATGGATAACTTTTAAAGTTGCATTCTGACTTCCGCCATGTTTAAAATAACATTTTCCAGTAATCTAGCATTCTCCATACACTATATATTGTTTTCCTCAACTACCTATCAACTTATTTTCACATAATATGCCATTTTAAGATAAAAAGGAGCAAAAGACGAAAAATTGTCCTGGCGAACCTCGCCAGTTAGAATTCACTGATTGGTTTAGACCTCGAAGAAGGGAATTCCAGTGAAAAGCGCTGTCAGGAGGGGGCCACACTAAAAGGTGGGCCACAATTGGCAGACCGCACGGAAACGGCATGCCACATTCACAAAGATGCCACCGCTCGATACGCTCCATGTTTACGGCATGCCCAGTTGCCCACATACAAACTATCGCTGGTTACGCGCCTGTACGGTCAATGGCTAATTGAGGATGATTTAAACAACTAGGGTTTAGTTGCCTAGTGGCGCCTCTAGCGACTAACGTGGATTTGTGGAATCCCATTGTGGCCCGCCTTTTAGTTGCCCCATCGTTTACTTACGCTGACCGGAGAGTTCCGATGGTAAAATTAGATCAACTTTTGGGAAACTCTAGAGCCGTTGTTTGTTGCAAATTAACTTATATTTGATCAAATAACGTATAAAACCACAAAGTGAGACATGTGGTAGGAAGTATACTAATAACCAAATATCGGTCATGGTGTACATTGACTTTTCAAAATGCATTAAAAATGGGAAATTATGTCAGAATGCAACTTTAAAAGTAATCTAATCTACCAGTCAACCACGTTCGTTTACTTTTCGGCAGATATGATATTGAAAAAGAACATAATTATTAAAAACAGTTCCCACTTCTGAATGTGACGAATCTCATACAAAATCTACTTCCCTTTAAGTGCCACCAAATGAACTGAGCAGTAACTCACGAGTAGGGAGAGAAGCAGATGTTCTGCATGTCATATCTTGCCAGTTGCTTGTACAGTTTTAATCCGAAGTCGAGATTGATGTTCACCAGGTGGCGCACGTCGTCGTCCCTGGCGTCAAGTGTAGGAACCAGACAGACCACTACTGCGGCCAGCGTCAGAACTGACATGTCGGCTGTAACATAACATAACATAACATAACATAACATAACATAACATAACATAACATAACATAACATAACACAACACAACACAACACAACACAACACAACACAACACAACACAACACAACACAACACAACACAACACAACACAACACAACACAACACAACACAACACAACACAACACAACACAACACAACACAACACAACACAACACAACACAACACAACACAACACAACACTACACTACACTACACTACACAACACAACACAACACAACACAACACAACACATACTAACACATAACATAACATAACATAACATAACATAACATAACATAACATAACATAACATAACATAACATAACATAACATAACATAACATAACATAACATAACATAACATAACATAACATAACATAACATAACATAACATAACATAACATACCGGATGTATTCAACACAGATTAAATAAACCCTACATGAATTGAATGTGTTTCTATGTACAGTATAATTATAAGACTGGCGTGATATACATTAATACAGTATATGCTTAATATAACATACATTTTGGTAAAATCGATAGGGTTAGATACATATATTATACATACATTGTACATATACATATAATATATATACATATATATATATTATATAATAAATATTATATATATATATATATATTACATATATATATATATTTATTTATATATATATATGTAGTATATATATATATATATATATATATATTTATATATATATATATGTAGTATATAATATAATATAATATAATATATATTATTATATATATTATATAAGTATATATATATAATTATATGTATAAGTATATACACATATATATATATATAATTATATATGTATATATACTTTAGGTTATAAAACAAATGTGTAATATAATATAACATATATATATATATATATATATATATATATATATATATATATATATACATACATATATATATATATATATATATATATATATATATATATATATATATAATTATATATATATATGGATATATATATATATGTATAATATATATATATATATATATATGTGTGTGTGTGTGTGTGTGTGTGTGTGTGTGTGTGTGTGTGTGTGTGTGTGTGTGTGTGTGTGTGTGTGTGTGTGTGTGTGTGTGTGTGTGTGTGTGTGTGTGTGTGTGTGTGTGTGTATAGTACATGTATTTGATAACACACTGGTTTTACTGCGACAACTAGACCTATGACACACAGACCCGAGTCACGTGACTTCACCTGTCGACCCGTTCTCTGCGTTTCTTAAAAAATTTACTGACTGTGCATACTAGTTAAGCTATTAACACGTTACACATCTGGTAATAAAAGAACCGGTTTGGCGATCAGCAAACGAGTGGATTGAGTACCTTTAAACTGCTGCATTTGCTCTTCACTCAACAACTGAACTGCGGCTGTTGTCACACCTAGTATGCTGCGTACTTTCTAGGCAAATAATACACCTGGTAGCGGCAACACGGCTAATGGAGTTGGACATTTCACCGAGAAGGACACGTTTACCTAAAATGTTTACCATCAATTCGCAGCAGTTAGTCGAGCAGCGAGTTGGCGGCATTTGGTTGTTGACCCGTACTAATTAAGTGACGATGCATTTGTTCATTTTACCTCAAGTGTTTGGTTGTGCACGAAATAATAAACACGTTATTAGCTATAGGTGATCCCCGTGGGACGGATCAATAGGTTGGTGAGTATTAATGCTTGCACGTCCAATGATTTAATTAGCAATCTTAACAGGCTTATATTTATGGACGCGGATTATGATGATTACTCTGATCGGTTGCCCTTCTGAGTTTAAAATATGTTATGTAAGTAATGCTATATTTGTGTGACGCTAAACTGCCGTGCCAGTAATACATATCAAATGTTGTGCTTGGCGATTGAGAGTGAAACGGAAAGCCAGGCTGCCCTCAAACAGTTGGAAAATACAAAAATAGAATGAAATACGAACAATGTCGTGTGGAATGAAGTAAAGACACAGATGGAAAAGTTTCGTTTCGACCCTGTGACTGACTGAGTGTGTGGGTGAGTGGGTGGGTGGGTGGGTGAGTGAGTGAGTGAGTGAGTGAGTGAGTGAGTGAGTGAGTGGACGGGTGGGTGAGTGGGTGGTTGAGTGGGTGGTTGAGTGAGTGGACGGGTGGGTGAGTGGGTGGGTGGGTGGGTGGGTGAGTCAGTGAGCGAGTGAGTGAGTGAGTGGTTTGGTGGGTGAGCGAGTGAGTGGGTGAGCGAGTGGGTGAGTGAGTGAGTGAGTGAGTGGGTGAGTGGGTGAGCGAGTGAGTGGGTGAGTGAGTTAATGGTTGGGTGAGCCAGTGAGTGAGTGAGTGAGTGAGTGGGTGGGTGGGTGGGTGAGTGAGTGGGTGAGTGGGTGAGTGAGTGAGTGAGTGAGTGAGTGAGTGAGTGAGTGAGTGAGTGAGTGAGTGAGTGAGTGAGTGAGTGAGTGAGTGAGTGAGTGAGCGATTGTGTATTACGCTAACGGAATCAACGAACCGTGAAATGGTTTCAAGGACAACAGCATGGAGTAACATGACCACTGTATTTGTGGGTGTCAGTATACCCGTTTCCCAAGCTCGGCGGTTGACATCCCGCCAGATGTTTAATCGACCCGGTTATTGAAATGGCGCATGAATCACTCTCATTCAATAATATTTATTCTTGTCGCGTTGACGTAATGGATAACACATGTGCGCAACCCGTATCGTTCAAGAGAAATAGTTCTCTCTAATGCATTCGACTATAGTAACTTTCATTACAATACCGGGTGTAACTAGAATGTTGTAATGTTATATAAACGTGTTCCACAGACCCTCCTCACACCGAAGTGACACACACACACACACACACACACACACACACACACACACACACACACACACACACACACACACACACACACACAGACACACACACACACACACACAAACACACACACACACACACACACACACACACACACACACACACACACACACACACACACATCAGAAGGGAGGATTCAATGGTCAAACATATAAACAAATACATGTTGAAGCTTCGATATAATCCGCAAGCCAAACGCTTCCTTTTTATACTTGCCATCTGTGTTTAACTGTTTATTGCTCTGGAATTGTGTTAATCGTTAAACATGGCGGGTGTAAAATGTGGTGGGAAAGAATCATGCTTTAAGACACATTTTAACTGAGTAGTTGCGCAATGCACAGATGTACGAATGACTGGGACGAACAGACAGGTCGTTTACACGTCGAACCCAGCCGGTGAGTCACTTCCGTCTGTCTGGCAATTCTTAGTGGTGGCGTAGTTTCTTTTCTTATTAGTTAACATGGTTTCTGTTATTATAATTTGACGTAGTTTATTTTCTTGTATATTGACATAGTTTATTTTCTTGTAAATTGACATAGTAAGTTTATATTTTTATAAGTTGGCATAGTTTCCGTAGTTTCTTTTCTTATAAGTTGCCGTAGTTTCTTTCCTTATAAGGTGGTCATTGTTCAAACCTACTGCGCAGTTATCCCCTTGATATGGCCTAGGTGGGTCTATTGTAATGTGCCGCTCCCCCCGGGGGGTAAGTGTCGAGTTGAAGGATTTATTTACCCTTTAAAATTTGTGAACGTCGGGGCGAGTGTTTTTCTACCAGCAGCATGTGCGTGGATTGGGATGTTTAATTTCCCGCTTAACCAGAAGGCGTGGGAACAGGGATCATAGAGGTATCGCTTGGGGTAGAAATGTTTCTGCCCCTTCCCCTCCTCTCTTGGGGTAGATATGTTTCTGCCCCTTCCCTTCATTGCATGGGGTAGACATGTTTCTGCCCCTTCCCCTCCTCGCTTGGGGTAGACATGTTTCTGCCCTTTCCCCTCCATGCTTGGGGTAGACATGTTTCTACCCCTTCCCCTCCTCACTTGGGGTAGACATGTTTCTACCCCTTCCCCTCCTCTCTTGGGGTAGACATGTTTCTACCCCTTCCCCTCCTCGCTTGGGGTAGACATGTTTCTACCCCATCCCCTCCTCACTTGGGGTAGACATGTTTCTGCCCCTTCCCCTCCTCACTTGGGGTAGACATGTTTCTACCCCATCCCCTCCTCACTTGGGGTAGACATGTTTCTACCCCATCCCCTCCTCACTTGGGGTAGACATGTTTCTGCCCCTTCCCCTCCTCTCTTGGGGTAGATATGTTTCTGCCCCTTCCCCTCCTCACTTGGGGTAGATATGTTTCTGCCCCTTCCCCTCCTCACTTGGGGTAGATATGTTTCTGCCCCTTCCCCTCCTCACTTGGGGTAGATATGTTTCTGCCCCTTCCCCTCCTCACTTGGGGTAGATATGTTTCTGCCCCTTCCCCTCCTCACTTGGGGTAGATATGTTTCTGCCCCTTCCCCTCCTCACTTGGGGTAGATATGTTTCTGCCCCTTCCCCTCCTCACTTGGGGTATATATGTTTCTGCCCCTTCCCCTCCTCATTTGGGGTAGATATGTTTCTGCCCCTTCCCCTCCTCACTTGGGGTAGACATTTGTCTGCCCCTTCCCCTCCTCCTCCGGTAAATGTCGTGAGGAATGTGGGGCTTTAACGACAGCCAACGGGGTGGGGGCAAATGGAGGTGTTTTGTGACTAGTGATACTGTTTTTGGTGAGCGTCAAGAGGGTGCACACAGGGGTAAGTGCCCGCTAGACATTCACAGTTCGTCGTTTTCCGTACCCAGATAGATCAATTTTGAATGTGTTCTTTGCGTGCCCAAATATTTTATATCAGAATGCTTGAATTTAAATACATATATTTCAATCCCTGCCCCGCCATATCCTCCGGTCTCCCCATATAATAACTGGCCACTGTGTTCTGCGAATCGTTGAACAATAGCTGCAAGTCTATTTAGACCAGTCGCAGTAACGTGACGCTTGTTGAGAGCAGACTCTGAGGTCGGTGAACAAGAGCCATCTATCGCGTTACAATCATGAATGCACGCTTGTAAACTCAACAATAGACGTTTCTGGTTGGTTCTCACGGTGTGGATTTGCGACGATGAAAGCAGAGCAAATATGGCCGTCTGAGAATGGTTCATATTTATACCTCGGTATGTTGGTACGTTTTAATTTGCGACAAATGTCAGGGTCGTATCTTTTATAGTTATGACAATATACGTATTCGCCGAATAGCCAACATTAATGTTTTATACATAACAACACAACGCGCTACCATTGACACAGCGTTGATGTTCGTACACACACATGCACGCGCAGGCGCTCGCAAACGCACTCATATGCACGCACGCACACATATGCACATACGCACACGCACGCACGCACACATATGCACACACGCGCACACACGCACGCACACATACACACACTTATGTACGCACGCACACACATATACGCACACACACACACATGAACGCACGCACACACGCACACACGCACACACGCACACACGCACACACGCACACACGCAAACACACAAAAGGTCCCGCTAAAACATATTTCCAAAATGTCACCAAAGGGGACTGTGTTTACGGTCCCTGACTAAAAAGCACACATCCGGTGCAGTGTTGTCGTGAGCGTGGAGGTTGCGATCTTTATGTTTCATTATCGCGTGAACACAGGCCTTCACAGTGTTACGGGCACGTGACCGTCGTGAGTCAGGGAGCTCCGTGGGTCAGAGAGCTCCCTGCCAACCGATGAAATGTAAGAGATATGTCATCAATACGTAACGTCGTAGGGCGGAGTAGAGGGAGGGAGGGAGGGAGGGAGGGAGGGAGGGAGGGAGGGAGGGAGGGAGTGAGGGAGGGAGGGAGGGAGGGAGGGACCGACCGACCGACCGACCGACCGACCGACCGACCGACCGACCGACCGACCGACCGACCGACCGACCGACCGACCGACCGACCGACCGACCGACCGACCGACCGACCGACCGACCGACCGACCGACCGACCGACCGACCGACCGACCGACCGACCGACCGACCGACCGACCGACCGACCGACCGACCGACCGACCGACCGACCGACCGACCGACCGACCGACCGACGGGGAAAGGTAGAGGTAGAGGACGGAGGCAGGCCCTCAGCGAGACACATAGGGGACGGAGAAAGACAGGGAGAGGAACGTGAGACGTAGAGAACGCTGGTTGATCCCACGCCGACAGTAGGGATCCCTGACTGGGGAGCTTCCTTGGTAGGCGGGTATCATAATTACACACACGTGACGTGTATCAATTTAAAAGGGATCCGATGCTTAATTCCGTGAAGCACCTGGCATGTAACCCGAGCCTGAGGCGATGGTCATCTCTGTGGTCAACACCAAACAGACGGGAACGGACCCCGCTCTAAGGACAGATAGATAGATACCCGACTCTCCCACATTCCAACCGGTGTCTCTGGCCTAACTGTCGCCGTGAACTGGGAGCTGTTAGACGCCGTCAAATATGCTGTCGCCTGTCTGTGTTCTGTTGACGCTTTTCACCGATACACACCCCGTTATAACATAGGTATTGTTGGACTGAAAAACTACATATCTGCGCTAAACCTGAGCTTACAGCGTGTTAGAGTATTAGTACAGTTTTGACCGCCCCCGCTAGCCTATAATAGTCTCACCCTCGACAGTAGGCCAATAAAACTCACACCTCGCGTGGCATCCCCCGTTGGACAAGTCGAGATGGCGGGACAAGATAACGTCCGACTTACCTGTATGTCACGTACAAAAGTGTCGTCAAACTGTCTTGTTATGTGGCTGTCGTTCCTATAGTCACAACTTAGTCCTTCCCGGATGCGACGATAGAATCGAATGCTGATGTCGTTGGCCTACTTAAGGCAGCCGGGCTGTCATGCGAATATCGTACGCGACCACGGCGACACCAGCGCTGTCAACAAAGCTCGCCTACAGATGCCGTTGAGCTTTGAATTATTACACTGTACACGCTCAGCAGTTGGGCCGTGACTCGGGGGGCATCTCAAATCTGGTTGGCGTAACAGCGGGAGATTGCGAAGCGATAGGGTCACCGTGGTGTATATGGACAAAGCCAAAGAAGTCACTGCGTGGTTCATTTTATCATAGAGCAGGCCCAGATAGCAGACCCACGTTGGGCCAACGTTGGCATTTTACGTTGGGCCAACATTGGCAACGTACGTTGGGCCAATGTCATTTTGCTCGTTGGCCCCTCGTTGGCCCAACATGTTGACCCAACGTTGGGCCAACGTTGGCAAATAATAATCCAACGTTGGGCCAACGTTGGCAAATTATAATCCAACATTGGCCCAACGTTGGGCCAATGTTGGGCCAACATTGGATCAACGTTGGGCCAACGTTGGGTTATGGATGTGCCACCGTTGGCCCAACGTTGGGCTATGGATGTGCCACTGTTGGCCCAACATTGGCTCAATGTTGGGTCAACGTTGGCACATCCATCTTTTTTGGTCTTGTATTTAGAAGCTACACGTTTCTTATATAGCACACATGCAGGTCTTGGTTTTTTAATAATGGTTTATTAATATGGAACTGCTCATAACATTGATACGGTCACATCACTACACATAAATACACCCACATACATGCACACACTCACATACATCTACATACACACCATCGCAGCTACACGCACACAGCAGCATGGCACACAACACACTCACTCACACACATCTACATACAAACCACCAGAGTTACACGTACACAACAGCATAGCACACAACACACTCACCCAATCACTCACTCACACACACATGTACACACATTCACACACATCTACATACACACCACCACAGCTAAATGCACACAACAGCATAGCACACAACACAACACAACACACTCACACTCACACACACACACACACACACACACACACACACACACACACACACACACACACACACACACACACACACATGTACACACATGTACACACACATGTACACACACATACATACACACACATACAGACACAGACAGACAGTCAACAAACACACACGCACACACACACACACACACACCACACACACACACACACACACACACACACACACGTTTACACTCACACACACGTTTACACACACACATACACACCCACACACACAGACAACACAAACACCACACACGACATAAACACACATATGTACACCTATGTATGTATGCATAAACACAAGTGTGCACTCACTCGTGTTCACACACTCGTATGCACACACATGTGCACACATACATATGCACACACATGTATGTGTGCATAAGTATGCACACACGGATTGATTCGCAGGTATACATATATAGACAACCAACACACACAGACAATACATAATCACCACACACACACCACATATACACATGCACACAAGTACACTTATGCACAAACAAGTATACATACACACACGTATATATGCACACACATGGGTATGCATACATATACACACATGTATGCACACATTGGTACACACACACACACACACACGTGTACAACCAACATACACATACCACGTACATACATAAACATACCACATAAACACACACACACACACACACACACACACACACACACACACACACACACACACACACACACACACACACATACATACACACACACACACACACACACACACACACCATGTAGACACATACAAATCTCATAAATATACACACACACATC
>OZ024867.1:23067019-23109519 GCA_964017155.1 Oasisia sp. SBJ-2009 | reverse complement strand
TATATATATATATATATATATATATATATATACCACTTTAATGTTTATATATGATCATCATGCAAACACTAAGTACGTCTAATTTACTGTATTTTACAGCATTAATTGGTATATGACAACAAACTTTTCTTATCTAGTGGAGGGACAGCAGGGAACCAATTTATATATACATGTAATATTATGTATATGTATGTGTTTATGTATGTATGTATGTATGTATGTATGTATGTATGTATGTATGTATGTATATTATGTATGTATGTATGTATGTATGTATATATATATATATATATATATGTGTGTGTGTGTGTGTGTGTGTGTGTGTGTGTGTGTGTGTTTGCGCGCGCGCGCGTGTGTGTCTGAGTACTGTGACCCGAAATACATGTTTTAGTAAATAAAAAATATTAGTACTATTGGCGCTGATTCTAAAATAAACAAAAGCCTGTTATGCTATTTAAAATAGTTATGTTGGTTACATGTATTTGAATAGGGGCCATGGCCCACAGGCCTTTTCCACGCCTAATCCCATTGCATGCCATGGCGTGGGGGGGGGGGGGGGCATTGAGTGGAGCATCTTGGAGCACATCGACTCCGTTCTTACGTTGTTCACAACGGATGATCAGTTTATAGAGCGCAGTAGTCTCAACACAGTTTTACGACCTGCCATTGATGAGCTTTTTACGAGCGAAAAACATTGTCCACAGTGTTTGCTAATGACACCCGCATCACCATAACCCGCTTAATTACGTATCTATTCAGTTGTACTGCCAATGATATTTGATGGGGAATGCGGGCGATTGTTTTTTACGAGTCCGTCCGTCCGTCCGTCCGTCCGTCCGTCCGTCCGTCCGTCCGTCCGTCCGTCCGTCCGTCCGTCCGTCCGTCCGTCCGTCCGTCCGTCCGTCCGTCCGTCCGTCCGTCCGTCCGTCCGTCCGTCCGTCCGTCCGTCCGTCCGTCCGTCCGTCCGTCCGTCCGTCCGTCCGTCCGTCCGTCCGTCCGTCCGTCCGTCCGTCCGTCCGTCCGTCCGACCGACCGACCGACCGTCCGCCGGCCCGCCCGTTTGTCCGCCCGTTTGTCCAATCAGTGGAGTGACGTATATATGGATCGAGAAGGGGGGTGAGGCCGAAGCGCTTGCAAGGCATTCTCTAACTATAAGGCATCGCTGCTTTGTCGCCATTGCGACGTTGTACCAGCATAAACAGAGGCCTACTGCGAGTTATCTGACGGCAAGTGACCAATTCAGAAAGAAACATGTGCAACTTTATAAGGTCGTAACAGGCTAATGCTGCCTTATCGCATTCATCACCAGCGCTCAACTGCTTAAATAATCCATTCCATGCATATAATTAGTATTATCTGCCGTCTGTGGTCCGTTTAACCTGAGAAAAGTGACAGAAACGCGTTTTTGTTAAGGCGTATAAAAATATGTGGCTATGAATCATGTCCACATAATAATTTCGCAATATCCAGGAAAGTAGTATTGGGCATCTTTGGTGCAGGGTGCAATATGGACACTCCCCATTTTCACACATTAACCCCAATAAAACACAACACTGCCCTCTGACGGAATCTTTAGAACTAAAATGGTTTCTGGTTTTTACATAAATTGGCTAATTGCATAATAAGACTGCTAAGTGAGTTATTCTTAAGTATAATTCATAAAGTACTTTCGATGGGACAGTTATTAAACTCCGATACCCAATATTTTGCTTTACCAAATGCTAGTTTAAAGCTGTCTGCACTAGCGAGTGAGACAGTCACCATGACGCATTCTCCAGCGAGGCAAACCTGACGATGTTATGACAACAGTTTGGCGTCAAAATGGCGGTGCACACGACTGTAGCGGTAAGTGTCACCAAACTGTACGGTGACCTGTACGCGAATGGATCATTACTAATGTAGTATGCTGTGTATAAATAAATAAATAAACATCATTGTGACAGTCGCTTGTCCACCCTGCTGCCGGTGCAAGAAGTAGCACGCTGTCTTGGGTATAACTTTTGCTTACGACGAGTTACGTCCGTGTGACCGACTCGATCCGTCCATCGCGTCAGCCGCAGTCGCTGACTGTGCCTGTGTAATACTACAGCATCAGTGTTACGTTGCGGTTTGCGCTAATAATAATCATGTTAACGTTGACATTTTACATTTATCTAACTTATAACCTAATTTTGTTGTTCTATTAATTTTTTTTAACATATTTGATCTTTTATAGGCTATAACCCAGACAGCATTCACACGTTATTCTAACGTTAATTTAACGTTTGCATTAACCTTTGTTTAACGTTTACGTACGAACGTTTTTTTTGCGTTATTTTGCTCGTTTATTTAACGTAGATCTACGTTTACTTTCTAACCAACAAAAACAACCAAAAACTAACGTTTCGGGAACGTTATAGATTTAACCGTAACCAAAATAAAACGGTTCTAACCAAATGCAAACGTTAATGTAACGTTTGCATGCTATCTGGGTATGTACCTATACATGTATATACACACTCTGAATGTGATACAAGGACAGTCTTGAATACAACAGACTGAACAGAGTTAAACACACAAACATAACTTATGTTTTGTTAATGACTGAATCTTAATTTATACATGCAGAAATAGTCAATAGACTTATCAAGGTATCTTAGCACACATACTGTAAAGTCATAACAGCAACATGTTATGGATCTTTATTGCATATGGAACATTCAGATTAATTACATCATTGCTATAAAACAAATGCATCATTATTCATTAGTTACATCTTACAAAAACAGTATGTTGTATCGAACTAAGGAAATCGTCCATGCACCATTGTAATAAAGGTAAGCACCTATTGTGGAAGGCAGGAATGACCATTCTCCATGGAAAGCTTGTTTTTGTGGACAAATTCACTGCAAAATCCTCTGAAAGAAAGCAAAATAATGGTTTATTTACCATGAGAGTTGTTTGAAAACAATTGTGCATAGATCATGTTATGTATGTGACAGAGACAAATATTCAAGACACCTGCTGAGCATAACCACAAAATAGCAGCTCACGAAATGAAACAATGATCATCAATATATAATACATTTTCTTAGAGTTAACCAAGTTCTGAGTAAAACTACCAGTTTGAATTATATAAACAATAATTACTTATTTCACACTTTGTCATGTTTGCTGCCATATAACGTGACGTTGATTTGGTGTTACTTACTGAATAAATAAATATTTTTGCAAAATTACTTATCGGAGGGAGGGAGGGAGGGGGGAGGGAGGGGGGGAGGGAGAGTGGGATAGGGGAAGGGAGATGGGGGGAGGGGGAGGGAGGGAGGGAGGGAGGGACAACATTAAATAGGAATTACAAAATGCAAATGTCACAACTGACATTCCTTACCATAAAGTGATAGCGCCAAAGGTTGATAGCTTAATTTCTTTCGGCGACTCTATTATCGTCCACTTGCATAAACAGTTCAAAATCCTTCATTGTGTACTTGTCATGTGCAGAAGGTTACTGTGCAGTGTTACCTGGAATATCAGAACAAATATGACATATTAGAAATGCAATTTTCTATAAAAATGTAACTATAATCAGATGTTATTCCAACAATGAAAGCTGTGAAAATATCCCGCCATTTGCATGATGACTTCATTGCTGTGATCCCGTGGGCATATAGCACATTTGATTTTCCCACAGCACTGGTGGTCATTGTAACGTTTCTTTGATTTCCCACTAGCTTTTTGAAGCTATGTTATTGACAATTTGAGAGATTAATTAACTGCCATTTACAAATGTCACGTATAAAATTCATGAAATTCCTATACATATTTCGTCTACAATCCAGGCAGTAATACAACAGAGGTGTCAACAAGCCAAATCACTGCCAAGTACCCATCCGCTTAGTAAAATCAGTTAAAAATGCACCATTTCACTGTCAACAGCTTCCACAATCACACCTGGAAATATGTCAGTTCAAATGCACTTATGTCACAGCACATGAATGTTGAAAAACATTAAAATACATTTTTTATGGGACTATGTTGCAACGGTAACCAGACAGGAAGTCTAACTGTGTCATAGTAATCCATTTGCTCGTAATAACGGGCACACACCACATTTTCATAATGGGACATACCCAGACAGCATTCACATGTTAATCTAACGTTAATTTAACGTTTGCATTAACGTTTGTTTAACGTTTACGTACGAACGTTGTTTTTGCGTTATTTTGCTCGTTTATTTAACGTAGATCTACGTTTACTTTCTAACCAACAAAAACAACAAAAAACTAACGTTTCGGGAACGTTATAGATTTAACCGTAACTAAAATAAAACGGTTCTAACCAAATGCAAACGTTAATGTAACGTTTGCATGCTATCTGGGAATGTGCTAATGTATGTACCAATTGTATATGCCATATATATGGGTTTATACCTGAAATAAATGTATTAGCATTCGTTTGGTACGTATACCAACAGTCACAACCATAATTTATATCATAAAAGGCGGACAATGATGCAAATTCAAATTAATATTAAGAACAAAGTTCAATTGACTGATTGATTTATTACTATAGACTATAATATAGTATACTATAATATACACTGTCACTGGCTTACATTAATAATGTCTTAAATGAAGAGTAAGCGCATGTCTTAAAACAATAAAACAGCTAAATTATTATATATAGGCCACCATACTGCATAACTTAATTGCCACATGCAAATGAATGGCGCAAATACAGATTATAAAAATAAATTATGTGAATGACATTTCACAGCAAAAGTCGAGCACAGGATCCAGAATGCCTGACAAACATGGTCGACTGCTGCGAAAACCACGGGCCCCCCGACCCCTGGACCCCCTGCCCCAGTCTCCTGCCCCCCGCTCCTACACAAGTGAAGTGTACCAAGAACACAGCTTCACAGACTTTGCAAGCATTGCCCCCTATTACAAGACACCCTCAGTGACTCACCCAAAGTCAGGTAAGTTTGTTCTTATCACTTTGCAAGCATTGCCCCCTATTACAAGACACCCTCAGTGACTCACCCAAAGTCAGGTAAGTTTGTTCTTATCACTTTGCAAGCATTGCCCCCTATTACAAGACATCCTCAGTGACTCACCCAAAGTCAGGTAAGTTTGTTCTTATCACTTTGCAAGCATTGCCCCCTATTACAAGACATCCTCAGTGACTCACCCAAAGTCAGGTAAGTTTGTTCTTATCACTTTGCAAGCATTGCCCCCTATTACAAGACATCCTCAGTGACTCACCCAAAGTCAAGTAAGTTTGTTCTTATCACTTTGCAAGCATTGCCCCCTATTACAAGACATCCTCAGTGACTCACCCAAAGTCAGGTAAGTTTGTTCTTATCACTTTGCAAGCATTGCCCCCTATTACAAGACATCCTCAGTGACTCACCCAAAGTCAGGTAAGTTTGTTCTTATCACTTTGCAAGCATTGCCCCCTATTACAAGACATCCTCAGTGACTCACCCAAAGTCAGGTAAGTTTGTTCTTATCACTTTGCAAGCATTGCCCCCTATTACAAGACACCCTCAGTGACTCACCCAAAGTCAGGTAAGTTTGTTCTTATCACTTTGCAAGCATTGCCCCCTATTACAAGACATCCTCAGTGACTCACCCAAAGTCAGGTAAGTATGTTCTTATCACTTTGCCAGCATTGCCCCCTATTACAAGACATCCTCAGTGACTCACCCAAAGTCAGGTAAGTTTGTTCTTATCACTTTGCAAGCATTGCCCCCTATTACAAGACATCCTCAGTGACTCACCCAAAGTCAGGTAAGTTTGTTCGTATCACTTTGCAAGCATTGCCCCCTATTACTATACATCCTCAGTGACTCACCCAAAGTCAGGTAAGTTTGTTCGTATCACTTTGCAAGCATTGCCCCCTATTACAAGACATCCTCAGTGACTCACCCAAAGTCAGGTAAGTTTGTTCTTATCACTTTGCAAGCATTGCCCCCTATTACAAGACATCCTCAGTGACTCACCCAAAGTCAGGTAAGTTTGTTCGTATCACTTTGCAAGCATTGCCCCCTATTACAAGACATCCTCAGTGACTCACCCAAAGTCAGGTAAGTTTGTTCTTATCACTTTGCAAGCATTGCCCCCTATTACAAGACATCCTCAGTGACTCACCCAAAGTCAGGTAAGTTTGTTCTTATCACTTTGCAAGCATTGCCCCCTATTACAAGACATCCTCAGTGACTCACCCAAAGTCAGGTAAGTTTGTTCTTATCACTTTGCAAGCATTGCCCCCTATTACAAGACATCTTCAGTAACTCACCCAAAGTCAGGTAAGTTTGTTCGTATTATATAATGCTGTAGTCCTAACTACTGTGTAACGTCCCTGAGGTTTTCATAATTTTGTATAGTCTTAAATTGTAGTGTTTGTTGTATGTTGTTTCAATAAATCATATTGAATTGAATTGATGTGCATGTGTGAGGTAATATTAGCTTTTTGAAATGTAATTAAAAACCTTGTAAATATAGTGAATGAAATAAAAATGTCATTAAATAGCTCCACTTCTCCAGACTGTCTTGATTCTTGCCTTGACAGCCTTTTCACAGTTTCTGTATCACAGAATTAACCTAGGTACCTTGAATTGATGAGAACATTCACATACTAAATTATTTTACAGTTAAAATCATCTTTTGATCCAAACGGTTTTCAATGCACCCACGGTTGACCATTAAAAACAATAAGTGTATAATATTATATTACATATAACATTATCATATTACAAATAACATTATCAATAAATATTTTATAATCATTCTCTATTCATAAATAGATTTTCCGCATTGCACATTATAGTTAAATAACCATTAAAGGGATACTCCAATCAGTGAGAGGTTCACACCATTTACTTACATCTGTATAATATATTGGTTGTGCATAGTAATTGTGCACAAAGATCGTTAATAAACAATTAATTATACTATAATTGTACCAGAAACACTCCATGTTGGATTCAGGGCGCTGCCATCTTGAGACTGATGCGCCAGTGACGTAAACCGCTTACGTCACTGGCGAACATCCTATGTTTGTCCGATGGTATTTTGTGTATCCAGTACGTTGCGGTTTGCTCACAATCACAATTATTAGCGAAGATTCTGCCAATCCTTGCCTTTTTCAACAATGTGCCACTGACGTAAACGATTTGTCTTCCGTCACTGGCGCACGTAAGTCTCAAGATGGCAGCGCCCTGAATCTAAGATAGCATGTTTTTGATGCCATTAAGCTATAACTAATTGTTTATTAATGACCTTTGTGCACAATTACTAGGCACAACCAATATAGTATACGTATGTAGGTTAATACCGTGAATCTCTCCCTGACTGGAGTGCCCCTTTAAGGAGTCATCTTCTGAATTTAGCCAGTTCACCTCCTTGACAGATGTTTCGCAATTACTCCAGGTGATACACGCTACACCAATGGTGGCCGAGACTCTCGCGTCTATTCCTATTTGAACCCCGGGGAGTTGAAATACATCCTGGACCCTGTCTATCGAAATAAGACAAGTCTCGGCACGTATGTTGAGGGCCAGCCCCTTCTGAAGCCCTACAAGCCCCGTGGCCCTGATGCCCTCCCATTGCGAGCCCCCCGTACCCATCCACCTATCCTTAGTGGCATATTCGAGGAGAATATGGAGAGGTGAGTTGTAATTTATATAAAGAATAACATAATCACAGACCATAATATGTATGAGTATATGAATTTTTTTAGCACATTAATACAATTAAAGTGTTGATTTTAAAATAATCAGACTAATTTTTTTACAAAATCATTATTAAGTACTGCTATTCTCATAAATAACATCATATAAATGATGATACAACTGGTAAATATAAAATCACAATATTTTGATGACTTTTGTAATGAAAGATACTGATAATATGAACTCATCACCGGAACTTTTTTAATTACTCAGTATTACTTCTCCTTTTTAGAGTCATCCATATATATTTCTACCTTTGTAAGTGATGCTTGTAAAATCAACACACGATATAAAACATTACATGTTCGAGTGATGCCCAGTGCTGCCACCTGTGTGTAGGTATTGCGAGCACCCCAGGTTCACCCTCCAGGATTTCCTGTTGAGGGTGTCGGAGACAGAGAAGGTTCCGCTTCAACGAGTCCAGGAGATAGCGTTCTCGAGACACACGTATAGGGAGATCCAGCGACTATTATCACAGCTCTGTCTTTCATCACAGAGTGAAGTCCACCATATACAACTCAACATGGATGGTAAGTGACGGCACTTTGGGTGATTTTACTCACCAACAACAACTTCTCGAGATGTAGGGTTCATTATAAGTTATTAATATATGTAATAACTTTTAATGAACCCTACCATATGGGACTGCTACTCATCGGGCAGGAGATTAGAAAATTGACTGTATTGGTCAACAGTGGTTTCGGGGATAGCTGGGCACTGTAGTTGGCGGGAAGATTAGAGATAGCCGTTGGCTGGTTTAAATGATGTGTAGTGAGAGCCAGTTTGATATAGGGAATCTCACAGAGACAGACAGGGAGAGTTGTCAGACACACACAGAGTGAAGGGTGTGCAGCTGGAGGGTTTCCCTCCGGCTTGGGCTGGGAGGTGAGGCTGGGCTGCCTCCGTATCGTAGCTGGGTTGGCATTGTCATGTGAGTTTGTGTGTGTATACTCTGGATGTAATAAAGAATAAGATTAAGCAGCTAGTGGCTATTACAGTTCTAGTTGGTGCCTCCCCCTTTATCTAGCTGGACTGCTACGATATTGTAACTAAAATACGAATACATGTATTTCATGTAAAACACATACAGTTGGTATATACACACAAATAACCTCTAAAAGGTAAACATGTTAAACAATGAGTCGATACAAATAAATCAGGTTATAAGTTAGAAAAGTGTAGTAAAACAGATATAACAATTAATAATGAGCAATATATCTGACTGTATAATAAATATGCAAATTATGCATGTTGAGAAACACAATTTCAAAATAAAAAAGTCAAAACGTTAATGGATAACATAAATTGATAAACTGTATATAAACAAAATTAATAATTTAAAAAAGTAATAATAAACATACATGTATATGCAAGACATGTTATCTGTCTTATTGGATTACAATGTAAAATATAAACATTGGGTGTATAACAATATATACTGGTAGGGTTCCAAACTTTTCTATCAAAAACAATTGTTAGAACATAATATTATTACATGTTACTGAATTGAAACTATCTTACTACATACAAAACTAACCACACATACATTTGCAAACACAGCTAAAATGTATATAAAGAGCAAATTGTTTCCACATTTTGTGTTCACTAAATTCAATTTTTTCCATGTCGTCATTCCAAGTGGACCCTAGAGTTTACTTATATAAACATGTCTGACCTTTGACCCCAGATGACTTGCCTGATGTGACTCCCAGAATTCCACAGAAACAACTGCTCATAGAAATGGCCGCCTTAGTCAAGGAGCAGGTATGGTACAACTGTTCCTATTGGTTGAATAATGTGCTACAGCCATTGGTTAATTGAAGCTAAATGTACAAATAATGACCATATAAGAAGATTTCAGCTATAGCAAAGAGACAACATTGATGACCAGGGAACCATTTCATTAATTAATGTCGTTAAGAGCTCTTAAAACAGATTTTGTTTTATGATGAATTTACCTTTAGAGCTCTTTATCTTAAGTGAAACAGATGTAAGACCACAATAAGGTCTTCATCCGCCATTACCCGTGCGACCAAAGAGTACCCTATAAAAACAGTATTATGCAGGCTGTCTGAATTTCTGTTAGCACATATGTAGTGTGGAGTGAGTAGAAATGATGCGTTTGTGCAGCGTGGCATCAGAGCTGTCAAATTAGGACAACTGTCAGTCAGTGCATTTCTGCGTATTAATACAGTTGTCGTTTTGCTTGGTGGTTTAATCAGGGACAATCCATGGGTGGTTCAAGCAGAAATGCAGAGGTTTAAGGTTTGAAAGAAGTTTGTGGGAGCCTGAGGTATTAAAAGTTCACACATTTTTCACTGAACCTATGTCTATGGAGGGTAAATATGTTGTGAAATTATCAATAACAGATCTCATAAAGATTAGTAGGAAATGAAGGAAACGTTATAATGGTCGCCTATGGAAAATGCAAATATGGTGTGACTCCAACAGTTCCCGTATCAGTTAGATGCACCTGATTGGTTTGATTTATGTAGCATTGGCCAAGCCTTGCTAATTGTTACCAACAATGTCATAGGAAATTGTTATTGAAAAAAATGTATTTGTATATTACAATAATACAATTATTTTTTTAGAAATGTTCTGTTTGTGTAATCTTGTATGTTGATTTTGATCCATATAGGTGTTTGTGATATTACATTTTAATTTGATGATAATTAAAGGGGCACTGTATGGGATTGAACCTTCCACTCGTAACGCCAAAATTTGGCCGACCCGCGAGGAGGCAGCAGCACCGTCAGTACCTAAAAATATCTTGTTGACGTTTGAATCAAAAACGGACACGGCCTCTTTTTTCCAATCTATTACAGATGTTTCCACAACTCACTTTTAAAAGCAGAGTTAAAAAATAGCAACAACAGTTATCACGCAGCACGCTTGTCTTGTCAGTTGTCGCAGTTTTGTCCACCGCTCGGCTGCGCAACATCGTCAACGTTAACAAGATATTTTTAGGTACTGACGGTGCTGCCTCTCGCGGGTCGGCCAAATTTTGCCGTTACGAGTGGAAGGTTCAATCCCATACAGTGCCCCTTTAACGTATGCCGCGGGTCGGGAATTGCAGGAAAATGACAAAACGGTCGAATTTTAATAAACATGATTTTCAGAACGAACGATGTCTTGCGCACGTGTTGCTAACTTTATTTCACTGAATTCGTCCTAAAAGTACCAATAAAAGGATTAACTATGTCGTTACCCAACTAGCTGCTAATGTCGTTATGGCGGCTGGCCTTTAAAATCGACGAAAACGGGCCAACTTTCAGCGCGCTCAAACGTAAACATTGCTCCATGCAACGCGGCCATGTTTGGTATCCTGTGTTCGAAATGATCCCTTCCGTACGCTACCGAAGTCAAAAATCGGCGACATCCGTACATAAATTAGTTATCGGCGCCGAAAGTGCCGCGAAACTATCCAATCACAAACAGTTTCAGCTGTTGCTTGGCAGCCCGACCTCACGCGAACCATATATGGTGATCGCGGCCACGTAGCTAATTAAAATTGACCTTATGCAACGACGCCAGCCAATCACGGTGCGGCTTCAAGATGAATGACCTGTATGTGTCATGGCGTCGGATCGACGAAAGATCCGTACGGTTTACCAATTTGAAAGAAAGAAACGATATAATAAACGCAAATAAGCTGAATGCGCGGGAGATAGCATGAACAGCCTGCATGATGCTGTTCAGTCGCGCAACGGACTCGCGGAAGCGGCAGCGAACGGGGAAAGAAATGCCGACGGCGACGTCGGGCTGGCCTTGGCCCTTGCTACGCGGCTACGGCCGCCGGCCGCCGACCACCCGGACTGTCACTGACACTGACAGCGGCGCTGGCGCTGCCGAAGTTTGTCGCTCTATCAGTATCAGTCGGAAGTTACATTTATTTATTTATTACAGAAAATAATTTGACTGAATTTGTTTCATTCATATTAATCCAATGTGGAATTAACATAAAACGAAAGGTGGTACTGTTGTTGGATTTACTTTTCTAGCATTATTTTTTTCTTATCAAATATGAAAAGTATTTTAGGTAATTAAATTTTTAAACAATTTATTTAACATTAAATAATTCATTAAACATTAATTGTGACAGAGTATGCTTATCATTTATGATGTGTGCATGAAATTGACCAATTATTTAGTAATAGATGTTTGTGTGTGTATGTATATATATATATATATGATATAAATATGTGTATATATATATATGTATAGGCCTTACATATATATATATATATATATATGTATATATATATGTATATATATATAATATACATATATATCAAATTTTATTTCATAAAAGACAACATTACATAATACATATACAATGTATGAGTACGCTTGGCCAGTGATGAATTTATTCACTGCCGCCGCCGCCGCTTGTGTAAACTATAAACAAATTCCATATATATATATATACTGAATATGGTTCACACACTTTCATTATATAGTTACCACATGCTTCTGGTATGAAAAACAGTCATAATGGTGACTTTACACTGGTGTTATTAAAAATATTTGATGTTCATTTGGTTTTTTGCCGTTTTCTCAAAACTTACTTTTCGACAATATTGCTATTTTGCGGGAGGTCTCCCGGAAAAAGTACAAAACCTAGGAGTCTGATTTTTTTACCATGTATTCCCAATGGTGCAGTGAGTGCAATGATGCTTTTTAAACATGATAGCTTTTATATGAAGATTTTTATTGATGACTGAAGTTGTTATAATATTTGGAAAAACGAAAAAAATCTTTGCAATTTCTTTTTGATAATAAATATTGTAAGGAGTTGATCAAAAACAGCATCATTGCACTCTACAACACTTCATTGGATCATAACAAACAAAAAAGAAAGAAACATATGCATAGTTTTACTGCAAGACCTCCCGCAAAATCATGCGTACCTATTTTCACAGAAAAGCCGGTTGCCATGGTTACGGTTATGCAAATGAGATGAAATTTTACAATTGGTCATCTTTTCCCACCAGAACCACATCCTGAAAGTTTTAGAAAGATTGCTGCTCTGGTTGTTGAGATATCATCAAAATCCATTTCCCGACCAGTGTCCTACCTTAAAATATTGCAGCTTCACTGTGTGCCTATGAGCATTTTAACTAATTTTCTTTTGATTTTGCCTGCTATTAGTATTTTCTATAACTTGGTTTGTTGTTATTAAAAGAAGGCAGTAACATTAGTGACATATTGTTATAATACAACTGTCCTTTTATATTAATTATATCCATTTGTACATTTATCATCAACAAATAATCTCTCTGTTTGTCTCACCCTGTCTGTTGACTGGGACTAAGATAGGGGTGCTGACACAGATTTTACTTGTTAATTGAATTCACCCCTGCTTCTGTTTACCCTGAAAACAAATGGTATGTAGTTCTGCATCTTGTCACCAGATGTCGCAGCTGATGCACACACAGATGAAGACCTTGATCCGACCCTTGCCCAAATACAGCCCGAGTATGATACCTGGGCAGCCCGCGCCCCACACAGAGATTGTGCTGTATGAAGATGTAGATGCAGAGAAGTCTGAAGAACACATGGTGTTTTCACAGTGAGTACAAACACACTTGTTCACAGTGAGTACAAACACAAGTGTTCACAGTGAGTACACCCCTGTACAAACACATGTGTTCACAGTTGGTTCACATACATGTGTTCACAGTAAGTGCAAACACACGTGTTCACAGTAAGTGCAAACACACGTGTTCACAGTGAGTACAAACACAAGTGTTCACAGTGAGTACAAACACAAGTGTTCACAGTGGGTACAAACACACATGTTCACAGAGGGTACAAACACACATGTTCACAGTGGGTCAAACACACATGTTCACAGTGGGTACAAACACACGTGTTCACAGTGGGTACAATCACACATGATCACAGTGGGTACAAACACGTGTGTTCACAGTGGGTCAAACACACATGTTCACAGTGGGCACAAACACGCGTGTTCACAGTGGGTACAAACACACACATGTTCACAGTGGGTTCAGTAATTCAGTGGCTCAGGAATAGTGCTTTCGACGAAGAGAACCTGGGTTCAAAACCTGTGTTGAACCTTGGGCAAGTTTTGTTCACTCCACATTGCTCTAATTCACTCAGCTGTATGAATCAGCTGCTGGAGAATATTTGTACGAGCAGCCGTCGTGAATTAATTGCAGCGTGGCTGAATGCTTCCCAGAGAAGTCAAGACGGTGTTTAATTGAACATAGAGTAAAGTGTAAAAAACTGAGCAGTCATGAGGATTGGATACTATGCTCAATATATATGAATGAACCTTGACCTTTCCAATTGTTTTAGGGATCAAAGTTACCCCAGTAGAGACAGTGTCGTCCATTCCTCCACGGGGAAGATCTTCCAGGGAGCCCGAAGGAGCAACGAACCCTTTGGTGAGGGAAAATAGAACACCACATCTTGTCTTGTATTAATTTACTTTATGACAACATTTCTGCAATATTATATTTTATTTGAAAAAGCACCACACCAATAATTGTTTGTGGCATTTCACAATTATATATATATTATATATATATATACATACAATGTATATATATATATATACATATATATAAATATATGTGTGTGTGTGTCTGTGTGTTCTTTACATTATAATTTAATTTTTAGAAATGCTACATTATTTAATACTGTATTAATTTTAGTTAATTATACATATATATTTTTTTATTTTAAAATATATGCTTATTGATTAAAATTATCTTTTTTATATATGCACACACATATATATACACACACATATATAAAAAGGATAATGTCAACTTATTGGTGACGTGATGTCAACGTATTGATGACTTGGTGTCAACTTATTGGTGACGTGGTGTCAACTTATTGGTGACGTGGTGTCAACTTATTGGTGACGTGATGTCAATATATTGGTGACGTGATGTCAATATATTGGTGACATGGTGTCAATATATTGGTGACGTGGTGTCAACTTATTGGTGATATGATGTCAACTTATTGGTGATGTGATGTCAACTTATTGGTGATGTGATGTCAACTTATTGGTGACGTGGTGTCAATATATTGGTCATGTGATGTCAACTTATTGGTGACGTGGTGTCAATATATTGGTGACGTGGTGTCAACTGATTGGTGACGTGGTGTTGTGTGACAGTGCCAGCAGACGAGGGGGTGATCACACCGTCGGAGTTGGCCATTCTTGACTCCATGATGAACAGAGGCGTCGCCCTCAGTCTCAAGGTCAGTTGTAGGTCAAGGTCATCACATAGTAGATAGGTGGGCATAGAGGTTGAGGTCATTGGTGACTTTGTGTGTGTGTTTGTATGTTTGTGTGTGTTTGTGTGTGTGTTTGTATGTTTGTGTGTGTATGTATGTATGTTTGTGTGTGTATGTATGTTTGTGTGTGCTTGTGTGTGTGTATGTATGTATGTTTGTGTGTGTTTGTGTGTATGTGTGTGCTTATGTGTGTGTGTTTGTGTGTGAATGTGTACGTGCATGTGCAGAGCACAGTGTAATAATTTATTTTGTAATAGTTAGAACTATTTCTTGACAATAATTTTAGCAATAATCACAATTTAACCTAGAATAATTATATTAATATATTTCAGTTATATATATAAACATAATTTAGTAACAGCAATAATGATATTTCAGGTGTGGAATTGTTTAATGTCACTGTCATTGTTGCAGTTGCAGTATGTGTCACAATGTCAATGTCACACTATGTGTCACCGTGTCACCATGTCAATGTCACACTATGTGTCACCGTGTCATGTTGTCAGGCTCACTTCATCTGTGAACTGCCAGACATAGAGCTGTTGAGGGCGACCATTCTCTACCTCAACCTCTCCTTCAATGACTTCAGGGTGAGTCCATGTTATCTTCAAACTATTATTAATAATAATAATAATTAGTTAACTTCTATTGCGCCTATATCCTTAGAAACCAAGCTCAGAGGCGCATCAAAACAAAAAGGATTAATCGATCTCATAGTCGGTAAACAAATCAAGTTGTCATCAGATTGATTGATGCGCCAGGGAGCTATGGTGGATAGGCCAGATTGTACAGATATGTTTTTAAATGACGACGGAATTTAGCAATATTTTCAACTGATTTCACGCTAGAAGGAAGCATATTCCATAGAGTAGGTGCACCCACAGCAAAAGCCCTGGTCCCCATATTAGTATTGACCTTTGGTACAAAGAGTAAATCAGAAGTAGATGACCGAAGTTGAATAGGTTTTCTTATAGGAGTAAGTAAAGTATGTAAATACGATGGCTGCTTAGAAGAAAGTGCCTGGTAAGTAATGGTACACATCTTAAACATTATACGATATTGGACAGGCAGCCAATGCAGAGACTTTAGAAGCGGCTTAGAAGGAGTAAAGCGTGGAGACCTAGTCACCACCCTTGCTAAGCAATTTTGAACACGTTGTAGTTTTGTGATATCCTTAATAGCAATATTATGAAAAAGTGAATTACAATAGTCTAATCTACTAGTAACTAATGCAGTTGCAATAGTCTTTGCAACAGAAACAGGCAAATATCGATGAATACGCTGCAAATCACGAATGTGGTAAAAACATGTTCGACAAATTTGAGAAATGTGTTCTCTAAAATTTAATTTATCATCAAAAATTACTCCCAAATTCCTAGTCGAAACTGCAGGCATAACATGCTGATTAAGTAAGGGTATAGGAAAAAGAGTCTTAATTTTGTCACGCTGCCGGTGTGTACCAATAATAAGAAACTCAGTTTTATCAGCATTCAGCTTCAATCTACTCTCAGTCATCCAGCAAAAAATGTCATCAATACAAGTTCTAAGCTGCTGTAAAGAACTACTTGCATCTGAAGTGGATAATGATATATAAATTTGAGTATCATCTGCATAAAGATGATGGCTCAAATGATGCCTATTAATCACTAGACTCAATGGAGTAGTATACAGTGTAAAAAGTAATGGTCCCAAAACTGACCCCTGAGGAACACCACACGAAATATTAAGTGGTGACGAAAAACAATCCCCAATCTTAACTCTCTGGTGTCTACCACTCAGATATGATCTAAACCAGCTTAACGCTATACCAGACACACCATACCACACAGACAAACGATCCATTAGAATAGAATGATTAATCGTATCAAAAGCAGCTGACAAATCAAGTAAGGTGAGTGCAGTAACTCTACCATTGTCCATATTTAGAGTGATGTCGTTATGCACTTTTAAGAGAGCAGTCTCTGTAGAATGAAGTTTCTTATATGCAGATTGGAATACATTTGACAAATTATTTGAAGTAATGTGAGATCCAAGGCGTTTTGTTACAACCTTTTCAAGAATTTTAGATATGAAACTCAAATTAGAAACAGGTCTATAATTTTTCAAGTTATCTTTTGACAAAGTTGTCTTTTTAAGTAGTGGATTTACATGCACCTGTTTAAAATCATCAGGAAAAATACCTGTCCTCAGTGACACATTTACAATATTTGTTATAGTACCAAGTAAGGTGTCAATGCATGCTTTCAACAATACAGTTGGCATTGGATCTAGATCACAAAATTTATTTGGAGAAGACATAATAATTTGCCTTACTTCCTCAGCAGTAGCTGGAGTAAAAGAAGAAAGTAGAGAACTTATCGATGAACAGGAAAGGAAGACTGTATACGGGTAATTTTATCCTTAAAATAACCTGAAAATAGATCACATAGAGAACATAATGAATTATGTTTTGGCAGAGAAGGGGCAGCCCGTCTGTGTAGGATTTTATTAATGCAACTCCATAACTGGTGAGAATTTTCAGAGTTACTTGAAACCATGTTAGTGAAATATTCAGATTTGGCTTTAGCCATTTGTCTATTGCAAAGATGACACTGTTTAGAATAACGTGACCTATCAAGTGATGAGCGTGTTTTACGCCAAACACGTTCAAGATAACGACGTCTCCTTTTAGATAGTAAAATTTCGGATGTCATCCAAGGAGAAGGTGATTGTTTTGAAATATATTTATAAGCAAGTGGAGCATGTTTATCAAGTAGTGTCTTAAGGACATCACAAAATTGTCTATATATATCACACTCATGAACTGCTGAACTTATAAACAAATCTGAATTTAAAATATCATCATTGAAGGCAGTAATATCTATTTTATGTATAGGCCTATAGGAATTTTTTTTCTTCAATATCAATGGTGTTGTAAACATGTTAATAATAATATTAATTAACTTCCAGTGTCTATATCCTCAAGCATTCAAAATTTTAAATATTCCGTTCTGTTTGTGATAAGTCTAACATAACCAATTGTGTGGATATTTAACCCAATTAGCCCACATGATGCAATCTGAAGTAAACTTATAATAACAATTTTTATTACCTTTTCATCAAATGTAATTTCCATTAATAACTCAAGGCACTATTCAAATCTAATTACACATAAATGTAAAATACAGCATTATTTGTGTAGGACCTGTAACTACAAATAGAATGTAAATTGAATGATTTATTACATATAAATGCCAAACATACCAAATTTTTTGTAGAACTGATAACTGCACGTAGAATGTAATTTGAATCAATTTATTTTATTACATATAAATGGATCGAATCGATAACTGCAAACAGAATGTAAATTGTATCAATTTATTTTATATAAATGGTGAAAATATCTGTAGAACCGATAACTGCAAATATAATGTAAATTGCATAAATTTATTACATACAAATGGTAAATATAGCATATTTTTGTAGAATCGATAACTGCAAATATAATGTAAATTGTAAGAATTTGTTAAATGTAAATGTCAAACCTACCATAATCGATAACTGCTGTAAAGTGCCAAAGATAAATTGTAACTGAATGTGGTGCTATATTAAATAAAAAATATTATTATTATTAACCCACTAGCACTCAGCCGATTTTAACGTGAAGTCTGTCTCTTCAAATATTTGACCTAGATGTTTAAAAATATTGCTTACGCCATTGTCTTTGCTCTAGCGCCTTTATTATTCAATTATCACAATTGCATGTTGTAGACAAAGCAAGTACCTACACAGTGGTGTCAAAACTGTTGTTATATCTTTAAAATATGTTGACCATTTCTTGATTGACACTATGACATTTTGAAATTGTATGTAAAACAAATATGTTGTTGCGGTGTAACCTTTTTATGATTGTTTTTTTACTGCTACAATTTGGGTTTATTTAAAAGAACATTAAATTATCTACACACTGGTATATAATGTTTTATAATATGTTTAGCTGCTAGTTTAGCTGTATATGTGGCCAACAATTGGCTGGAGGACATTTTTAAATGTTCAAAAACACAACCTATTGTTGTTAAATTTCGAAAACGTGGTAAATCTTTTTGAGAACGGAAGTATAAAAAATAACCACAATTTAATGTTATATATCTAGATGGGCATCGCTTTTATTGCATCTCTTAATCACTAGATGCAACCACAAAACCGAATTCAAATGCTGTGATGTGACCGGGGTGACCTGACTTGAGTGTTAGAATGTGAAGTGACTCAAGTTACGTACTTTTCAGATCATCCCCTTTGAAGTGCTTGAGCTGCAGCAACTGACAGTTTTGAAGATGAGAAATAACCCCATCCGTGAGATCACCTCCGAAATTGCCACCCTCAAGAACCTCAAAACCCTCGTCATCTCTTTCTGCCTCATTGCCACCTTGCCACCCGGGTAAGTCATTGTGATTTTGCCACTCACGACAATCATTGTGATTTCATTGTGAGCCAGTAAGTAATTGTGAGTCTGCCACTGGGGTAAGTCATTGGGACTCTTCCAGTTTGGTAAGTTATTGTGACTCAGCCACTGGGGTAAGTAATTGGGACTCTTCCAGTCTGGTAAGTTATTGTGACTCAGCCACTGGGGTAAGTTGTTGTGAATTAACCACTAGAGTAAGTCTGCCACTCTGTCACTAGGGTGCTTTGTTGTGACTCTGCCACTGTGGTAAGTCTGCCACTATGGTAATTAAGTATTTTCCACTCTATTACTGGGGAAGTCATTGTGTCTCTGCCACTGTGGTAAGTCTATGCCACTGTGGTAAGTCTCTGCCACTGTGGTAAGTCTCTGCCACTGTGGTAAGTCTCTGCCACTGTGGTAAGTCTCTGCCACTGTGGTAAGTCTCTGCCACTGTGGTAAGACTCTGTCACTGTGGTAAGTCTCTGCCACTGTGGTAAGTCTCTGTCACTGTGGTAAGTCTCTGCCACTGTGGTAAGTCTCTGCCACTGTGGTAAGTCTCTGCCACTGTGGTAAGTCTCTGCCACTGTGGTAAGTCTCTGTCACTGTGGTAAGTCTCTGTCACTGTGGTAAGTCTCTGCCACTCTTCTACCAGAGAGATCATTATGACTTTGCCATTGAGGTGAGTCATCATGACTCTTCCACTATGGTAAGTCATCATGACTCTTCCACTATGGTAAGTCATCATGACTCTTCCACTATGGTAAGTCATCATGACTCTTCCACTATGGTAAGTCATCATGACTCTTCCACTATGGTAAGTCATCATGACTCTTCCACTATGGTAAGTCATCATGACTCTTCCACTATGGTAAGTCGTTATCCAAGTATCACACCCTCCCAGTAATTTGCCATTTGGTTTGGAATGAGCAATGTACAGCCATTATAAACACAAACAACCAAACTATAAATTGAGGATTCTGATTGTCACTGCTGGATAATATACCACTGAATCCCAACAAATTTAAATCTATCTTGTGAAATAAGTTGATGGTATCATTGTATTTTTGGTTAGGATTTTTAGGAAAATAATGCAAAGTGAAATGAAAATGTCATTGTTGTATTATATTGTTGCACACTGTTGTGTAATTGCAGACTATTGTGCAATTGCAGACTGTTTATAATTCCAGAATGTTGTTTAACTCCAGAATGTTGTATAATTCCAGAATGTTGTTTAACTCCAGACTGTTGTATAATTCCAGACTGTTTATAATTCCAGAATGTTGTATAATTCCAGAATGTTGTATAACACCGGACTGTTGTATAATTTCAGTCTCTTCAACCTGAGGAAGTTGGAGCAGTTGGACATTGCCTACAACCGAATCTCCTTCATCCCAAACGAGATCAAGAAGTTGAAGTAGGTAACATTTCTGTGTTATAAAACAGCCTTTCTCTCTGCATATAATGTAGAGTGCAGTGACTCAGGGGTAGAGCTTTGGACTCTCGACTAAGAGAACCCGGGTTCGAATCCTGTGCTGCGGTGTTAAAACCTTGGACAAGTTTTTTCACTATACATTGCTCCAGTTCACTCAGCTGAATAAACGAGTACCTGGCTATAGACAGTGGTGGATATGTGTATGAGCAGCCTTTGCGCATTAATTGTAGCATATGGCTGGATGCTTCCCAGAGAAGCCGAGACGGTGTCTGAGTGAACAGGTCTGTCAGGGAAGTAAAGTGTAAAGCGCTTTGAGTGGTCCTGAGGACTGGATACTGCGCTATATAAGAACTTGCCTGTTTTACTTTTATGTTTCTTTATGGATCTATGTCTCCGTCAGTTTCGCATGTATTGACCTGACATTTTGCATGTTATCTGGAAGTCTTGTTGGGATGGTTTGTATGTTTAGATGTTTTCAATCAAGAGGCTGGGGTAGATGACATTTGTGTGTTATAAAACAGTGTTTCTCTGTGTGTATATATGTTTGCTTGTGGACCAACGTCTCCATTAGTTTCGCGTGTGTTTTGGGCCGAAATTTTGCATATCATTTATAAGTCTCATTGAGATGGTTCAGATTTAGATTTTTCAAAAACATTTCAGGGGCGGAGAAGTATGATGCTCAAAATTTCAATTTTATTGCATCGTAAAAAACAATGTAAGGCAGTTTTTAAACATTTCAGTGTGGAAAATAGCTTTTTTTCAATTATTTCCAGAAGCGAGAGTATATTGAAACTGTAGAATTTCTAATAAAAATACAATATATATATGTATATATATATATATATATATATATATATATATAACATATAGTCACTTTTTATTAGTTATTGCAATTCTAAGTTTTTTATTTCAATATGTTTTGAAGTGCCACAAACAATACTTGATGTTGCGCTGAACCAAATAACATATATTATTATTAAATATATTATTAACTGTGATGAGTTGAAATGTAAACAGTATAATTATGGTTTGTTGTAGATCACTCCGCCTCATGAATGTGGAGGGTAACCAGCTGTGTGCCCTGCCCTGTGGGGCGTTACAGCTCACCTCCCTCAAATACCTCAATGTGAAGAACAACTACATGCATCCGCTCTTCTGGCGGGAACATTCACGGAACAGTCCACAGGTGGGTGGGGGTAGACAGGGGTGTCATGTAGCCAAGTATAAATACCCAGCAAACAACGACCCGTGATTTCACATGTTCTGTAAGTGAATTCACCAGTTCAACTGGCTCAATTCACGTGTTTCCGTACGTGAATTCACCGGATTCTGTTAACAAATTTGGTGTGTCGACACGTGTTTACCGTGAAATCACTAGTTTTTCACGTAATGACACGTGCCAGTGAAACCGTACCAGTTCTGACCCAGTACGACACATGTCAAACTCATTCAAAACTCGTGACAATAGGCAGAACACGTTTATTCACGTGAAAACACATGAAAACACATACTGGTGGAGCGGTACCAATTATGAACCAGTATGACACATGCCAACTGGTTCAGAAATGGTTCCTTGTTTGCTGGGTACTACAACATTGAAGTATTGAATATATTGTTCATGGCTCCAAGAATGGTTTATTGTAGTATAATTGGACTTACTTTGGAACTTAATGTCGAAGATGAGTACAACGTTTCAACCCATTAGCTCTGGGCCTTGTTCACGTACTGGTGTCACGTGTGTTGCCTCAGATTTCTGCGGGATAATTTGACACTCAGCCAGAGATTCAAAGAACATGTGAACCTGGATAAACCAACAGGAGTAGGAAATAATTGTCGGGTCACAGGACACTCAGTGTCCACAAAGAACACCAAAGTACTGACCCATGAATTCAACTGGCACAAGAGAAAAGTGAAGGAGGCTATGTAATATATATATACATCAAACAGAGAGCCCCTACCATGAACAGAGACCAGGGATACCATCTGCCTGCCATCTACAATCAAATTAACCCGCCGAAATCTGATGCAACACACGTGACACCAGTATCTGAACAAGGCCCATACGGGTCAAAACGTCATACTCATCTTCGACAATTAAGCTCCAAAGTAAGTTAAATTATACTGCAATAAACACTTCAGACGTTTTTTCAAGTAATTCACATGTAATGGAGTAAAAATGTTAATAAAGTATTTTTACTTGTAGTTTTATTTAAGGTAACAGTAGTTTTATCCCATTAATTTTGTTTACTCGACAAAATATTTTCATTACAGTATGACTTGTTACTTAGTCTTGTCAGTTTGTGATGTGTCATCATGTGACTTATTGTACTTTGCCTTGTCAGTTTCAACAGTTTGTGACATGTCGTCATGTGACTATATATGGTGTCACTGACTTGTACTTTGTCCTGTCAGTTTCAACAGTTTGTGACATGTCGTCATGTGACTATATATGGTGTCACCGACTTGTACTTTGTCCTGTCAGTTTCAACAGTTTGTGACGTGTCGTCATGTGACTATATATGGTGTCACTGACTTGTACTTTGTCTTGTCAGTTTCAACAGTTTGTGATGTGTTGTCATGTGACTATATATGGTGTCACTGACTTGTACTCTGTCTTGTCAGTTTCAACAGTTTGTGACGTGTTGTCATGTGACTATATATGGTGTCACTGACTTGTACTTTGTCTTGTCAGTTTCAACAGTTTGTGACATGTTGTCACGTGACTATATATATGTCATTGACTTGTACTTTGTCCTGTCAGTTTGTGACGTGTCATCATGTGATGTCAGTCTTGTCCGTTTCAACACTTAGTGACATGTCATCATGTGATTATATATGATGTCACTGACTTGAAATTTGTCTTGTCAGTTTGTGACTTGTCATCATCATCATATATAGTGTTGCTGACTTGCTACTTTGTCTTGTCAGCGTCTCGTGGATCTGGCAGCTATGACAATCACGTCCTCTGGTGTGACATATGATGGGCCCCTCCAGGACGCAGTTGACAAACTCATCAACAGGTAACAACAACAACAACAATAGGAGCACCACCAACAACAGTGACACTTCTATTGTGTCTAGACCCCGAGAATCCAAACTCTGAGGCGCAACATACGAACTCATTAGGGAGTGAATCAGATAGTTGTAGTTTTATTATTATTTATTTATTTCGTGTATTTATTTAATTAATCAATGTATACGTATTTCCATTTCATGTTTAGCTTATTTAAAATGGGAGGCTTTTTATTGCTGTTGTAGTTTAATTATTTATATGTATTTGATGTCCTCAAGATTAATGTTCCCCCCCCCACCACCCCAAGATATATCATCAATATATTTATGATATTAAAGTTATTTTAATGTCATTATTAAACATTTATATTACTTAGGGACTTGTTTATTTTATGGTTTAGCACAGACGTGACACCTACTGAGCACTAATGGCACTAATCATTTATCGCTGTTTATTTCAGACACTCGACATGCGACTGCTGCCAGGGGGCGCTGTATGGCCCGGGACTGAGGATCATCCGTCCCGTGCCGTACATCTTCGGTATCAAACACCTTCCGTTCATCTTCCACAGCTGCTGTCTGAGGTGTCTTCAGACCTTCAAGTCCAGCACTGCTGCCATTGTGTCAGTCCTGTACGGCGTCGGCCAGTCTTGACACTCCTCATTGACTCCGTGACATCCATGCCACGGGGACAGTGTACGCTGTTTCATCACAGATGCACAATTGTTGCATCACAGATGCATCTGTGTCATCGTTCCACAGCAATGAGGGCATGAGGAAGTCAGTGATGCAGTGCATGCTGGGATGTCTGCTATCTACTGATGCCTTAGCGGCAAGACTGACCCGGAGTCATTGTTCATTGCTGTCAGCAGCTTTGAGTTTTGCTAATATTCAAACGTCTGATATAAAATCGGCGGTGTGATCAAACAGCATCATCTGCTTGGCGTCAGACATTGCTTGTGAGACATAAATGCCTTGTGGACATCAGCAGTGACAATTAATGCAGAAGTGGGTTTTGAGGTCACGAACAGGGGCATTTGTCTGGCAGGATGAGTAGAAAGAACTGCTGGGGTGAATTGTGCCAAAAGTTAGCCAATGTCAAATGTTTGCAAAACATGCCATGCCAAATAATAATATTTGTTACATTTCTCTAAAATTGTATAAGAACATATTATGTTCTTAGAATAATTTAGAGAAATGTAACACATTATTTAATTATTCATTCATTACCAATGTTTGCTAAATTTTTCTGTGTAGCTGGGGCTGACATATAAAAACCTAAATATATGTTTACTATCTTCCAACTGAATATAAACAAAAAATAATCATGTCATTGTTCAAAAGAAAAACCCTGCTCTACTAGTAAAAACTATGATGATAAAATTAACTTTTTACTCCCTGTATATGACATTGTTTGATCTTATTGTAGAGAACGCTTCTACATCTAACTGTTTTTACACTGATAACAGGTATGGAATATTTAAATTTTTATAGTGTTTGTATAATACATTAATTATTGCATGGAGTGATTTGATAATCACAATATACCGTCAGGAAATTAAACTACTTCAGTGGTGTTGCTAAGCAATTGACAATATGGCAAATTGCCGCTTATAGAAAATGGGTCAATAAATTGTCCTGTAATGATCTGTAAATGTTTTTAAATTATATATTCACGTAAGGCCAGTTTCTAAAATACAGATCTGTCACAGCCAATGTGTTTAGTGTGTCCTATCACAGCCGGGAATGATTGTAAAATGTTTTCTTCCAGTGCTCACAGCCGTCTGAAATGTATTGTTTTGTGTGAATACATTTTTGATAATTAAATTTGATGTCCAGCTGTAAAGGCGACATTGGAACAGATAACAGTAACTAAACAAGTACGATGCAAACTTTTAATTCACAAACACAATTTAACAATAATTAAAAAAATTTGATTAATCCGTTACTGTCAAATCCACTTAACAACAGTTGAAGAACTGACATGCTTCACTGTCAGTGTCCAGTGTATTTGTATCACAGAAACATGCACTATGCCACTAGGAATGCATTGGTGTGTACAGGTATCTTTTTTAAGGATTACAATAAAAATATGTACATATTGTCATATTGTGTCTATTAATTTCACTGTGGTTATTTTGTATTATATAACTCAGATAAATGACAGCAATACAACAAGTTGAAGCAAACAACAATACATCAGATACATGTCAGACACCAGATACATGTCGTACACTAGATACATGTCATAGACCAGATACATGTCAGACACCAGATACATGTTGTACACTAGATACATGTCGTAGACCAGATACACCTCATAGACCAGATACACGTCATAGACCAGATACATGTCATAGACCAGATACACGTCATAGACCAGATACACGTCATAGACCAGATACACGTCATAGACCAGACACACGTCATAGACCAGACACACGTCATAGACCAGACACACGTCATAGACCAGACACACGTCATAGACCAGACACACGTCATAGACCAGACACACGTCATAGACCAGATACACGTCATAGACCAGATACATGTCATAGACCAGACACATGTCATAGACCAGACACATGTCATAGACCAGACACATGTCACAGACCAGATACATGTCACAGACCAGATACACGTCATACATCAGATACATGTCATATACTAGATACATGTCATAGACCAGACACATGTCATAGACCAGATACATGTCATAGACCAGATACACATCATACACCAGATACATGTCATAGACCAGATACATGTCATACATCAGATACAAGTCGTACACCAATTCAAGAACCAGCCCTTATATTGAGGCCTTTGGGACAATCTGCTAAGAATTAAACAATTCACCAAACATGGGGAATGGAATTTTCACATTCAAATATATACACTTTCCTAGAGAAATTGGTCAGCTGGTTGTACAAATACAAGTCTAAATAAACAAACTGGTCAGCTTAAAATGCCGAGTCAGCTGAAAGTAACCAAATTTTTTCAGTTGTCATGCAGAGGAAAACAACATGACGATCATCGCAATCCAGCTTTCTTTGACAAAGGTTGTCGGAGACTACACGTTTTTTCTAAGATGTTTTCCAGCTACCACATTTCCTCAGGCAATCAACTCGATTACATTTTTTTTAAATGGGGTTACTTCACATCAACCTTCCTTCATCTCCTTCTTGAAGACGTATCCTTCATCTCCTTCTTGAAGACGTATCCTTCATCCCCTTCTTGAAGAAGTATCCTTCATCCCCTTCTTGAAGAAGTATCCTTCATCCCCTTCTTGAAGAACTATCCTTCATCCCCTTCTTGAAGAAGTATCCTCCACCCCCTTCTTGAAGAAGTATCCTCCATCCCCTTCTTGAAGAAGTATCCTTCACCCCCTTCTTGAAGAAGTATCCTTCACCCCCTTCTTGAAGAAGTATCCTTCACCCCCTTCTTGAAGAAGTATCCTTCACCCCCTTCTTGAAGAAGTATCCTTCATCTCCTTCTTGAAGAAGTATCCTTCACCCCCTTCTTGAAGAAGTATCCTTCACCCCCTTCTTGAAGAAGTATCCTTCACCCCCTTCTCGAAGAAGTATCCTTCTTCCCCTTCTCAAACAAGTGTCCTTCACCCCCTTCTTGAAGAAGTATCCTTCACCCCCTTCTTGAAGAAGTATCCTTCTTCCCTTTCTCAAAGAAATGTCCTTCACCCCTTCTTGAAGAAGTATCCTTCACCCCTTCTTGAAGAAGTATCCTTCACCCCCTTCTTGAAGACATATCATTCACCCCCTTCTTGAAGAAGTATCCTTCACCCCTTCTCGAAGAAGTATCCTTCATCCCCTTCCTTCTTGAAGAAGTATCCTTCATCCCCTTCTTGAAGAAGTATCCTTCACCCCTTCTTGAAGAAGTATCCTTCATCCCCTTCTTGAAGAAGTGTCCTTCACCCCTTCTTGAAGAAGTGTCCTTCACCTCCTTCTCGAAGAAGTATCCTTCACCCCCTTCTCGAAGAAGTATCCTTCGTCCCCTTCTTGAAGAAGTATCCTTCATCCCATTCTTGAAGAAGTATCCTTCATCCCGTTCTTGAAGAAGTATCCTTCACCCCCTTCTTGAAGAAGTATCCTTCACCCCCTTTTTGAAGAAGTATCCTTTATCCCCTTCTCGAAGAAGTATCCTTCATCCCCTTCTCGAAGAAGTATCCTTCATCCCCTTTTTGAAGAAGTATCCTTCACCCCCTTCTTGAAGAAGTATCCTTCATCCCGTTCTTGAAGAAGTATCCTTCACCCCCTTCTTGAAGAAGTATCCTTCATCCCGTTCTTGAAGAAGTATCCTTCACCCCCTTCTCGAAGAAGTATCCTTCGTCCCCTTCTTGAAGAAGTATCCTTCATCCCATTCTTGAAGAAGTATCCTTCATCCCGTTCTTGAAGAAGTATCCTTCACCCCCTTCTTGAAGAAGTATCCTTCACCCCCTTTTTGAAGAAGTATCCTTCACCCCCTTTTTGAAGAAGTATCCTTTATCCCCTTCTCGAAGAAGTATCCTTCATCCCCTTCTTGAAGAAGTATCCTTCATCCCCTTTTTGAAGAAGTATCCTTCATCCCCTTCTTGAAGAAGTATCTGACTGAAGCAGCCAGTCGCAGGCTGCCTTCCCTGACGGACATCACGGAGCTTCTCAAGAAACTGCCACCAAATGTATTACAACCGGAAGTGCTGCAAACTGCTATGACCAGCCCAGTACAGCTGTGTGCAACAGAAGTGTAGGACAAGGTGAATGTCATCTTTGCCAAGTAGGTCAATGTCAACTTTCACATCATGGCTGAGCTTCAGAGTGTGCGAATATCAGATGGGGAAGTCAACTCATTTTGTCAAGGAAGCAAATGCTTTCTGCCGGCAGTGATGTCCTGAAACATGGACAAGTCACCAGTAACAAGTCTGTGGGACAAAATCTGTCATGTCATGTCTGAGTCCAAGAGCGATGGCGAACCACCAGTGAATGTCTCGCAAATATGTCATCAATTACGACTTTCTTGTTGGGACAGAACTGGCTCACTGGCCGGGAATGTGACAGTGTGAAGGCAGAATTCACAGCCATTCTGAACCACCACCATGACTGCATCAGCTTCTACTAAAAAAGGACTGCATTGACATCTTAATTCCTACGTTCAATCCTTGTGTCACATAGACAACCAGCTGTCAAGAGAGGATTTCATGTCAAATGAGAAGTGATGAGTCATTAATTTTTTTGCATGCAGCCTAAAAACTAGACAGAAATCTTGATCACGTAATTAAGCCAAGGCTGAAACTGGCCTCACACTCATGCATGAGTGTCCTACTGCTAACTGTAACATCTATTGTACTTCAAAACTGCAGCATCAATTGATCCAGTGTTTATATCTTTAAAACATGTTCGTATCGATGTGTTTTATATATGAACATGATGATTGTCTGAAATAAATTTTTATTTATTTGTGCAAAATATGAAAATGGCCTCCCACACACAAGTTGTTCCTACTGCTAATTGTGCCTGCCAACGAATGAACCCAACATGATCTACCCCGAGTTGCCAAGTCTTCCAAGACACCTGCATCTGTCTTATTACATAATTCCTCATTATGTAACAAGTATTTCTGTACTGAGTTGACCTTTCACAGATCTGATCTCAACTAATTAAACACAATGAATCACAACTGCTGAGTAACATAAGAAACAACACAAGATCAGTGCTGCCTGTTGCTGCTGTCTCTCGTCATATTCAACAATGACAAGTTCCAGGGACATTTCACAGTGACAGCCATTTGTGACAGGACACAGCTGTCACAAATGGAAGCATAAACAAACATTCACTTGATGCATTTATATTTATGCATCCTTTTCTAATGTAATAAACTCATTCAGTTCCTTCTTAATGTCACGACATTGTTCAACAGCTGTTTGTGTTACACTTCTATGTCTTCTCTTTGGTGGACCAAACGTTTGTGTCTCTTACAACTTGATCTGTCGCCAAACTGAGTCCCACAGATGTCACATTTGCAGGGTTTCTCCCCAGTGTGAGTTAGCTGATGTGTCTTTAAATTACTACTCTGTGTAAACGGTGTCCCACAGATATCACATTTGTAGGGTTTCTCCCCAGTGTGAGTTAGCTGATGTGTCTTTAAATTACCACTCCGTGTAAACTGTGACCCACAGATGTCACATTTGTAGGGTTTCTCCCCAGTGTGAGTTAGCTGATGTGTCTTTAAATCACCACTCCCTGTAAACTGGGTCCCACAGATGTCACATTTGTAGGGTTTCTCCCCAGTGTGAGTTAGCTGATGTGTCTTTAAATCACCACTCCGTGTAAACTGTGACCCACAGATGTCACATTTGTAGGGTTTCTCCCCAGTGTGAGTTAGCTGATGTGTCTTTAAATCACCACTCCGTGTAAACTGAGTCCCATAGATGTCACATTTGTAGGGTTTCTCCCCAGTGTGAGTTAGCTGATGTGTCTTTAAATGACCACTCCCTGTAAACTGGGTCCCACAGATGTCACATTTGTAGGGTTTCTCCCCAGTGTGAGTTAGCTGATGTGTCTTTAAATGACCACTCCCTGTAAACTGGGTCCCACAGATGTCACATTTGTAGGGTGTCTCCCCAGTATGAGTTAGCTGATGTGTCTTTAAATCACCACTCCGTGTAAACTGTGACCCACAGATGTCACATTTGTAGGGTTTCTCCCCAGTGTGAGTTAGCTGATGTGTCTTTAAATCACCACTCCGTGTAAACTGAGTCCCATAGATGTCACATTTGTAGGGTTTCTCCCCAGTGTGAGTTAGCTGATGTGTCTTTAAATGACCACTCCCTGTAAACTGGGTCCCACAGATGTCACATTTGTAGGGTTTCTCCCCAGTGTGAGTTAGCTGATGTGTCTTTAAATGACCACTCCCTGTAAACTGGGTCCCACAGATGTCACATTTGTAGGGTGTCTCCCCAGTGTGAGTTAGCTGATGTGTCTCTAAATGACCACTCCCTGTAAACTGGGTCCCACAGATGTCACATTTGTAGGGTTTCTCCCCAGTGTGAGTTAGCTGATGTGTCTTTAAATCACCACTCCGTGTAAACTGTGACCCACAGATGTCACATTTGTAGGGTTTCTCCCCAGTGTGAGTTAGCTGATGTGTCTTTAAATGACCACTCCGTGTAAACTGTGTCCCATAGATGTCACATTTGTAGGGTTTCTCCCCAGTGTGAGTTAGCTGATGTGTCTTTAAATTACTACTCTGTGTAAACGGTGTCCCACAGATGTCACATTTGTAGGGTTTCTCCCCAGTGTGAGTTAGCTGATGTGTCTTTAAATCACCACTCCGAGTAAACTGTGACCCACAGATGTCACATTTGTAGGGTTTCTCCCCAGTGTGAGTTCGCTTATGTGTCTTTAAATGACCACTCTCTGTAAACTGAGTCCCACAGATGTCACATTTGTAGGGTTTCTCCCCAGTGTGAGTTAGCTGATGTCTCTTTAAATGACCACTCCCTGTAAACTGGGTCCCACAGATGTCACATTTGTAGGGTTTCTCCCCAGTGTGAGTTCGCTTATGTGTCTTTAAATGACCACTCTCTGTAAACTGAGTCCCACAGATGTCACATTTGTAGGGTTTCTCCCCAATGTGAGTTAGCTGATGTGTCTTTAAATTACTACTCTGTGTAAACGGTGTCCCACAGATGACACATTTGTAGGGTTTCTCCCCAGTGTGAGTTAGCTGATGTGTCTTTAAATTACTACTCTGTGTAAACTGAGTCCCACAGATGTCACATTTGTAGGGTTTCTCCCCAGTGTGAGTTCGCTTATGTGTCTTTAAATTACCACTCCGTGTAAACTGAGTCCCACAGATGTCACATTTGTAGGGTTTCTCCCCAGTGTGAGTTCGCTTATGTGTCTTTAAATTACCACTCCGTGTAAACTGTGACCCACAGATGTCACATTTGTAGGGTTTCTCCCCAGTGTGAGTTAGCTGATGTGTCTTTAAATGACCACTCCATGTAAACTGTGTCCCACAGATGTCACATTTATGTAGTTTCTCACCTACTTTGATATGCTGATAGTCATTTGTTAGTTTCTTCTCTGCCTTCTGCAACTGAGATGTGTTCCTCATACAAGGCTGTCTTGCGGTGTGACTGTCAGTGACAGTTTGGTGACCAGCGTCCTGTAGTTGACGTCCCTCATTGTGTCCATGTGCTGCCAGGTTCTGTTGGAAGCTGTCAACTCTGTCATCTGAGAAGAGACAAAGTTTGCACTTGTACAAGCCACGTCGACCACTGTTGCTGATGTCAGCCAGAGGATGTTTGCGTTGTCTGTGAGACATCATGTAGACGTCTCTTGAGAACAACTGGCCACACACGTCACATGCAGTGTCAGTGTCACCTGAAAGCATATGGTATGTCTTAATTATTTCATATATCAGACTGAGTGACTAGAAAACCAGGAAATGAGATACCGCTTCACATATAATTAAATTGCCTCTGAATATTGGTAAATTTATATAATTTCTTAGTTGTCACCTAAATGTGCACATATTTATAACACTGCTTGAGATCATCCTCCACTTAGAAGTATTGGACATTATTTATCAGTTTCTCATAGTTTCATTGTTTATCCTTTTTCCACCTGTAAAATATTATTATTATCTAATCATCGATCAGTGAGTTTGTCCATTTAACCATCTTTCAGTGAGTTTGTCCATTTACCCATCTATTGGTGAGTTTGTCCATTTACCCATCTTTCAGTGAGTTTTTCCATTTACCCATCTTTCAGTGAGTTTTTCCATTTACCCATCTTTCAGTGAGTTTGTCCATTTACCCATCTTTCAGTGAGTTTGTCCATTTACCCATCTTTCAGTGAGTTTGTCCAATTACCCATCTTTCAGTGAGTTTGTCCATTTACTCATCTTTCAGTGACTTTGTCCATTTTCCCATCTTTCAGTGAGTTTGTCCATTTACCCATCTTTCAGTGTGTTTGTCCATTTACTCATCTTTCAGCGAGTTTGTCTATTTACCCGTCTTTTGGTTTGTCCATTTACCCGTTTATCAGTGAGTTTATACATTTACCTAACTATCGCTGAGTTTATCCGTTAACCTGTCTATTGGCGAGTTTGTCCTTTTATATGTCTATCAGTGAGTCTCCGTTTGCCAGTATATATGTGAGGCCGTCCACTTAGCTCTCCAGCAATGAGTTTGGCTATTTACCGTTTATTAAGTTAGTGTGTCCATTTTTTATCAGTGAATTTATCAATTTACCTGTTTCGCTGTATGTCCATATGTAGATCTAACAACCAGTTGCTAAGACTTACCTGAGTTACACCTGTGTTTGTTGTTTTATTTCTTTGTCACAAAGTCCTCTCGTGTAATGCCGAGTTCTTGTCCGTATTCGTCTCCGTACCAAACCAGCAGCTCTGTGTGAGCTGCCACATTCTCCATGGTGCGATAAAAAATGTCTCCATGGAACTGAAATGCCAGCAGATTCTGGTCATCCTTTCGACATGCGCAGTTCACATAACGCATCCAGTTCGACTCGTTCTTGTCCACCGCATCAACATAGTGGTGTGGCCTGCCCTGCTGGTAGATCTGTCTCACACAAAACAACCACAAATGTATTATTTATCAAATGTAGATTCATTTGCATAAGTTTATATGGGAATGCACAATATAACCATTTCAGTGCAAGTCTGGTATTGCAGCCACACAGTGTGTGACATGTGAATATGACAGGCCACTATTGCAACATTAACAACATCTGCTATTCAATTTATTTTTCATTTTTACGCATATTTATCAGCTATGTGGAGGCACATGTTATTTAAGGCTGATCACTTAGTATTGCATTAGTAAAAATAATGGATTATTTCCCCTTGACATTTTTCGATGTGTGTAGTTTTTGTGTGACCCTAAGTACGATACTTATTGTGTATTCAACTTTCTGAATATATATAAAACTATATATATATATATATATATATAACTATATATATTAGTCCTTTAGCATTGCATGCTACAAAATTACACCTTGTATATAATTTAGTTGGCTCTATAACGTCGTCATTTCAAACTTGAAAATAAGTAACAATTTCAATTATGTGATCCTACATGTTGCAATCGTGTTTGCTGATACCACAGTCAATTCTATGAGATATTTTCATTGTGGTATTTTTAACTCCACATCAAATTGTCACTGACGTCTTATTACTATGTATGTTTCTTTAAGTGTTCTGAAAACAGTATCTACCATGTAAACAGTTAGTTGCTTTATACCACATTTTAAGAATTTCATTTCATTTTTATACAGAATATTATTATCAATAATAGTTTGAAGGAAGCATATTCAGATTATTAGTAATTAGTAAACATGTGATGATTTCCACAACAATCTTATACAGTGGATTGCCTTGAATGTTGATAATGAATTTTACAGGTAATTAATCTAATTCGTAAACATTCTCACCTGCCAGCAGTAGCCAGAATGTGCGTCCTCTGAGTCCTCCACTATGACCCCCTCATACGGACCAAACCTGACACCTTTAGGCACCGGTGCTTCTGCCCAGACCCCAGCTCCTGCTGTGGGGATGCTGGAAGGTTTGATGACCTGACCACTGGGTAGGCTCAAATGGCACCGATATACACCAGGCTTCAAGTCTACTGCTTCAACCTGTAGAACAGCATAGTGATTTAGAGAAGGTTGTATAAATGATCAATCAAATGGTTAAGTCATACATTCCTGACACTAACAGTTGTGCAATGGCATAGTGGCTACAGCTCTGGACTCTTGGCCAAGAGAACCCGGATTCCAACCATGTTGAATCTTCTGCAATTTTTTAAAATCTATATACATTGCTCCTGTTCACTCAGCTGTATGAATGAGTACCTGACATTACACAGTGGTTGATATTTTGTTGGGTATGAATAGTCCTTGTTTCATTTTTAAAATGTGTACAGTAGCTATCAAGTACTCTCATCTACACAACCAGCATATTTAAATTCAATGCTAACTCCAGCAAGAAATTCCAGACAGCTACGCTCAACCAGTAGTAACCCTCTTTACATCCCTCGGGTGAAAACGAAAGCTGGGAGCCTCGGACCCGAGCTTTCTCGGTTGCCGCACCAATGGTGTGGAATTCACATACTGCCAGTGTTATGCTAAAAAAATTTGAAGTAATATTAAATACTGTGTGGCAAAATTGTATTGCTTCAATGGTGGAGTACCTGTTGTACTAACATATTTACTAATTGGCAATACTTGCCTACAAGACATGTACAGTTACTATATCTTTGACAACTATTTTAATTACCTAAATGCTCTCTTAAATTGTTAAATTGCTAACAATGCATATTTCTAGAACCTCACAAAATGTAACAACGTGCATCAGGGTAGAGGACACACTATAACTGTGGTTCAGTGAGTTACACAATACTTACATCAATACAGAAATGTGCAGCAGGGTCGAGAGCACGTAACAATTCTTTAAGACATGGTGGAACATTGTATGAGTCAGACAATACTTACCTCGGTGTCTTTGATTATAACAAGTGGTCCATGCACTGGGCAGTCTCCTTCGTACTCCGTGTTGCAATCATCACAAACTACAAGAACGATACAAACATGTCTGTGTCTTGTTACAATCATCACAGACTACGACTACAAGAACAACACATAAACCAATCTTGGGCAAGAATATTATAACAACTCATCCCTTGCTATATCTCCCAATCTTGTGCCAGAATATTATAACAACTCATTCTTTGCTATATCTCCTAATCTTGTACCAGAATATTATAACAACTCATTCTTTGCTATATCTCCCAATCTTGTCATCATCATCATCATCATGCTGTCGGTCGCGAAGCGACAAAGACTGCTTCCATCACTTGACTGTTGCTCTCCATTTATCTCTCTGCTGTGAGAGTGATGTCCATGAGTCGATCTTTATGTCTCTCAGCTTCAGGTTTCTCTTGATGGTATCCTTGAACCGGAGACGAGGGCGCCCTCTGTTTCTGTGACCAGAAGACAGTTGGGAGTAGAGAACCTGCTTTGGTAGCCTGTCTGGTGACATCCTCATGAGGTGTCCAGTCCACCGGAGATTCTTTCTGATCAGAAGATCTTCCATAGATGGCAGCCCTGTCCGTTCGAGTATTTCCTTGTTTGTCACTTTGTCCATCCAGGTTATCCTCATGATCGATCGCAGATGTCGCATCATGAAGGCATGCAGCTTTTTCACCTGTCGTCTGTACAGTGTCCAGGCCTCGGCTCCGTATAGGAGGGTGGACAGCACGATTGCACGGTATATCTTGCCTTTAACCCGCATGGACACATGGTGGTTGTTCCAGAGTCTCTGGCGTAGTCGGCCGAAAGATGCACTAGCCTTGGCCATCCTCCTCTGTATTTCATCGTCAATGCATCCATCACTTGATATAGTGCTTCCGAGGTAGGTGAATTCCAGAACAGAGTTCAACTTGTTTCCATCAACCATTATATCCTCCTCTCGGGTTCTTGTAGAGTTGGGTTGGTACAGCACCTCGGTCTTCTTGATGTTAATCTTCAGGCCAAACTTCTTTGACGCATTGGAGAAAGCATCCACTATATTCTGCATCTCTTCAGCAGAGTGTGCAACCAGTGCACTGTCATCTGCGAATAGCAGCTCTCTCATCAGTATCCGAGTAGTCTTGGTGTTCGCTCTGAAGTGTGCGACGTTGAATAGGTCAGCGCTCTGTCTGGACTGTATGTAGACGCCATCCCCCATGTCTCGGAAAGCATCATCGAGCATTGCTGATAGGAAGATGGAGAACAGCGTGGGGGCCAGTACACATCCTTGCTTGACCCCATTTGTGACACTGAATGATTCCGGGACTTCCCCTCCAACACTAACATTCGCAATTATTGCGGTATGTAGTGACTCGATCATTGTTGTGAACTTCTCTAGGCATCCATTCTTCCTCAGTAGCTGCCATAGCCCGGTCCTCCCAACTGTATTGAGCGCCTTACTGAAGTCGACAAATACCATGTACAGTGGTCGGTCCTGCTCAATGCACTTTTCTTGTAGTTGTCGGAGACAAAATATCATATCCACGGTACTCCGGTTACCTCTAAAGCTCACTGAGTCTCTGGAACTACCTTTGGTGTGGATAGATAGTCTGTTGAGTAGGATCCTGGCGAAGATCTTGCCTGCTATGGAAAGAAGAGAGATTCCTCTATAGTTCCCACAGTCTGTTCGATCACCTTTCTTGTAGATGGTTACAATGCTGGCATCCTTCCATGTTTGTGGTACAGAACCCACCTTCCAGGCATTGGTGATTAGTTGGTGCAGTCTGCTGAACAGATTGTCTCCTCCGTGCTTCCATACTTCTGCAGGAATTCCATCTCCTCCAGGTGCTTTGCCATCTTTCAGGCCGGCGATTGCTTTAGCCATCTCATCCATAGTATCTATAGTAGTGGAATCTCATCTAGGCTTGTCTTGATAATGCGCTGCGGGATGTTTTCCAAAGCTTCGTGATCTATGTCTCCAGGGACGTTGAGTAGCTTCTGGAAGTGTTCACTCCATTTTGCCACAACTCTCTTGCTGTCAGAGAGGTTGAACTGCTGATTTCAGTTGAACAGGTCCCTTCTTTTTGGGTCCCCACTCTTCCTTCAGTCCATTGTAGAAGCCCTTCATGTTGTTTCTGTCAGCAGCTCTCTGCAGCTCCACTGCCTTCCTTTCCCACCAGTCTGACTTCAGTGCACGGGTGTGTTTTTGTAGCAGTCTGCAGGCGTCTTTATATGCTGCAGTGGTGGATCTAGTGCTCCTGGTTTGCAACACTCTCTGGTGGGCTTGGTCTCTTCTGCTCATAAGAGTCTGTAGCTCCTGGTCGTTGGGGTCGAACCAGTCCTGGTGTTTTCTGTCTGGCTTGCCAAGATGTTGAGTTTTCCTTCTCCTCCCATTGGGCGAGAGCACTGTCCATCTCCTGCTCAAAACTCTCCCTATGGCTGGTGGTCCTTAGTTTTGCTGTGTTGAGCTTGGTCGGCTTACTTGTTCCTTGCCTGCTGTGCTTTTGTCGTATTCTGAAAGCCACTTTTGACCTCAGCATCTGGTGATCGGTCCAACAGCTTGCTCCACGCATGGCTCGGGTACTGTGGATGTCCATCTTATCGCGACACCTCGTGATGATGAAGTCGATCATATGCCAGTGTTTCGAACGATGATGCATCCAGGTGGTCTTGTGTTCATCCTTCTGCTTGAACATGGTGTTCGTCACTATCAGCTCGAACTCAGAGCACAGAGCCAGTAGAAGGTCGCCATTGGAGTTGCATTTCCCAATCCCATGTTTGCCCATGACCAAGGGCCACTTGTCATTGTCTCTTCCTATCCTCGCATTGAAGTCTCCTATCAGCAGTAGCTTATCTGTACGAGGGATGCCACTGAGCACACTTGCCAGCTGGTTGTAGAAGGCCTCCTTGTTTTCGTCTGGGTTTGTCATTATCGGAGCATACACGCTGATAATTGTAGCAAAGTTGTCCTTGCTCAGAGGTAGTCTCATCGTCATGATTCTGTCACTTACTGGCCGTGGCATTTCTGTCAGCTTTGTGTTGATATCCTTTTTGATAGCAAAGCCCACTCCGGCCTCCCTTCTTTCTCCTTCGGGTTTGCCACTCCAGAAGAAAGAGTATTCCAAGTCGTTGAGACTACCAGACTCTGAGAACCTTGTTTCACATAGGGCGGCGATGTCGAAGTTGTATCTCCCAATCTTGTACCAGAATATTATAACAACTCATCCCTTGCTATATCTCTCAATCTGGTGTCAGAATATTATAACAACTCATTCAATTGCTATATCTCCCAATCTTGTACCAGAATATTATGACAACTCATGCTTTGCTATATCTCCCAATCTTGTACCAGAATATTATAACAACTCATCCCTTGCTATATCTCCCAATCTTGGGCAAGAATATCATAACAACTCATCCCTTGCTATATCTCCCAATCTGGTGTCAGAATATTATAACAACTCATCCCTTGCTATATCTCCCAATCTGGTGTCAGAATATTATAACAACTCATTCAATTGCTATATCTCCCAATCTTGTACCAGAATTTTATAACAACTCATTCTTTGCTATATCTCCCAATCTTGTTCCAGAATATTATAACAACTCATCCCTTGCTATATCTCCCAATCTGGTGTCAGAATATTATAACAACTCATTCAATTGCTATATCTCCTAATCGTGTGCCAGAATATTATAACAACTCATTCTTTGCTATATCTCCCAATCTGGTGTCAGAATATTATAACAACTCATTCTTTGCTATATCTCCCAATCTTGTACCAGAATATTATAACAACTCATCCCTTGCTATATCTCCCAATCTGGTGTCAGAATATTATAACAACTCATTCAATTGCTATATCTCCTAATCTTGTACCAGAATATTATAACAACTCATCCTTTGCTATATCTCCCAATCTTGTGCCAGAATATTATAACAACTCATCCTTTGCTATATCTCCCAATCTTGGGCAAGAATGATTTTTTTAAACTTGACAGCAACATATCTTGGTTCGGAATTCGTTGACACAATATTTTAATGTTGCAGATCTAACATTTGTTAAAATAATTATAATTCATTCTGCTTGTAAAAAACACAATTCCTGCAGATTATGGTTTTGACACTCATCTAAGAGAAACCATCTTGAGACATTGGTGTGAACCATAGTGGTTTTCACGCACGCACGCACGCACGCACGCACGCACGCACACACTCTCTTTGCTGTCCGTCATGTCCGATGATGACATTAATGTAGGGTTTCGTCCGTTACATGCTTTGCTCGTTGGTGTGAGGATAGTCCGATTTGTGATTTAAGTTATATACAGTTAAGTTTAATGTTACATATGTTCGTTAAAAACCCATTTCCTGTTCAACTTTTTTTCTCTCCATAGAGTTAAGTGCTGTAATTTGTCATTTAATATTCTGTAATGTTGTATGCAGTACTGACTGTAATGTTTTGAATTGTAGGCATTGCTCCTGACAAGGGTCGACACATCAGCAACTTGGAGAGTTCCCCTTGGACTATCACAGAGGAATTGTGAACTTCAATGCATATCGCATGGACTTATGCACATTACCTATAGTGAAACCTGTGTGAATGTCAATGCTCACATGGGTCAACTTCTCAAGAACTGACAACACTCTTTGATCTCGAGAAAAGTGTCTGGCATCGCAGTCGCTTCATATTCGTTGCTCAACTCGAATTTATTTGCAACAGTGTATACACTTGAAGAACATTGCAATATGATCTTGGGAATTGTAGATACTGCTACTACAATGTTTCCATTCTTCAATAACTGGCAGAACTGTGACATCGGCAGAAATCGATGGCGTGACTAGTTATACAGTCTACATCTGTTGTTCAACAGGAAGTTACGTGCAGTGAAATGTATTCAATAAAAAGTTAATGTAAATGCAGTGGGCCAAATATAGAAAAACATGGGAATGTAGGTCAACTGTGAAGGTCATGTCAAGGTCACAAAATAAATCACATGTCAAAGGGTTTATCAAGATTCATGGTGAATTTATTAATTAATTATGCATTAAATTCCAGTATATAGGTCAGATGTGAAATATAGGTCAAATAATTAGGTCAAGTTCTAATAACCGTTTAAAGTGTTCATAAAGTTGCTATATTGACAGTTTTGATATTGAAATGTTAATAAGGCTCATTTCTTAAACAATTTCACCTAAATTATACCATTAATATGAATTAATAGCATATTGTGGATCAAATCTAGGTCAGATAAAAAATCTAGGTCAATTTTGAAGGTCAAATCAAGGTCACACACAAATTACATTTCATAAAGGATTGACCCATTTTTGGTTTCACATGTGTAAGTTAAATGGTTCCAATGTTATTACTGGTTTCCAACCTATTTTATGCAGTCATTATGCAGCCTGTGCACAAGAAATGGACCAAAATCCTATAGACAAAAATGCAGCAATTTTAAGGTTTAAAATTGAATTTCTCCGTAAATATTGAAGATTTCGAAAATATTCAAAAGTTTTATTAACTACATACTAGTATCTATCACATGGCACCATTTAAATGATGATATAACGTATTCTATTTTTTTTTGACTTATAACTAATTTTGTGATTTGTATCTCGTAACGACGTAAGTGAAAATTGGTAGGCCTAACTCGTAACTAAGACGTCGTCGACCTCAAAAGTCTGCTAAGACGCGCTGTTTATAAGATATAAATATGCGCAAGATGATGTTAAATGATTGAATTAACCAGATAAAGTATCAAATGTTGGCAAAGATAGCACTTATGATGGCAAAACTGAGCCTGAGGTGGGTCCGACTTCTGCTAAGTTAAGTAAGTGCCCGTCGTTGGTCTTAGACTTACTTATTTATTTCTTAAAAGTAATTGTTTCTTCCAAGAATAGATGTCATAAATAAAACTTCTGTCTGACTCTAAGACACGTTGAAGTTACGAATTCGCAATCAACGTGCTTCAAAATAATAAGTCTAAACATTAAAACAAACATCAAACGAATGCTTCCCATTCGGCGTACTATTCTGTCTACACAAATCTCTAAACAATCATTTATGACACCAGTATGCATATTATCATATTTCTAGTGAAACTGAAGTCGCCATGCAAAATATCGAAGTAACATTACGATATTTTACATGCAATAGTAATATCGTAAGACGTAACGACGAAGTCTAAATAAAGTGTGAACAAAATCGTTTGAAACCGTAACCTAAATATTCAAACGGACATAATTAAGAACACCTATTCAAAGGTATGTGTTGAGAGATGATATACTTACGAAAATATTGTTTATTTTCACAATAACTTAGCAATAATTTCCGAACTGTACGGGACGACTTAAAAACACAGCCAACCACTCGGGCTTCTACTTGCAGACGACTTTCAGACGCTCAAATTTCGCGCCTAAACTGTCACCGCTGCCACCAGGTAGCGCCATTTTAAAGAAATTGACAAAATACCGTTTGAATTAATTAAGCTCCTTACTTTTACAAAGCAAATACACTTTAATGCTTGTAAGGTTCAACTTAAGATTTCGAGGAAGTGCAAAATAAATATCAATTCTATGAAAGAATAATTAACGATTTAGATGTGTCCAAAATAGTCACTATAATACGTCTATATGGCGATACTTTCTGCAATTTATTGGAAGGGAGGTCACAACCAAAGATTGTGAATGATATTGCGTTCCAATCACCTCATGTTTACTGTGAATACCAGTTCTTGATCTTTGCGTGATCCAGTTGCATAAATTCACCAGTTGCAAGCTGGAGCAGTTCGAGAATTTCCCAATTGATAACTGGTGGTTACCAACTGCACGAGGTGAATGTAACACTAAGTGGAGGGGAGGTCACACCCATTTTAAATAAATTGTCTAGTTCAGTTCTATAGTCGTTTCAAACAACGGACAATTAACTAGTCAGTATTTTATTGTGATTACAGAACATTCGTTTTTCAAAACATTAACGCAAACTGACCTTTCTATGCTGGCACTTCAAATCACCGACACGGCTAGTCCTACAGCAGCGTGGCGTAGCACATCATCTTTGTGTTATAATGAGTTCCATAATTTGTGTGCAACAACTTTAAATGCCATAT
>OZ024867.1:23034519-23062019 GCA_964017155.1 Oasisia sp. SBJ-2009 | reverse complement strand
ATAATAATAATAATAATAATAATAATAATAATAATAATAACAACAGTAAATGCATATATTACTATGACACAACAAAACAAGACCTCAGAGATTACATTTCGCCAGATGCTGCATTAGCCAACGAGGCCGTGAAAACCGTTTTTGTGTAACATCGGATACATCTTGCACGTACCCAAAAACTTACAAAATCAACTGTACACAGGTATACAAACCATTTTCACCGTTTTGACAAGAAACACTTCTGTTATCCTCGCCGTTGACAGTTCTCTAGTTGGCGTCTGTTTTCTCCAGGAGGCCAGGAACGGGGAGAGGGCAGCACCATCGGCGCGCGCGACCAGGGGAGTCCGGCACGCGCGCGCAGTGACGTCACTCCACGAGCGGACGCCGAGAACGCCTACTACGCGTACTACGCGCATGGCAACCTGGGATACAGCTCCGACTACGGTCGCTACTACGACCCGTACGGGTCGGGCTATGACGAGTACGGACAATACTACGACAGGTACGGACGATGTTACGACAGGTATGGGCGATATTATGATGAATACGCGCATTACTACGGCGAGGGAAGCGCTACAGGACACAGGGGCGCCTACCAAGACCAAGAGGGAGGCGAACGCGAGAAGACTGCTTCTGTCTGCAGCAGACAACGCAATCTCTCGGGCAGTATGTCAACGTCAGCGATCGCGTCAGGCTCGCGTCACCCGCAGTTGCGTCCAAGGGATATGCCTATGAGCGATAATGAGGTGAACTGTTGGAATCAAACGAGGGGGGAGCGCCGGCACGTGCCACAGGCCAGCGGCGGCGACGCGTGGATGGACAAAGGCGATCAGCCAAATCACCGCAGCGCGCACGTCCTCGGCAACTCGGACTGCGGCGCGCGGAAGCCGGGCGATAATAGGGGATACATGCAGTATGGCGATAACAGCGGCCTTCCCGGACTGCGAGAAGCGAGGAATAAAACAAACTGCAACAAATCGGTGTGCGGGCGCACACGCGAGTCGCCCCAGATCGAAGTGGGACTCGACGACCAGAGTATAAGCACGGATACACGATCGGTCATCTGTGAGCCCCGTGGAGACTCCTCCACAAGAACCCAGTTGTACATACAGTGTGGAGAAGCGGGAAAAGACGCACCCCCCTGCCACCAGCGCGGGAACGCGGACAGACAAGCGCCGTCTGGCGGGCAGCGTGGAGACGCCGACAGACAAGCGCCGCCTGGCGGACAATGGGGAGACGCCGACAGAACGTTGACGAGTAGACGGCAACAGCTTGACACGAGAAATAGACTGACTGGTCAGACGCTGAGCTTCAGTGATGCCTCAAAGACCCGGTAATGTACATATATCTAGACGCAACTGCTTTTCTACGGTGCCACGGTGAATATATATTTTTTCTGACCGCCGCTACTTAATTATCTGGCGGCCGCCATTTAATTATCTGGCGGCCGATTAAGTGGCGGCCGCCAGATAAATAAGTGGCACATGGTACCAACGGGCTTCCATACTTTTAAGAGTGTATACCTTAGTTAATTTATCATATAATTATATACTGTTATAATTCATTTTTGTATTTATCGATGTTATGAAGTTTCAGTTTTTATTCGCATTATGTGTGAATGTTCTTATTGATTTATATATTTATTTACAATTGTTGTATATTTTTCATAATCGTGTAGTGCATGCGGGTGTAATGTCCTGTGAACGTACTTGTACGACGGCGAAACGACGACCAAACTTATTTAAAATAGTGCGTCCGTGCGTGTGTGCGTACGTGTGTGTATGTCTGGTGGAAGGGGTTTTGATGAGAAAATTACTTGCAAGAACGGTGCCACGTATTGGTTGAGCGGCTTGAGTCAGTTCTAAACGCACGCCGTCTTTCCTGCACTTTGGGAACGAATAAAAGTAGCCCATACTTCGCAACTGTATGACTGTGGCAGCCCGTTAGTAGTCCTGCGTCCACACCTAGCCTCGTTTACACAGGCTCCGTGAGGTGGCAGCACTTTTAAGTCCCCTCAACTCTGCCTGGGGAAAGAGTGGGTCTGCATTTTCGACCCGCCAGGGCGGCCTTACCCCAGTTTAGGGTAGATACGCTGATTGGCTCTCAGGCCAACTATGAAATAAAAATTAAAATTTTTACAAAATAATTATATCCTATGAAAAGTATTCAAAATTAAACTTATACTAACACAAAAATAAGTAAAAATTCAAATTTACAGTTGTTTATAAATTAAGAATTACGGTAGGATTAACCAGTATCCGTGAGGTGGCAGCATTGTCTAGCCCCACAAGATAGCATACAAATTACATAAGGATACCTTTTTATCAAATAATGTTGTACGGCGTACAAAAACTATTCAAAATTAAACTTATATTAACACAAAATAAATAGAACTACAAATTTGCAGTAGTTTATAAAAAATATAAATTATGACAGTGTCCGTGAGGTGGCAGCATTGTATAGATCACGCGGATAAACAAACAAAAGCCGTCAAAGTGACCAGACTGTCTTCTCGGCGAAGTTACGCAGCCGAGCGACAATCGGTTAAGCGATCGAGACTATCGTAATTAACAAGGTTTAACAAGTTGCCGTCCAGAACCAAGCTCCAGACGGCATGTGAACAAGGAAGCCTATGGCTTATCGAGTGTTCACTTAAAAATAAATTAAATATACAATATTATAAAATGCATTAAAATGCTGCTAATTAAAATGCGTTGTCTCTAAAAATACATAAGTAAAATAAAATGTATACGTTGTCTCTAAAAAATATACAAGTAAAATAAATAAATACATAAAATATCCTACAATAACACCATTTTTTATAATAATAAATTAATTAAAATAATTATATGAATAAATAATTTCATCAGTATTAAAATAATTTCTAAAACATTTAAGTGTTCCGCCCTTGCCAGATAATTGTCAATTTTATTTTTAAACATATTTGCACTGCTGGCATTTACACAATCATGACTTAAATTATTCCAATCAGTTATTGTTCTCTGGGAGAAGGAGAATTGTCTTTTATCTAATCTAGAGTATGGCTTGACTAAGGCTGCCTTATGCCCCCTTGTCACACTATCTTCTTTTAGTTTGAAAAAAATGTTGCTATCAATATCTTCATATCCATTCAATATCTTAAAAACTTCTATTAGGTCTCCTCTTAATCTTCTAGTTTCTAATGTTGTCAAATGTAATCACCGAACCAATCGGATTGCTCCGCTAGATCACACACCCAGTTTCCCTGCCATACAAACTCACATATATGGGTTGGCACTGAGAGATATACTAATGTCTTTTTGTGTATACGTAACGTTTTTCAGACGTGAACAGCCGCACAGAGGAACGAAGCCGGGTCAAGTCACGTCTCCTACGGGAGTATATCACGTGAACGGTCCCATGAGTCGAATGGCTCGTAAGAGCGAGAATGCGTTGGATTGCTTCAGTATTCAAGGCAAGTCGTTATTTGGGAGTGCGTAGCGTGATCGTGTGTATGTCAAAATAATCGTTGAAAATTATTGCGTATGTCAAACGTTTACGTTGTTGGTTAAGGCTATGTATAACACATACAACCATTTATTTATTGAGGCTTAGCCAGAGGGGGGTCATGCCCCCCAATCCCGGAAAATTGGGATGGTGGGGAACCTACGACCAATAACTGATTCATAGTCACAATGTACAGAGGGTATAATGACGCCCATGTACGATTTTTCTTCCCTTTCGCAAAGAAATTTGTCATTATTTAAATAGGATTAAGTTAGGAATTCTCTACTTCTGTCGTGGACTGCACCTCAAGAAGTGATTGGGCAACAAAAATGTGATAATTCTTAGTGTGCGTGATGGCTATTATCTATACTTAGGATTCTAGATAATAGTTGCCCGGTTACTAGACTAGAGTCAAATTGCATTTTGTTGTTGTTTGTTTGTTTGTTTTCTTACCATCCCTGTTATCAGGGACGTTTCTCTCTTACTTTATAACTGTTATGCCTTCTGTTAGAGGTTTTGCTGAACTACCAGCTACACACACACACACACACACACACACACACACACACACACACACACACACACACACACACACACACACACACACACACACACACACACACACACACACACACACACACACACACACACACACAGACACACACACACACACCACACACACACACACACACACACACACACACACACACACACACACACACACACACACACACACACACACACACACACACATATACTTGAAGAGGCAAGTCTACAACTCATGCGTACTTCTACCAATTATATACGGCGCGGAAACATGGGCACTCTCCATCCAAGCAAAGAACAAGCTAGCAGCCGCACAAACAAAGATGGAAAGCAGTATATTAAACATCACATACCGGGACAGAAAAACAAACATCTGGGTAAGAGAAAAGAAAAAGGTCACAGACGTGATTGAACAAATCAGAAGACGGAAGTGGAGTGGACCTGGGCAGGGCACGTCAGTAGGATACGAGATAACCGAAGGTCACTGCGTATCACGACCTAGAAACCCTATGTAATGAAAAGACCTAGATGAAGACCGGCGAGACGTTGAAGAGACGAACTAGACGACTACTGGAAGGGAATAGTAGAGAATAGCGCAAAATAGGCAGATGTGGAAGCAGCATGTTGAGGCCTTCGCCCAACCACGGGACACTATGGCTGCACAATGATGATTGATGATATATATATATATATATATATATATATATATATATATATATATATATATATATATATATATATATATATATATATACATACAGAGTTTGTTTGGTTGTTGAGTGGTCCCCTCCAATGCAAAATGCTGCCTACGCCTCGGGCTTGAGCTCCGACAAGCTTTGCTTTTGTTATGACTATGGCTGCATGACTATCGCGGCATGGCATTTTAGCCAGTATATCAAACAGTCCAGCACTATGCCTACACATTTACTTTTAAAAGTACAACTTATGTTTATGTATTTGTCTTGAGGAAAAACATTTGGGGCCAGACTGCCTACAAAATCTACCATAGGACGACGCCCCATATTCGACATTCATTGTGATCGCTTAACGGACCTTCTCCCTAGCAACAGATCACGTGGTGCATAAACCTATCAATCGAATATCGTTCGTTGTACGTTACAGGATACGCCACACGGGAAGAGACGTCAACGACGTGCAACGGACGGAACGCTTCGGGGCTTTCACTCGGCACAAGAGCTGACGTTACCGGTGGTGTCTCAGATGCCTCCAGCGGCGTTCGACAGAAGAAACTCGGCGAGAAATGTCTGCAGACGGACGCACCAAGCCAGGTACAAACGATCGAAGACGCTTTGTCGGAGACACTTTCGCTGTTGCGCTCAGGTAGCGGGCGTTTTGAGAATTCGGACCACCAACGGACTGTACCTCCGCTGTCGGATCACGCGCTTGGTACGATCGACGCTGCCATTGACCTCGTCAGTGGCGCTTCGCAAGCGATGGCCGCTTGCGACGCACAAAAACACGGATTATATCAAGCGGACGGGTCGCCGAATACAGACACGGACGGGAATACGTTAAGATCAATGAGTTCGGACACCCAGTCGACAGACGCTTTCAAAGCGGACAATATGAGCACATATGAAGACACATACAGTCACAACACACTTTCATTAATTTCAGTTATTTCAGACTTTCCGCGGTCAGACGGTGATCAGATCGAGCATTTTAACAGTCCGATGGAAATCCGAAATTTATCCGACGACATACGACCGATAAATTGGGACACTTCACGGACCAATTGTCCTAACTTAGCTTCCGGTGACATCCCGTCGAACGCGCGCTCTAGCTTCTTTGGCGTCAACGCATCAGACGAGCTGAGTCCAGGCGGGTCTCAAAGTGAGGCGGAAGTAAGCGGATGCAGATCACGTGCTAGCCTGACATGTACGAATTCGGATGTTCGACGCAACTACGGCTTCGTTTTAGATCAAATGAATATTCCGTCTGAAATTCCGTGTAAGTCTTCAACACAGGCGGAGGTAGGACACCTCAGCGACGCGGGTAATGGCGAATTTAACCCGCTGGCTGAACCCAGATATCCCGATTACCGAACGTCAGATCCGACGTGTGCCAGGGGCGCGGACCCCTACGCGGACTGTAAAAGGGACTTCAGCAGCAGCAGCGTCGACGCAACGCCGCGCTACAGGCGAGGGCGGCCGAAGTTGACGCCGTTCTTCCGGCGCCGACGTAACTTCCGGTCTGGCGATGACGTCGACGACGGATCGGTGAACGTGTCGGCGAACAACAGCTGCGACCTAACGCAGTCCTCGTCTGACTCGACGATGTGTGTCGACGACTTCTCCTACTGTTTCGTCCCGTCACGTCCCGGCGGTGTAGCCTCGGCGTTCGACCTCACCCTGAAGACAATGATCGCCCAGCTTGGAAAACCCGTCGAGCTGGACTGTGGGAAAGCCGGCAATGGTTACCTGATACGTACGCCTCTTAATTGCCGGGTGGTCGGCCAGGCAACGGTAGGCGGCCGACGGAAGGGGCGTAACGCTACAGCGAGGTCTCAGTGTGGGCGAAAATTGGACATTTCTTCGGAGTGTCAAGGCTGTTGCGAAGCAGGCGGGGGTGAGACGAGCCACGAACGAAGCGATCACCCACCGCTGCCATAATCTCCTTGTATGCGTGTATATGTGTATCGGTGATATTCCTATAAGCGTCTAGACGCACGCGAATTGGGCGTAATTAATAAATGTAAGTTTGATAATTGTGTCATATTAGGAAATTGTTCTTCGTGGTTGTGTTCCCAAGTGATTCGCTCGTTCGGTTATACATATACATTGTATTTGAAATTAAACGGGAACAGAAGGCAACTTCTGGGGTAATGCACTCGAAAGGGTGAACATTTGCAACTACATTTACCATTTGCACATCAGTAGGCGTAGTTAACTGTGAAACAGTGCGGTCTAAAAGTAGAAGATTCTAATAAAATGTCCCTTATTATGGCAGCTGACATTATAACGGACGTCACTGCTTGGCGCTTATTGGTGCGTTTACTACGCAATGGCGCTGTAAACGCACCAATAGGCGCCTAGCTGTGACGTCATTTATGACTATCCAGGTTACCAGTTTTGCTCGGTGTGTGTGTGTGTGTGTGTGTGCGTGCGTGCGTGCGTGCGTGCGTGCCTACCTGCCTGCCTGTCTGCCTGCCTGTCTCTCTATGGATATCTCACTCTCTCCGTGTGTGTGTGTGTGTGTGTGTGTGTGTGTGTGTGTGTGTGTGTGTGTGTGTGTGTGTGTGTGTGTGTGTGTCTGTGTGTGTGTGTGTGTGTGTGTGTGTGTGTGTGTGTGTGTGTGTGTGTGTGTGTGTGTGTACGAACAGCCCATCTCACTTTCTGGCTTCACTCATCATTGCTTTCTAGTCGTTTTCTTCTTACATCAATGTAATGACGATTATACGGCCACGGGGGTTGCGAAGACGGGGCAGTTTGTAGAGTTCCAGAGTTCTATAACGGTGAATAGGGTGGTAGGCAGATGGGGTATGTAGGCCATAAGTAATAGTCGCACTTTAAAGGTAAGTAAATAGAGGTAAGCTCTTATATAACGCAGTATTCAATCCTCATGATTGCTCAAAGCGCTTATAAAAAAGTAAAGGTAAGTTTTATATAGCGCAGTATCCAGTCCATAGGACTGCTCAAAACGCTTTTACACTTTTACTTCCCCGGCAGACCTGTTCTATCAAATACCATCTCAACTTCTCTGGGAAGCATCCAGCCACATGCTACAATTAATGTGTGAAAGTCTGCACATACATATATCCACCACTGTCTATTGCCAGGTACTAATGTATACAGCTGAGTGAACTGGAGCAATATTGAGTGAACATACCTTCCCAAGGTTTCGAACCCGGGTTCTCTTAGTCGAGAGTCCGAAGCTCTACCCCTGAGCCACGGCGCTTTACAAAATATTTTTTAAAGTCCGCAAAGTTGCAAACTACGTTAGTTAAGCATAATGTATACATATCACCAAGTATCGGGCGCAGGGAATGATACAACACAAGTATGTATGCTAATTAATAACAGAAAGGTATTGGATGGGTGGTGGTCTATGCGAGTGTTAAGCAGAACATTTTTTTGAATCGGCGAACTCATTACACTTATGACCACCCCGGATCCCTTAAATGGATTTACACGAAATATCACACCCACAACAGCACGGATTTCAACCAGGGAAATGTGGCATGTTCGTTGTTTCATTTTTACTTTCTTTGACATTGTAATAAGAACCCACGGATCTACTTGGTAGAGATCCGTGGTGCTAAATAAAACTAATTGACTGACTGATTGACTGGTTGACTGCTCACTAACTAAAGCACCAAGGAAACAAACGACAGTTGTTTCTCCAGTTTTATTCATACAGTGCTAAATCTCAACGGCGATAAGGCACTAACGGAATCACACGCAATATTGCTTGCATTGATAAGTGCTTGTGACTCGTGCACAATGTCGTTGTAATGTTTCGAACAGTAACGTAATAATTATTGACATAAACACTAAGAGAATTGGCGACGTGGCGACAATGTGTGTTGCATTATGTAATATAAATATATGAATACTACGATATAGTATGTTGAATATTGTGAAGTGCATACAGTACGTCTTTAACATGTTCAGTACATTATTGCAATCAGCAAGGCTAATTTGTAAATCTCTCAAAACGTGTTCATCGTGATGCGATAGATACATATATTATTATTTGCTTTGATTATTGGAATTTTGTTGAACGTCAGTTAAACAACGCCTGTGTAGCACATACTCTTATTGTTATTACTATTGTTCACAAAATAATAATATATCAATACATACAATAGTATAGAGCAGCGTAATATTGCAAAATAGTTATCTGTAATGCATTTACGAGTACTTTCAATAATTGTACAACTCTTATGAACATACAACGCTCTACGGCAATCGTTGTGCAATACTAAAAATAGATACTCTTGCATTTTTAAGTACTGTAGAATACATGCACCCAGCGCTGTATTTTCATGAAAAAAATATATGCAACTATGTTTAACGCACACAAAGAGGGAATACAGAAATAACGTTATGTAATTAATGTCTTGGGGCAAACGTCACACAAACACATTGGTGGCATCTACCGAATACGCAGCTTAAATATGAGTAGTCGAATGCGCAACTTAACGCCGCACACTCCGAGGGTGCCAGCTACCCTGCCCAGAATTGGCAAAGCGGTAATTTGTAATCGGAAGTTTGCTATATAAAACGTGGGAAATTTAAACATCAAAGGGTATCATCAAAGGGTAAACATCACGGCATTTATTGCCAGTCAATTTTCTTTTGAAACTGGATGTTTTGTTTACCATTTTTAACGTGTTGCAGGCGGAATCTTTCAAATTGCGAACATTATTCCGAGCTTACTAAGGTAAGTAAACATAAATTGGGAGGCACTAAACCTTCGACATGCATGCTGTAGTAATAAGAAGGTAATATTACATGATACAAATAAAATGTAGGAGCTGGCACCCTGGCTTTAAATATAAACATCCAGCAACGTCACTATAACAAATAGTATGTATACGTCATAATGCCGACGTAATCATGACGTTGTGGGTGTCGTGACTGTTTTATACATCATTATTCAGAAACGCAATAGTGTGTTATGTCTTAGACTATATGAACAGCTGTCCTTGATTCAAGTTCATTATGTGTCAGAGCATGTGCAGGCACTTGCGCATGAATACACGTGAGTGAGCCATAAACAACGTGTTGTGTTCCTAAGTGCATGCGTACAGAAAGTCATATTTGTGTGCGTGCGTGTGTTTCAACAACAAAATATCCTTTAGACAAAACTGTAAATAGTGAATTGCACATTATAAATACTTATGTATGTGTCGCTATCCAACACCACAGCGATCATTTTAACCATCTGTTCCCTCTCAGCCAGATCACTTCTAACTATCGTAGACCACCAAGTCTTCAAACATAGCCTGATGACTTCAAACATAGCAAGCGTCAAATTTACACATCTTAGCATTCACCCGATATCAGTTAAATAAGTACATATAATCTAATATATATTTACAAGTAATACTTTGACAAACAACCATTCTGCAGATAAAGCAAATATGGCTGTCAGTTTGGCGACAGAAATAATTCATGAAATAATTGTTATACACGCTTCACTTGCAACGGTTTAATTTACATTCATACTGATGATGTCTTTACTACTGGGTATTTATCGGGAAAAAATCAACAGCTTTAATGCCACATACGTCATGAACAAATAATCCAGAAAAAAATATAGGAAATCCGTATAATGCCATTAAACTGCTAAATCACTAAACTCTGCAAGTTGCTGATGCGCAGTAAACTAACGGTTTCACAGTTTGCCTGAAAAATGGCGTGATCAGTGAATATACTCAAGTAGCACCGTAAGATCAATGATTGTCGTTCTTTGACTTTGTGTTGCTGCTGCTTCGCCGCCAGATGTGGCTGTTGGTCTTCAAACAGCACTCAACCAACTCGTCCTACAAAAATGGACACAACATATTCGTTATGTATTCAAACTACTGACCCGTTATAATTGTATATCCTACATATTTAATTTCATGTTTCAAAAAATATATCTTCCATAGATTTAGCACATGGTGAAGGCAGAATTTCGACCCGGCAATTGGTGTCGGCCAAGTTACCAGCTATAACGATCAAAATGTATATGTCATTGTGTCATTCTGCGACTTTTTCATATAAATTTTAAATAATTGTGTTTTTCACTTATATTCACCCTAAAGCATTGAGAAAAAAACTGTTTCAATTTTTCGTCCACTTTTTAGTGAGAAAATTCAACATGGCCGCCGCCGGTCAAAACAATTCTCATAATCGCTATATCTTTGGCAATAAACGGTATAGAAAGTCGGAGTCATTTTACATGTATTGATGTATGAGGAATCCAATGCAACTATTATTTTGATGAACGAAATGAAAATAAAGCTACAACAGCCAGAAATGGGTTACAATGGTCGTAAAATGTATATAGTATGTAGCAAATATACGTTCTAATAATAATATTTATTATTTATAAAGCGCAATATCAAATATACTCAAAGCGCTGTACAATAAAATATAAAACTATGTATTATGTGTTAAAACTTGAATTTAATAATAATAAATACAACTGTAAAATTACCTTCAGATAAAAAATGTAGAAACGGTAAATTATTCATATTAAAACTGTTAATTAAATATTTTATAGAATTAACGACGATCAATAAAATAAATAAATAAAACTAATTAATACTCTATTTACATGCAAAACACATGCTACACGGTGGCGTATATAAATGTCGATACATAAGTGTAAAAATAAGTTAAGTTCTGTGACTTGTTCATGTAGATTTTAAATAATTGTGTTTTTTTGTGTGTTAACTCACACGAGTGTCTCTTGTTCGTCCGTCGTGGTGGCCTGAGAGGACCGTGTGGACAGCGACGACTTGCAGCCCGCACTGGACTCAGACTCCGAGTCACTCCACAGGACGGTCCGTCGGTACTCGAACCCCACCAGATGCACGACGACCAGGATGATGGAGCTGAGCAGAAGACAGGCGCCTGGCGACAAGAGAGACTACGGTTAACAAGAATTAACAAGAATAAACATGATTTAATAGTATTTGTGTTTAACCAGAATTGACAATAATTAACAAGAATAAACATGATTTAACAGTATTTGTGTTTAACCAGAATTGACAATAATTAACAATAATAAACATGATTTAACAGTATTTGTGTTTAACCAGAATTGACAATAATTAACAAGAATAAACATGATTTAACAGTATTTGTGTTTAAACAAAATTGACAATAATTAACAGGAATAAACATGATTTAACAGTATTTATGTTTAACCAGAATTGACAATAATTAACAAGAATAAACATGATTTAACAGTATTTATGTTTAACCAGAATTGAGAATAATTAACAAGAATAAACATGATTTAACAGTATTTGTGTTTAACCAGAATTGACAATAATTAACAAGAATAAACATGATTTAACAGTATTTGTGTTTAACCAGAATTGACAATAATTAACAATAATAAACACGATTTAACAGTTTTCTGTTTAACCAGAATTGACAATAATTAACAAGAATAAACATGATTAAACAGTATTTGTGTTTAAACAAAATTGACAATAATTAACAAGAATAAACATGATTTAACAGTATTTATGTTTAACAAGAATTGACAATAATTAATAAGAATAAACATGATTTAACAGTATTTGTGTTTAACCAGAATTGACAATAATTAATAAGAATAAACATGATTTAACAGTATTTGTGTTTAACCAGAATTGACAATAATTTACAAGAATAAACATGATTTAACAGTATTTGTGTTTAAACAAAATTGACAATAATTAACAAGAATAAACATGATTTAACAGTATTTGTGTTTAAACAAAATTGACAATAATTAACAAGAATAAAAACATGATATAACAGTATTACGGGGACAAGAGGGATACAAGAAACTTTATTTAACGTCGGTTTACATGAACATATGATAACATTAGCTCATCTGAGCTATTTTCCGACAAACAAGTGTAAAGCAACGAGACATAAAACATAAAAGCATACAGAGTATCTCAAATGACAGCAATAAAACATATAATATAGGGTACCGAGTACAAAATAAATGTAATAATACATGCATGTATAATAATAATAATTTTTGTATGGGTACATAAAACATGCAAAGTATATTTGTTAAAATAGATTGAAATAATATATAATTTAAGACATTAGCATAAATATAAATTAAAATGTAGAGAATATATGATATGTGTATATAAAACTAATTTGAATAATTTAAGACAGTAAAACATATTTTCTGTGAATTATTTTGACACGTGCGTGCGAGCTCACCTGCGAGGTAGAAGGCGATGTGGAAGGTGTCCTCGCGGTCACACAGCCAGCCAGCGAGCGGTGCCCCCGCGAACAGTCCAAGGGCCATAGTGACCATGAGGTAGCCACGTCCACGGGCCAGGCTCTCGTCTCCCACTTGACCCCGGCCAACGACGGACACGAATGTCCCCCAGAAGCCTGTGTGGATTCCCAACATGATGGCGTAGCCGATCTCTCCCGCCTTGTGCTTGAACAGCTCCGGGAACAGGCCCTGACATGTGAACAAACAGACACGTATAGTTCCGGGAACAGGCCCTGACATGTGAACAAACAGACACGTACAGCTCCGGAACAGGCCCTGGTATGTGAACAAACAGACACGTACAGCTCCGGGAACAGGCCCTGACATGTGAACAAACAGACACGTACAGCTCCGGGAACAGGCCCTGGCATGTGAATAAACAGACACGTACAGCTCCGGGAACAGGCCCTGGCATGTGAACAAACAGACACGTACAGCTTCGGGAACAGGCCCTGACATGTGAACAAACATACACGTACAGCTCCGGGAACAGGCCCTGACATGTTAACAAACAGACACGTACAGCTCCGGGAACAGGCCCAGACACGTGAACAGACAGACACATACAGCTCCGGGAACAGGCCCTGACATGTGAACAAACAGACACGTACAGCTTCGGGAACAGGCCCTGACATGTGAACAAACAGACACGTACAGCTTCGGGAACAGGCCCTGACATGTGAACAAACAGACACGTACAGCTTCGGGAACAGGCCCTGACATGTGAACAAACAGACACGTACAGCTTCGGGAACAGGCCCTGACATGTGAACAAACAGACACGTACAGCTTCGGGAACAGGCCCTGACATGTGAACAAACAGACACGTACAGCTTCGGGAACAGGCCCTGACATGTGAACAAACAGACACGTACAGCTTCGGGAACAGGCCCTGACATGTGAACAAACAGACACGTACAGCTTCGGGAACAGGCCCTGACATGTGAACAAACAGACACGTACAGCTCCCGGAACAGGCCCTGACATGTGAACAAACAGTCACGTACAGCTCCGGGAACAGGCCCTGGCATGTGAACAAACAGACACGTATATTTCCGGGAACAGGCCCTGATATGTGAACAAACAGACACGTACAGCTCCCGGAACAGGCCCTGGCATGTGAACAAACAGTCACGTACAGCTTCGGGAACAGGTCCTGGCATGTGAACAAACAGACACGTACAGCTTCGGGAACAGGTCCTGGCATGTGAACAAACAGACACGTACAGCTTCGGGAACAGGTCCTGGCATGTGAACAAACAGACACGTACAGCTTCGGGAACAGGTCCTGGCATGTGAACAAACAGACACGTACAGCTTCGGGAACAGGTCCTGGCATGTGAACAAACAGACATGTACAGCTTCGGGAACAGGTCCTGGCATGTGAACAAACAGACACGTACAGCTTCGGGAACAGGCCCTGACATGTGAACACGCAGACACGTACAGCTCCGGAACAGGCCTTGGCATATGAACAAACAGACACGTACAGCTCCGGGAACAGGCCCTGACATGTGAACAAACAGACACGTACAGCTCCGGGAACAGGCCCTGACATGTGAACAAACATACACGTACAGCTCCGGGAACAGGCCCTGGCATGTGAACAAACAGACATGTACAGTTCCGGGAACAGGCCGACATGTGAACAAACAGACACGTACAGCTCCCGGAACAGGCCCTGGCATGTGAACAAACAGACACGTACAGCTCAGGGAACAGGCCCTGGCATGTGAACAAACAGACACGTACAGCTCCGGGAACAGGCCCTGGCATGTGAACAAACAGACACGTACAGCTCCGGGAACAGGCCCTGGCATGTGAACAAACAGACACGTACAGCTCCGGGAACAGGCCCTGACATAAGAACGAACAGATACGTACTACTGTCACTTCTAAAACTTGTCTTCGATCTTTTAAGGCATGTCGAAAGATGCACCTTTTTACTACTGCTTACACTATTTAGATTTAAGGAAGCATTTTGCTGTAATTTATTCGATTTTTATTAGTCTTAATGTACTTAATTAATAAAAAGATCTACTGAATCAAGTTTTGTTTATGTATTTGTTTGACATTATAAATTATTATATTAACTTTTAAACTAACGTAATGAATTTATATATTTATATAGTTAAGTTTGTTTTATTTTCCAATACACGTATTGCAATACATGACTTGCGCTATGAACGCTCCTGATATGGCGCTAAACAAAATAAACATTATTATGTACAATTTGGTTTGGGGTGCTTCAATGGTAGAGTTGCCATGTTCAAAATAAAAATAGGATCGGACCCTCATCCCCTTAATAAAGATACGCAATATTCATATCTTAATTATGGGTCCATTACATATTTTAAAGGACGGAATTCCGAATGTCACCCGAATTCAAAGGCAACTCCAGAAACAGGCTTTGGAATGTGAACAAGGGTAGGTCTATATGTCAAATTGGTTTGGGTGCTTCAAAGGTAAATCTAGGAATATGCGAACATAAGTCGCTCTTGGTATGCTGTGCTGGAAATGTACTTTGTGATATAACTTCACCAATTCGTGCTCATCTAAAACATATTTATGGGTATTTTTGAGCGTTGAACTTTGGCTATGTTCTCCTCCAAAATACAACGCATCAATACCAACACGTCACAATAGATGGCGCTACCTGTCCAATTCCAAAATGGCGTACTGCCGACTGACTCTGCTTCCTGATTGAAACGCTTAGACGGTGTCAAGGGCATTCGCTATCGTGTAAAGTTTGGTCACATATAGAAATCTTCCCCAAAGTGAACTCACATCCGGGTACTTCCTAAATTGACACCGTGTGAATGACACCGCACTTCCCCAGACTGAAGAACCATTGGTTCTGTTTCCCCGGGAAGATATGTCTTTCCCAGCCATACATTTATAAGCAGCATCATGGAGGAATTGAATTGGTTGGGAGTACGGCTCGGCTACTACTTGACCACAGGAAGAGCACAAACGATTTCAGCTGTGGAGAGCGGTGGTTGCGCGGCAGAGCGAAACAATCGAGGTGACGGTGGTTCAATGCCACCTACCGCCGTTTCGAAACTTAGGCAATTTCGTTTACCCCACATTTGCCTGTGTCTTTCGGAAGAGACACTAAAAGTCGGTGGTCCCTTCTATCTGGTGTCTATGCCAGGGGAAGTAAAAGATCCCACACAGGGGGTAAATGTGAAACCTGCAGTGGACTCACTAATTCTAGAGAAGAACTCCTGCGTTAGTCCAAGTTGGGGCTGTTTGGAGAAAACTACCTAGGAACTAAGAACCACTGTGGCTAGTCTAGACCAACCGACTGACAGACAGACTTACCGTTAGGATCGCTGCAGTGCAGATACTACACAGTAGTATGTTGGCGAGATCCAGCTTCGCTGATTGGTTGAAGACCTCGAACGTCACGCGACTAAAGAAACTTGTCACGCCGCTTATGGCTATCAACATAGCCGCCTCCTGAAACCGCCACAGTATAGCTTTATCTTTGACCCGTTCACCCGTCATTTGGACGGGTACAAATTACAGTGGACGTTTAACTGGACGGGTAAAAATGTATTCTTATAGTAAAAAAGTGTGTTATATTTTCAGTTATTCTTTGAAAAAGTGTGCCACACTTCCAAAGAAAATGTAATTGGTGTCATGCTTGTTGCTTGTTATTTTAAGTTCTTACCAGAAATCGATCGGATGTACCTGTGCAGACTAGAGACTGTGTCAAGTACGAGTAGGCTACGGGACCGAAGAGTGAACGTTTACATAACGAACTAGTTGAGAGAATTGACATAAGTCTTAAGAAGAAGCTTGTAAGAAACCAGTTGACTAGAGTAGGTGAACGAGAGAGAAACAATTGGCAAAAAGTCCCATCTCAGGTTCAATTGTTGTCATATTGGCAAAGACGGTGACAACGAAGAACAGCTACTCTTGCATAGTTCTAACTTCAGCGGAAACAACAGTTTTGAAGAGGGTCAACTTTGCATTGGGGCAATCGAAAGAGCCGACCAGACGGAAGCAGTTTGTGGCGTGGGATCGGGCGATGGTCAAAGCATGGACACACCTCGATGGTGAGTCCAGTACTCATGGCGTAGTCCGGTAGATAGGTGTATATGATGGACACGCCCATAGTCCAGAGAACGTTACACACGCAGAGCGCCACGAACGTCGTGCTACAGAAGAGAGACCCGGCGAAGATCTTCAGGGAATCCTTGTGAGGCTCCTTCTGCAACCACAAGGACAATCCGACGGTGTCAATCACGTGACCAGTCCTAGAGACCGTTTCAATTACTATTATTAAAGTTTATTTCAGACAACACGTCGTCCATATATATATACATAAAATACAATAAAAAAAATATGAAAAGTGCAATACATATAATACAATCAAAGCAATGATGTGATCAACGTAAAAATATAAGTGTAAAGTTAAAAAACTTATGAATAAATATATCAGGAAATTTATTAAATAAGTTGTAAAACTAAATATTAAAATTTTGATTAGAAAATACAATACAAATGTCATGTGTATAATAGCGATCTCCTGTATGTGTACATTCAGCTCTTAAAATGAATATTAGTATGAACTATTCATAGTTACATTCGTATGAACTGGTTAACGAAATAAAATTCAAACTGGCTCCTGTTACATGCCGTGCTCTTTCTACTCAACAACCGATTTAATAAATTAGTTAATCTACTACATTTCTATTAGCCATACGATCATCAGGTCAACCGTTACTAATCAGATGTTTTCCTAAACGCAAACTCAATATTGGTAGATGTGATTTCTCTATTGTTGCGCCAACAATCTGGAATCAACTCCCTATTACAATTAGATATTCTGAAATTATAGGCATCTCTGGGAAATCTTTTCGTGTTTGAAATTTCATATCCAACATATATTTTCGCCGGCTCCATGCTCCATCAGTGACAACATTTGCCTGTCCCCGTTTATGATTACACCAAAATTAATGATTTTGTTTGTTACGTCTCTAAGCTTGAATTTTCTAGGATACAGGCGTTACAGAAGTGTTACTGTTATTATGAATCAGGTGTATCGCGTGTGGCTCGAAACCCTTCAAACCCCAATCAAAACGATTTTATTAGAATTTATGTATCTGTAATTAGACCTGTAGTCGAATATGCGTGCCCTGTGTGGCATACGAACTTACCTAAATATTTATCGGATAACATAGAAATAATTCCAAAAAGGTGTCTCAAAACTATATTTTCAGGTTATCAGTATGAAAATATCCTGCATGGATTAATGTATTTATTTATTTTATAACAACGTTTATGTAAAGTATATTTTAATGTGCAGTATATGTTTTAAATTTATTACGTAGGTTTCCAACGATGATTTTTATTTTTAACAAGATATGCTAACATTGTACATTAATATGCCATCGTATGGAATCGTTGATTTTAGTATGAATGTACATGTGCAATCCAACGGCAAAGTTGCCACATAATAAATTTATCTTTATCTAGTTGTAACCAGCATCGTCCTTCACCTACCTCCGTCTTCATGGCCACCCCGCACAGACAGATGACGAGACACACCCCGGCCAGGGCAAAGAATAGCCCCTTGAGGGCGAATGACTCCTCGAGGAGGGTGAGCAGCAATGGGAAGACGAACACCCCGATACTGACTCCCGTTACGGCGATGCTACTCGCGAGAGTTCGGCGCTTCTCGAAGTACGTCTTTGTGACGATGATCGAGGGCGTCAGGGCCAGACCAAAGCCACCGCCTGAAACGGTCATATCAAGTTAGGTAATAATAATACCTTTCTATTTCATATGCCTTACAGCATGTCGAACATTCCACAGATATGGCAATATTTCTAGGATTATTCCAGTGGATTTTAATGCATATATTACGCTATATAAATATTATTATGTTTATAATTACAATACAAGTTGTTTTCTGAAGCATCTGTGTTGTTTCAGACTGTCATTAAATTCAATTTGGCAGAATCCATTTGACACATTCATCCCAGTAAGGAACAGAGTTATAATTCGAGTTTGAAATTTGTTTATTATTATTATTTTTACTTACTTTATTATTAAGTTATTAATATATTTTATTATTTATTTATTATTTTATTTTATCTATTTATTGCTGATAAGCTTAGCTTATGAACTAGGACAGGCACACAGGCACTCACCACACATGATGCCGACGGTAAGGTAGAGTTGGCGGACGTCGGTGCAGAGGACGGAGATGGCGACCCCGGCAGCGGCGAGCGACCCGCCCAGCACGACCGTCAGGCGGTAGCCACAGCGGTACATCAACAGTGTGGCTGGGATCCCTGGGGGCGATAATAGGGGAAATGCCGTTAACTACGCATTTCGTACCAACTGTAATCCCGGTTGTAGTTCGTGGTCTTATTGAAGCCTTTTAGTATTTGAGGCACTTGTGTATAATTCGGACCCACCTCAATTGTGCCATTATAACTGTATTTTTGCCTATATTGGATGCAATTGCATATTGGATACCTCACATGAACTCTAATCCTAAACATGAACATTTATGTTTCACAATAGTTGCATTTTCAAACCCAAATAACGCTCCGATTTATGCTTGTCGCAAACGTTGCGGTGCATGAGTTACTGCGCCGTGGACATGGATTGAGCGATAAACAATTTGTTTATGCCGACCGCGCTGTCTTTCGACCTCACAAGTCTGTTAAGACGCGCTGTTTATCAAACATAAATATGCGCGAAATGATGTTAAATGATTGGTTTAACAAAATCAAGGTGGGTCCGAATTATACGTAAGTGCCGTATTCGATTTGAATGAATCAACTTTATTACAGAATATGACATTTCATATATCATATATAAAGATCGATCCTTTGTAATCACAGACGCTGAGAACATGAATAATCATACACAGATTGTCTAGCTCCCAGAGGTGATTTCACGCTGATTGAGAAGCAGTTATTTGTGGCATGTTCAAAGGAACATACCTATTAGAAGTTACACTGGAACCGGTATAATGTATTGTTATGTTGAAGCCGACAATTTCATTTTGTTTGGACGAAAAACTCGTCATTCAAGCATTACATGACATCAGAAGATTGAAGCGAGGATGGTTTTCACAATGTTCACGATATTCCGCAGTATCACAGAGGTGTGTTTCGCTTCACAAGTCGAACTAGCTTATTGGCTCCGCCAGTCGTGACTGCTTCACCTGTGCGAACACCACAATAAATACCGGCCCCAATCTGAAGACGGTTAAACAACATCCGGGAATTCCAGTATGGCCCGTCCACTCAATCGCAGGAACAACTGAACGTCATGCGGGCGTTATTTATTCGCTAGTACCGACTTCTCCTGGTCGCGTGGCAGTCGCTATGTCGTGGAACTTCACCGCGCCATACAACCGTGAGCGGTGGTCGCGCGGGTGAGCGCCCAACTGTCAATCGAGGGGGCGGTGGTAATTTCGTAACCCCATATGTGGCTGTGTATTTCGGAAGAGGCACTAAAAGCCGGTGGTCCCTTCTATCTGATGAAGGTAAAAGATTTACACACAGGGGGTAAATGTGTAACCTGCAGTGGACTCACTCATTCGAGAGAAGGACAACTCTAAAAAACAATTACTATAATGGTCAGCAAGTTGACCAAGGTCATTTAATGGAAGAACGAGAACTCTGAAGGATGTCCGTTCAACGTTGCGTGGGACGGGATGTAATGTTTCTGACAAAATATGATTATGTAATTATTCTATTGTCCCGTGTTCCCTTTTGCCTGATATATTTGGACAGAGTGACCGGACGCGTGACGCCACCTACCGGCCAAAGCGCTGAAACCGAGCATCAGGGACATGATCCATGACGTCTCGAATCTCGTCCGACCGAAGTACTCAATGAATATCAGCTGTAGCACTCCGCTGCTGTAACATAGTCCCCCGACGATGACGTGCACCAAGAACGAGGCGCTCGTGATGCAGCAGCCCCAGCCGCAGCCGCCATCTTTTGCCGTCATCTTGTGTCACGTGGTGTGTCACGTGATACGTCAAGTGGTATCAACTGTGAACAAACGATAAACACCATTAATAGGAGGATGTCTGTCCCATCAGGTGTTCATTCATATAAAGGAATTATTTGTAAGCAAGCACGCACACACGTACGCACGCACATATACACACACAGACACACACACAGGCACGCGCACGCGCACGCGCACGCGCACGCGCACGCGCACGCGCACGCGCACGCGCACGCACACGCACGCGCGCGCACACACACACACACACACACACACACACACTTTAATATCCCGTAAGTACGTTCTCGCCTACGTTTGTCTTGCAGATCAATGCACAACTTTCATGTTACCTGCGCAACAAACCGATACATAACTGTGCTTATGTGAATTACTTTGAGCCAGCTGCCACGGGGATGATTAATTATGCAGTCCGAATATAATGAATATTCATGCATAGCAGTCAACTACGTATGCAATGACGATTAAGTTTAAACACAGTGAACTTGTCCGATAAAACTGACGTCTAACAAACTGAACAGAATATTTGTGGCCATGGATATGTATAGGCATTAGGCAAGTCAACTGTGGTCCTGCTTCAGCTACGTTTGACCCAGCGGAGAAATTAGTGAGGTTACTAGAGGTCGCGTTAAGAAGCGCGCGTGCACACCGTTTTTGCAGCCTGCAAATCGGGTATTTCCGGTCCGTGGCATGCACGGGGCATATAGAAAGGTCACCAGTGGCTGACGCAAATTCAAGAGTGTTTGACTCACATTTCTCTCTCGGTTCCTTGGAATGTATAAGTTCATATGGTGTTGACTATTTCGCGATTTGGACGTTTAAAAGTGAAAATTTAACAACGAATGACGGATATTCCTTACGAGTACATTATCTTAACGAAACGGTCCATGAATTGGCGTAAAGCATTATCACACATGTTACCGTACGTTGAAATTGTTTACACAATATAACACGATTATACAGAAAAAAATCCGTCACCCTTTGCACCTGTAAATAACAGACTGACACGCAATCCGTTTTACATCGCGTCGCGTCGCGTCGCGTCGCGTCGCGTCGCGTCGCGTCGCGTCGCGTCGCGTCGCGTCGCGTCGCGTCGCGTCGCGTCGCGTCGCGTCGCGTCGCGTCGCGTCGCGTCGCGTCGCGTCGCGTCGCGTCGCGTCGCGTCGCGTCGCGTCGCGTCGCGTCGCGTCGCGTCGCGTCGCGTCGCGTACTTAGAAAACACTAAGTGTTAATTGCCAATATAATGATAACGTGTGTCGATTAATTGAAAAGGCGAAGTAGATCAAACATTATATAAACACAGCAGAGCGTAGCGCCATATACACAAAGTAAGCCTACATTGACGACACAGTAGAGGATCAACTTCCATATTTCAACAACATGTAGCGCTTACATATTTTCCGGCGCTATAACCGTTCCGACTGACGTTTCTGCGCATGCGCAATACATGTAAAATAACCAATATGTAGGGAAAGGACAAAGCATTTGTGGCATAAATACCACGGGTTGTTCGTTAGGATGTATATAGTCTCTCAGCGAAGTTATTTGTCGCAAATTAACACGAGGCAAACAAGTTTTGAGGCAGGGTTTGATAGCAAGCGTAAATCACGTGCCTGTAGTGCGCCATAATCCGTGACAGTGATTTATAAAAAAGGACTATTTTATTGCATTGAACGACATTTTAAGGAACTCATCACAGTAATCATCACAGGAGAGTTAACGAACAGCCCGTGGCATTTATACCGAAAATCCTTTGTCGTTTCGATGGACATTGATGATTTTACATTTATTGCGCATGCGCAGAAACGTCAATCGGAACGTTTTTAACGACCGGAAAAATGTAAGCGCGACAACGTGTCTCCCGTGTGTCGTTACACGATTATAACGACCACGTAAGAGTCGAAACCATCAATGGCTTGGGTTGGGTCCCAAAGATTTTGAAGGTGGTTGGAAATAGGATTAACCCCGATATTTAGCAAAAGGAGTGCCTGTTTTGGTACAAATCGAGAGCCCGCTGAAAATAACACTTGGAACGGTGCCTATTATTTTCTACAACACCAATCCACCCCTCTTCGTCTGAAGTGACTCAGGACCCGATCATGATCCTACAATGACCCATGACCCGAGGCAGCGCTGAAGCTCCGCCCCACTCCACGCCCCCCCCCCACGCCCCCCACGCCCCGCCACGTGTTAATTGCGTTCCGTTGTCAGCAGCAGCAGAGGTAGACATATTGCGGCAGGTCCTGACAGAATTCACTTAATTACTTACTGAGGGTAATTAGCAGTGTCCGGGACCAGGCCGTGTTGTACTCAGACACAGGAAGTTACTGTCGTGAATGTAACCTATGTTATACTTTATAATCTAGATAAATATATCTTATATATACTTGTACACAGTTTATACAGTATGCCCGTCAAAACGACACTGTACTTACCTTTACTGAGATAAATAAAGTTGTACCGATTGATTTATCAATTGATTGACCGACCGACCGACCGACCGACCGACCGACCGACCGACCGACCGACCGACCGACCGACCGACCGACCGACCGACCGACCGACCGACCGACCGACCGACCGACCGACCGACCGACCGACCGACCGACCGACCGACCGACCGACCGACCGACCGACCGACCGACCGACCGACCGACCGACCGACCGACCGACCGACCGACCGACCGACCGACCGACCGACCGACCGACCGACCGACCGACCGACCGACCGACCGACCGACCGACCGACCGACCGACCGACCGACCGACCGACCGACCGACCGACCGACCGACCGACCGACCGACCGACCGACCGACCGACCGACCGACCGACCGACCGACCGACCGACCGACCGACCGACCGACCGACCGACCGACCGACCGACCGACCGACCGACCGACCGACCGACCGACCGACCGACCGACCGACCGACCGACCGACCGACCGACCGACCGACCGACCGACCGACCGACCGACCGACCGACCGAATGGATGATTGCTTGATAAAACACGAAGGTGCCAAACGCCAACAACGGCGATTCCCAGATACAGCCTCGACAACATCGTCCACGCAACGTATTTACAGGTTTAGGATCTGAATAGAATTAATTGTTGACGTGTATTTTGAACTATTCGCTTTACTGGCGCCGCGTTAACGTGTTTGGATGGTGGACTTCTCTTAAGCTGGTCGAAAACTAGCGACATAGACATATGCGGGTTCATTTGGAATGTTATAGATTTGTTTAATCTCGCAAGCCAGGGGTGGTAGGTATAGTAACTATCTACGCTGTAGCGCTTACATTTTTCCGGCGTTAAAAACGTTCCGATTGACGTTTCTGCGCATGCGCGATATATGTAAACTCACCAATGTGCAGCGAAAAGACAAACCATTTATGGTATAGATATTACGGGTTGTTCGTTAGGATATATATAACCTCTCAGCAAAGTTATTTGTCGCAAATTTACAGGAGGCAAGCAAGTTTCGAGGCATATTTTGATAGCAAGCATAAATCACGTGACTGTGGTGCGTAATAATCCGTGACAGTGATTTATAAAAAACCTAATATTTTATTGCATTGAACGCCATTTTAAGAAACTGTTCACAGTAATCATCACAGGAGAGTTAACGAACAACTCGTGGCATTTTTAATAAAAATGCTTTGTTGTTTCACTGGACATTGATGATTTTACATGTATTGCGCATGCGCAGAAACGTCAATTGGAACGTTTTTAACGACCGTAAAAATGTAAGCGCGACAACGCAACTAGAGAAGAGATGGTATTGACGTAATCAGCCGCAGCGACACCTGGCGCGCGAGGTGTGGATTTGTTTAAGTTCGAGGCTAAGTTCTGTGAGCTGAACGACCGTCGCGCGGGGAAGTCTGGGAAGGAACTCGTGTGATGGCTAATTACCAGATGACGACAGACTGAGCACACCATGTGTGTGCGTGCGTGCGTGTCTGTGTGCGTGCGTGCGTGCGAGCGTGCGTGCGTGACGTGTTTGCGCTAGTGTGTGTGACGTGTTTGCGCGTACGTGTGTATTTCTACGTGCACACACCCAGGGATGGGCGCGCGCGTGCGTGACTGCGTGTGCGAGAGTCTACATGCACTGGCATGTCTGTGTGCGGTTCTAGGTCGTTTTGATTGAAATCACGCAGTCGACGCTGTCAAATGCGATATCAAAGATCCGCCTGACGCAATCAGATTCCACGCTACAATGATTACAGTCTACGCGACGCGTATCTATCTGTACTGGTCGCTTCTTTTCTGTCGCGTGAAATACAACCCATGCAGAACAACTGCCTGCTTCCTGTCAGACGCCTTTGACGCTTAAGATAAGCGGACAAGACCGATCATGCTACTCGACAGTGTATGTAATGAGTGGCCTTGTGTATCCTCTTTGCGTTTACAGCGCTACGGCAGATCTGAGATAATTCACATTACCGTATGGAGCGAGGGCAGCCCATAGATATACTCTGTGGGGCAGCCGCAAACACTGGTCGTATCAAGACACGTTTTAGGCTTTCCATACGGGCGTTGTGTTTGTTAACAAAGATGCATGCAGTGAATATAAGATATGCGTTGGAACGGAGAGGGGTTGAGTATGAGACCACTATAATATATGATGCGGGGTTAGGCCCTAATATATAGAATTTTGTAGATTTATTTGCTGGCGACATCTGAATTATAACCTTCGAAAAAAAAAAATTGGGTCCTGTGGGAAAAGGTAATGATGCGACCAAATGCAGATTCACCAAGTCATCAGCGTAGACCGTGGATTCCACGCACGCGCGGACATAATCATGCTACGTTGTTGAAGCTGGGGAGGCCCACCTACTTGTAAAATGTGTCATATATGTCAGCTATTTACGTGCAATTAGATAGTTCCGTGTAAATCGATGTGTCATATTATCAGCATTTTGTCACAACACGCTATAGCATCAAAGCGGTTTTTGACTGGCATTTCCAAATAATCAGCTCCTGAATTACGTCAGCGTGGACTGTTCTTTGTCGATATGACACAATTGTAGGCCTAATATATGTATCCTTGCTTTACCTGTATTTTTAGGCAAAAAGCTGTGTCTATTAATTAACTTATAATTGTTATTATGTTTTATTAAAACAATTCACGTATTAGGATACAAGGTAAATTTAGCAATTCAAAAAGGTCGACAGTTCAACTGATAGTTAAGTTCACACTGACATCATACCGACTTTTACGAGGAATTGCGATCAACTTCCAAATACTACGGTAAATTACCAGACACAATAGGGTCTACGTGTCGTGAGAGGGAAACAGTTAATACCACGTTCGAAGACCCAAAATGGCACATAAAAGACCGCACATAAAACTAATTCGTAGTTTGTAATACTACACTTATATCTTACTGTATACAATTATTATATAGGCACTTGAATCTTTATATACGCAGACGTTACGATTATATCCGATATATATATATATATATATATATATATATATATATATATATATATATATATATACATACATACATACATATACATACATTTTAAGACGTTTCTTCCGTCTCCTTTCTGCAATCGGATATTAGGCGTACGTAACGATTCAAGTGCCTATATAATAATTGTTTACACTAAGATGTAAGTGTACTATTACAAACTACGAATTAGTTTCATGTGCGATCTTATATATATATATATATATATATATATATATATATATATATATATATATATATATATATATATATATATATATATATATCGAGTATTGTAACACGTACGCCAAATGATGCGCTTCTGATTGTCTGAAAAGCTTGTTTCAAAACCTACTCGAAATCACTGTAATCAACGTGTTCACTTATCTCAAGACGACGACGAAAACAACGTTCGAAATAACACTGAGCTGTTCCCACGATATTCATCTCCTCGTCGTTGAGTCAACGCGGGCGTACAACGCGAACACTATAGTGCTAAGACGGCATCAAACGCGTCACATGTGAACGGTAGATTCAACTCCGCCGCGGTGCATGGTATAAAAACAGAGCACACGATGCGCCGTTGTCGGGCATTCTACGAAAGAGGTAAACGCTGGCATCAAATTACCTACGTGCCCCCCCCCCCCCCCCCGACACGTGTATTGTGCAGTATAGACAGCTGGCAGGACGTCCCGTCAGATCATATCATATCACTGCTCCACTAGCTAGTGGCGCTCAATGACGTGGTACTCAAGTCTGATCGCAGCAGTGGTACACAGGGAGAACACGACACCGTCACCGTGTTCGCGGTTGAACCCGAACTCTAATCGAGGCCCCGCTTAGACCAATAAACAGATAAACGCGGGTTCTCATATTCCGATTGAAAGGGTGCAGGATATCGTAGGGTCGTTATTCACCACCGCCGTGTTCTTTATAGCAAGGTGAACACGCGGATATTTCCACACTTGCTACTGTAGCTTAGAAGGTATAATTGATCAGCGGATCGCTTAAATAAACGTATGGCATGC